>JARHVA010002714.1:0-600000 GCA_037957365.1 Torreya grandis | reverse complement strand
GCATCATGAGCATATAATGTCCCAAAACATAGTAGCTAACACTTACTTTAATAATCTTCTTATCAAGAATACTAACAACACTCCCAAGCAGACAAATACAACTAAAGAATCACAAGACAAAAATTGATGTCTAAACCAAATTAACAATCTGAATATAAAACTTGACTAGGGTCAATGTCACTTGTGTCAACACACACTTTTGAGCATGCCCTATGAACATGACCAACATCTGTAGGAACAATCAATGTCAATCTATATTAGTGAGACATGTTAAATCAATAACATATAATAACATAACTAATCTGAAGAAGCATATACACAAAATAGGATAAAATAAATCCAATGTAAGTAGTATGTATATCAGGATATAATGAATCTAATGTGACATTCAATCATGACATAACATATCACAAAGGCTACTTAAGGTGCCTTGCATTACAACCATCTAAAATATAACTAACATCAATAGTCATTAGTCTAAGTGTTATCATAGCATGCTTAAGTGGGATATAGTCTAGTATCTATAAGGGGCACAAGGTCAGTTCATAACATCATCCCCTCCTTAAAGAAGAGCCATCCTAGCAACCATCAATATTCAAGCATAAATTTATTAGAAAATGTCCAACTAAATTAATTAACACTACTTCATAACCTCTCTAAATGTTTAGGGTGGTAATGTCTTAGCCTCATCTTGTAGGCATTCCTATTTCCTATTACTTGGGTTGACACATTCGATAATACATTAGGCCGATTAATAGCCTCCTTCCCATCTTCATATATCCTTCATGACACTGAAATGGAAAATAACACTTAAAATCACTATTATAATAGAAAAATCCACCAAATCTCATAACTTGGCTAGAAATTTTCCACTCTCATGCCTTAAAAAATCCACCAAAACATTAAAATCCACTAAAACTCACTATAATAGGTTCACCAAACCCAAAATGCCTACATTAGTCAACAAAAATTCCAAGGTAACGGTTGTTAATTTCATTGTAGTATTGTTGTTATAACCATCCCAACCATTTATAAAGGAGGTTATAAATCATCATGAGGATACAATGTCCCAAAACATAGCAGCTAACACTTACTTTGATAATCTTCCTAGCAAGGGTACTAACAACACTCCCAAGAAGAAAAATATAACTAAAGAACTACATGACAAAAATTCATGTCTAAACCAGATTAACAATCTGAATATAAAACTTGACTAGGGTCAATGTCACTTGTGTCAACACACATAGACCCATAATATGAGGTCAATAAACATAAAATCATCCAATCCCACCAAATTGCAAACAGAATCTAAATCAAGAGTGGAAATCTTCCATCAAAAACATTATGCCACATGCATAATCTTAAGAACATTCATTATAGAATTTCTTTACACAAAGATAGTAATACATACTATTATGGTTAGTCCACTACATGATCAACTATTTAGGGGTTAGTGTACCATCTTGCACCAACCACATTGAATAACAAAAAATCCATATCAGGCATCACATACAACCCGAAGGCTTCCAACATGTTCTCCAACACACATATGAGATCACATGATGGTTTAGGGATACTAATCCCACCATCTAAAATTACCCATCTAAGGGCATCACCCAATTTTTATCACTCTATCTAAGAGTTAAGTAGGTACCAAATATTTTAAACACTACCTAATCGGCGTTTAGTGTTTCTCTATCAGAGCACAAAATCAGCATACATTATAGTTATGCTTATAAAATAAAATAGAAATATTCATCCTAAAATATTTCTAATAAGTATAAAATAACAATACCTTAATCAAAGCATGGTTGTACCTATATTCCAACACATTTATGCATTTTGACAAGTAACACCTTACCAATTTGCATAAATGTCCAAGTCTACCTAACTAGTTAGTGCTTCACAAGGGTGTAAAACAATAGAATTTCACAAAGGTTAATTTTACCACAGCCATCAAGAGGTAACTAAAGGAATGTTAAATCCATAAAGTGACAATTATACACACTAAAATTCTATGGCCAACTCATGGCACACATGGTGCACACTCTGAGCAAATCATGTGACTACTTGTGCAAAGGGGAGGAGTAGATTTTTAGCCTATGAAAGACTCCACTTCTTAGCCTGTATCTTGTCAAAATCATTATGGATGTAGCACTTCTCTACCCTTAACCTCATACTTTCACCAATAATCAATGCTAGAGTAGTGAATGTGGGCTTACACAACATAATACAACATCATACCTTAGCAAATTCAATTAAATAGAAGCTAGCTTCAAAGGGGGAGAGGCACATCACACAAGTAATTTATGGCCACATTACCACATATAATTTTTAACAACATGAAGTCACATCTATGTCCAAGACATGTACACAAAATATTCATACAACAATTTTAAAAACATAGATCAAAGTAAGCTTCACATGATTGATTTCAGAAGTAAGAGATCACTTTACACAAGTAATTTACCATCATTCACATGTTCAACCATTAACAATAGACCATTATGTCTATAAAATTCTCACAAAATAATGTAGATATCAAGAATGCAAAGTGAAACCCCATAAGGTTAATTACATACACATAGTGTGTGAAAGATACCAATTTACATGATTTAATACACTCAATGAAATGTATAGTTTACAAGACACATAAAAATTTTAAAAAAAAGGAAAAATCACATGAAAAAGACCATGCATACATGACTCAAGTGTTCTAACAATTACGACAAGGTACTTCCACATCACAAAAATCAACATAGATGATGGTGAATCACAAGGGTCCATGATTCCCATCAAGTCACTCGATGTTTAGATGTCATCCATATAACACTAATATCCATCATATAATACACATAATTAGTCCCAGGGATCTCAAATTATGATCACCATCCTTCCAATAAGGTTGTGTTATAATAAGGCCAAAAAATCTATCTCCATGATATTTCCAAAAATTTACCAACAATGTTCATGCATCATGGATAGATGGCTCACACCAACTGATAACAATAATATATCCCCAAAACCCTCTAACTTGCCTAAGTAATTCAGTCACAATCATTCGCTAGACCCTCCAAGCTCAAGCCACACCCTTGGTCCTCCCACATTATCATACCTTGACATCATTAGATAGCTCACCCATGTAATCTATAAATGGCCACTAATGTAATATTTCATGATACTAACAACAAGATTATATCATTATCCTTTTAGCTGACTTAATATAAGTCAAAGGATAAAATGTAATGCTTGCTTCAATGCAACATCACTTTTGGGAAAGGGTGGACTTAACCAAGGTATGAGGTGAATTTTATACAACTAATGTGGAATTAAAATTTTCCAAAATCAATAACTTCAATTAAACTCACAATAAACATCCTCATGGATATAGGGCATATCTATGTCACAATAGACATCCCATGAGTGTCAAAACATAGCCAAATTTTCAAATAGGCATCCTCATGGATGTGTAACTCATCCAAAATCAAAATAAACATACAAATAGACATAACATATCCATGGTCAACATGATGTCCCCATGGAAATCAACCTATCCATGATCACATAACCATCATATATGTAGGCATATCTATGATCAAATCAACCTCAAATATGCAAAATAGGGAATAAACATCCCCACACACTTATTTACTTTCAGCCCTAGAGTTACGAAGCCACATACTTCTTTATCTAACTCAAAGGAGACCAAAATACATAAATAAGATCAAGCTCTTATTACATCTCAAGATTCTCTTTCAAAGTAGAAATCCCAGGCCTCACTGATTTACCTAAGTAAATCAGACATCCTCACCCTATGTAGCTCTCTAGGTTTCATCCCAACCCTTGGTCTTCTTGAGGTTAGGATGTTCTAAGCATTTATTGATGACTCACCCATAAAAGTCAACAATATATATCAAGCATCATTTCCTTAATCCCAAAGGTAAAGCAATGATCATCAGTCTCCCATCGACTTGTCTATATAAGTTGATAGTTGACAAGTGATGTTTGCCCCAATATAAAGTGATGATGGAAAGGTTGACCCAACCAAAGCTATGGGTAATCATCACAAGATCACTTGCATATATTTACTAATTTTCACACACACACACACACACACACACACACACACACACACACACACACACACACACACACACACACACACACACACACACACACACACACACACACACACACACACACACACACACACACACACACACACACACACACACACACACACACACACACACACATAAACACAAACACACATATGCATTCCATAATATAGGAACTTTACAACACTTCAAGATTACATAAGCAAAGCACTATTCAACTCATCAAAGAGGTTAAGTGTCTTTATAAACATCACATCATAGCCTTCTCAAGCATATAAGACATCTATAAGTCCATACAAGGCATATAACTCTATCCATGGTTTAGTATGCACATAATCATATAAGGTTTCAACTATATTTCAATAAGACAACATAGGCATATAGGTGGCATTCAACCACCACAAGGCATGTGCATACATATTGATAAAATAAGCCCCACAAGAATAGACACATCCATGACATGTGTAATTTTAACCATCCTAATACACCATGCAACATAACCCTTGTAGAGGTATCCACAAATGCCTATAAGCTCAACCAGTTTTTCAAGAATAAGCCAAAATTAGTTTAACATGTCCAAAACTCATCAAAAACCTTAAATCACAGGCTTTGATACCAAATAAAACAACCCCAATTTTTTTCCTTTTGGTATTATCTTTTATATTACATAATATAACATCAAAGGTTCCACTGCATAAAATTAATGCAATGCATCTTAACAACTCTATAAGAAGTACTAGTAACCCATAACCAGCATCCCAATTATCTCAAATGGATAAGGCTATAATCAATTAAAATAGAATTGACCAAATCTAATAATTTCTCATTATCTAATTGATAGATAATCAAACAAGATAAGATAGAAGTGCAATACTTAAGCACAAGGTCCAAATGATAAAACATGAGGGTCTGCTCAATAACTTGCTTAGGTAAGTCTTATCACATTATGAGATCAGTGAGTGGAGATCTCTAATCCACTGATAAATCTAACACAATGTAAGCTAAAGTGGCTAAGATATTTTTTAGAATCACCCAAGAGAGGACTACTCCTTGTCTTACCCCCACTGATCACCATACCATGATCTAAGGTCCTTTAGGAAAACATTACGCCTTCATTCCCTTAATTGATGAAGGCCACACACATAGGTTACAACTTCATGAATAAATAATTGTTCTTAATAACTAAATGAGACACCATGCACTTATCTCAGGGTGGATGACATCACACATGTGAGCATCCTATTGACTAAGCATATCATTGGTATTGGCAAATCAATTACTCTTCATGATATAGGAATACCATCTCGTAAGCCAACCATAGGGGTCTACACCTAAATGTTTCTTACTTATCCTTTAGTTATCATATCCTATTAGTGTATAAACATAGGTGTTCATGCCATCCAATTATCATGTGTATAACCACGCAAGAGTTTATTACTTAACTAGCCTCAAGCATTAACATATGTGTTAATAAAGAAAGATTATGATTTAGTAACTTATTGCCAAGGTGGAATATTTAATCATATAACCAAGTTTAATCATTAAGGTTTCTATAGTTTACTAATTCTCATCCCCATTCCAAAACTATTTACCAATCACAAGGATTATTCACAACTTAATAATTTCAACACAAGGTATATCAAGGAGTTTATTGACAATACGCTTATACTTTTAAGCATGCATATCTACTAAACTAGTGACTATTTATTCTCATGAAAGCATTGATGAAAACATAACCTACTTTCCATTAATCTAGAGTTGCATTATAACATCCAAATTAATAGACTTTTTGAAAACATGCCAATTATATATAAATCACTATAACACTATTAATGGTATAATCCATAATCTGTAACATGGGTCCACATAAGAAGATCATTAATTCATCTTACTTTATTTCTTAAGAAATAGAAGTAATCTCACTTAAAATGATATTACAACCAATTAACATTCATTTCCATATTATAGTAATGAAAACATATTACTTTGAACCACCAATGGACTATTTGCATAATCTATTTACAACTTATTTTCAGCCAAGGTTATAAACATGAAACCATGCACTCATAAAACATCATAATAAAAATAACATCAAATTATATGCATTTACTCATACAACATGTTGTATACCTTTCTATGGTTATTGATTTAAGCCCAAGTCTATCACATTATTGAACATATTCTAGAATAATAATATCTTTCATTACAATTAGTTATCATCATGCTAATGTCATAAATAAGAGATAGGTCCATATGCTAAATAGGCATTCCATACCATGAGAATTTTACCAGGTAATGTTCATCATAAAATCTATATAAATATATACATAACTTCACCAAGGAAATTTACAACCACTATTTGTTCTAGCATACCATAAGACAAAACCATATTATTTCCATATAAATTCAAAGTTAAAGACACTATATTTACATTTGATTCCATAATAACCTTTTTACAATTTTATGCCTATTTAAAACAATAAGTATATCATTAAGTCATGTACATAAAACAATATCTAAGGATCAAGTATAACATAATGCATTCTAAATACACCACCGCTCATATGGTAAATAGAGCCCAATATAAATGAGTACCAAAGGAGTAAATATAGTTGGTTAATTATACAAAAACCAAGCAACTATCATCAAGAATGCCTCAAATATCAACATCTTAACCAATAATTTTTTTTTCAACATAACATTATTACAAAACTGCATAAGGTACTAAGATGGAACCATAACATAAAATAGACAATCAACTATAGTCCAATGTGCCAACATCATATGTCAATAGGTATGGACAAAGAACAAACTACCATATACAAGTCCAGGTGCATTAATAGAGAAGGATAAACACTACAAGGACACCCCTCAAAACTAGCCCTATGATCCCAACCATCAATGGCCCTTACCACCTTAACCATGAAATTGATGGATGGTTTCATCAACCAGGTACTTAGATGAGGTAAGAGGTACACACATAATATTGAGCCACTCATAATGACTTATAAAAATAGTCAATAAAAGATGAGATAAACAAATCAATCAACACAAAATTGTAACACTTCACTGACCCAGTTGGCCCGAGAAATGCCCAATGCATACATTGGATCTTTATATAAGATGATTTACAAGGTAAATCAAGGTTTATTATATCCAATTCATAAAATCAAGAGGTTTTTCTAGGGTCCAATTTTTATCCCAAGAGGCTTATCCAAGTGTGAAGTAATTAAACACAAGGGAACCAACTCCCAATAAACACAACTCAATTGAGTCAAAAAGAGGAAAGCATAATGTTCATTAATAAAATTTAACCTAGTTTGTCTTTAATGTATATAAGTATAGACAACATTAATTCCTTCAATTAATTGAACAAATCCATAAATCAAATGGAAAATGACCTCACTCAATCAAAATTGAAAAAACCCAATAAACAATCATAGATTGGTAATTTCAACCTAATTGATTTGAGGAAAACCCCACTCAACCATAGGAATATAACAGAGGTTTATAATTAGGAGGGGTAAATTAGTTTTATTTATAACCCATAACTTAAAATCTGATAAAGAGATATGCAAGGCAAAGGATAAGGCATCAAGATGGCAGTCAAGACTTCCCAAGGCATTAACAGAATCATAAATTAGGGATTCATCAAAGTTTCAATAAATATATTCATATTATAAGTAGGATTCTACAAAATAACTAAATGAAATCACCAATATGGGGGGAGGGGTTAGCCACATTTATATCTATCCATTTTACTTAAAATATCACCAATCTTGGAGAACATGCCCAAATTTTAAGAAAGATTTTTATTTAATTCCATTGAGAAATTAATGCAAAGAAAACCATTTTCATTATGAAATTAATTTTTATCATACTATGAGATTTGTAGATTTCCATGGATAAAACCATGACTACCCACTCGATCCGACTACTCTATTGTTCATGACTCCTCCATATTTACCCATGTAGGGTAATAAGAGACTTGAACCAAAAAAAATCAATATAGATATCCTAGGTGAAATAAGGTTCTAGCAAGCATCATAACTTGAATTAAAGAGGAGACATAGTCACCTTCATACATTTACTATTCATTTCCAACCCAGGTATACAAGGCATTTGTACATGGTTTACAGATATGGGTGAATACATTGTTTCGTTTGTTTTGAATTATCTTCCCACATAAGCAATCAAAAAGGCACCCAAGTCCTTTTAATTCCCACCATCTAACCACTAAACATAATGTTGCACCCAACATAAGGGGTCGACCCTATATTATTTCCTAATCATGGCATCTCCAAGGCTAAGGTACACAAAAATAATGATGCTGAGTGAAAGGAGATTCAGACCACCAGGCACAATACGGGAATCCATTATTAAAAGAAATAAGTTTGATTAATATTGGTCTTATGTTGAGGAGGAAATAAAGTCTCTTTCTTACTTTTCAATGCTAAAAAAAAAATCTCCACACCTAAGCTACCCCTGCATCCTTCCTTTTCTACCCATCCATGGCTAAAAATGCTCATGATTCCACCCATCCATCCCTTTTTTATTTTCCTTAGACCCATGCCACATGCCCCTAGCCATTACTTTCATCAGACCCCTATCCATACTTCCAAATTGAAATAAAACTCTCCTCTCTGGTCAACAACCCCCATTCCTTCCTCTACATGCCAAAGGGAATAATATAAAACAAAAAAATTTAAAAATAGTATTCCCTAATCCTTTCAGGATGTAGTAGAATTTGAAATGATGTCCATCAGCAAAATAATCCTCTCCTCTCATTCAATCCATGGTTAGTCAACGCATCCCAAAAATAAAATATATAAAGGATTTTTTATTATTCCTTTTGTTTTCTTAATCAATTATATTTTGGTTAACTTATTATTTTATTTTAATGATATATATATATATATATATATATATATATATATCGTTAAAATAAAATAATAAGTTAACCAAAATATAATTGATTAAGAAAACAAAAGGAACAATAATAAATCCTTTTTTAAATAATAATAGATACAAAATCAATAATTAAAACAATCAACTAAAATCGATAAGGTTATAAAAATAATAATTATAATCAAATATATAAAATCAATTAAAAATAATAATAACTATAAAGTCATTAAATGATAAAATTAACAACAAATAATTAAGATGATGATGATGATGATGATGATAATAAGCGAGAATCATTGAATAATAATGATTACAAGAATCATAAATTGACATGGATCTCAAGGTGGCTAAATTATCATGAAGGTTATCGATGATGTTCTCCAAGGTCAAGAGACCCATATAGGCCTAGTCAAACCCAACCAACCAGACTAAAAAGATAAACCACTCATACAACATAATCAACATTGTCCATGACACCCAGGGAGTTTAACCAAGCAAGAAGATAAAACCTCAATCACACACGGAATAGGGAAGGGAAAGCAATGATGACAACTTGATACTTTGAGCAAGGAACCATAACACCATGCACACATGATATAAGACAAGACCAATAAAATGAAAAACAATAACACAAAATAATATAAATGATGGTGAATCAGTACCATATAATACATGTTATACCTATTGGAGTGACATTTCAATCGCTTGATCGCTCGTGAGTATACCTGAGATGTCCAAACCCAATGTTAAGCCTATTTCTCAACTTAGTTCTTGCATCCACCAATAAGACATCATTAGTACATGAATGGTGTCTATAATAATAGTCAATAGAGAATTCAAAACCAATCAATAACATGAACTGATAATTTAAGCATAGTCATCAAAGATGAAAAAGAAACCAAAGTTAATCTTGATAATTATGATTCTAAGCATGCCCTGTGAACATGACCACAGTTGTAAGAGCAATCAATGTCAATCTGCATTAGTGAGACATGTTAAATCAATAACATATAATACAATAACTAAGCTAAAGCAATATATAAGTAAAATAGGATAAAAATGGATCCAGTGTAAGTAGTATATTTATCAAGATATAATAAATATAATGTGAGCATCAACTATGACATAATATATCACAATGGCTAACCAAGGTACCTTGAATTACAACCATCTAAAATAGAACCAACATCAATAGTCAATAATCTAAGTGTTATCATAACATGCTCAAGCAAGCTATAGTCTAGTATTTGTAAGGGGCACAAGATTGGTCTGTGATACAAGGGTCAACCTAGACCTCTTTTAAGACCTTTACAAGAACTAGAACAGTACATATACATGTCTTTTAGCCATTTATTAACTAAATGAAAATCAAATTCAAATACACACAAACAAGATCAGAATAAGTTATGCATAATCAAGGCTATTAATCCCTATTATACCCTACTTTTTGTATATAGTCATATACAGCCTTACTAAGCTTAGAATACATAGATTTCTAGTCTCAAGCCTCACTCAAGGCACTCACACTAGCACTCATTCTAGCATTCACTTACACTTGAACCAAACACATAAGTATGAGAACTACATCAGGCTTTACCCTCCTCAAAATATTGGTATGTAGGTTGTGTGCCCATACATGGGTGTGGATCACACATCCAGCACATTAGACCCATTAACCCCTTTTTCTCATGGTGTTCATTCAAGATTTTACAAGCATGAAAATCTAGGGTTTTTAGATCAAAATAGAGATATAAGGAAAAGAATTGATCACACAAACCTTAAATTTAGACCAAATATAGAATAGTACCTAGTCTACAAAACCCAAAAATCATTCAAAAAGAGGACATTAGGGCCAAAATAAGACACTAGCATCATTGGCACTACTATTTAGTTAGGGCACTACTATCTAGAAAGAGTTTTGACACTTGAATCCTATCTACGACACTTATATCAACTCTTATACTAGTTTTTAGCCTCTATATCTTTTATCTCAATTAGTTTATAGCTAAGTACTTGTTTGCATCATTCATTACTATTTTTAGAAAGGTCAAACTAAGTCAATTCTATTACAAATTAGTGGTTTTATTTATTACATATTTTATACCCTAATTTATTTTAATCAGCCCCTTAAAAACTTAGGGATTACACTCCATAAACCCTAAAATTTTAAATCATTTGGTTAACTTGACTTATTTCAAATATAGCTTTAAAATCATAGTTTCATCCTAGGGTTTACCTTATTCATTTTTGTGTAGTAAAATAGGGTTTCTAAAATTCTAATTTTGATTGATTTTTTTACAACCTAACTGATCCAAATCATTCTTCTATTAGGATTTCATTATTTTAATAAGATTTAAATTTTTCCAACAAACCCTCCAAAACCCTAAATCTGCATACTAGGTCCCTATACATCCAAACACTAGTCTCCAAGGTTTCAAATAAAATTTTGATTTTTTTATACATTAGGAAGAATATTTCTCATATTTTCATATATATTTATGTTATCTTACTTTCTACCTATTATGTTCTTGTTATTCATTGTATACATTATCTTCTTTGGCAAGTTTAAAATGACATCCAAGAAGTTTCTTTCCCATCACTATATTGATCAATTTATAAACTTTTCACATAATTATACAAATGAATGGAAAAAAATTCAAGAGTACACACTAGCACATGATAATGAGTGTGATTTAATTTATAATTATGATGATAATTATTATTATTTAATGATGGATATGATAATTACTATGAATATGACAATGAAAGTATTGATGAGGATAGATTAGATGCATCTTCTTCTCTTTCTCCTCTCTCTTCTCCTACTTCTCAAAATAAAACTAACAATACAAGGCCAAAATAACCCCTTGTTGGTAGTGTTTTGTTTCATTGTGATCCTATCTTTTCAACCAATTTTGATGCATCCTTATTTAAATTAAATAAATACAATAACAATAAAATAAATTTACCTTTTCATGGTTCAAGTAAATTTATACATGATGTTCTTAGCATAGAAAATAAAAAATGTATATTATCTACCCTTATCAATTCAATTTTAAAAAGAATTTAAAAATGATATTACACCTTTTACCAATGTCCAAACCAAAGTGGATATGTCATTTTATTACCTTATTTTAGACTTCAAGCTCAACACAATGATTCTATGTAAAATTTAGATAATTCAAATATTTCTAACTCTTCTCTTGCATGTCATATTATTCCAAATTAAAACACAATTGCTACTTCTTTTACCCTTGACTCCAAGATTGAAAATAATGATCATACATGCATTCCACTCATTTCTAGTGAATACATACATTACATTGCACCTACACATGATGATATATTTCTTAGTAGTAAAAAGTTGAAATCTTATACTCTCTCTCTTAATGAGCATGTGAATGTTAATTATTCTACTCTTACTTCTAAAAGTGAATTAAACTCTGATTTTGATGAACCATGGAATAAGAATGATTACTATGAATTTGGTGAAGAAGACATTAAGTCTAAACCTTCTATTTCTCTCCCTAATTCACCCATATCTCATTTTAAAATTGATTGTTTCTCAAATACTAGTGCAAATGATAATATTCCTTTGGATAAACACAAACAAACTCATATTAATTTTCATAGTTTACACAGTTTACATTCACATGATAGTAATGTTTCTTCTAGTCTATTAACTTTAATACTTCTTTGTAAATCAATAAAATAAGAGATACCAATGAATCTCCCTCCACTCCCATTACTACAGTAGAAATTGTTTCTCATCTTAACCACCATAAGGGTGATATCCAATTTCCATCTCACCAAATCCAAGCTATCACCCCTCCAAAGGTTACGGTGAGCAAAACCAAAGGTCCCCGATGCAATGTACCAATGACTAAAATTAATAATAATATTCAATAATTAAAGGAGCCTCTTGATGATGTTAATATAACTTCACAAGAGGTAATATCCTTGATGCATGTTTTGGGTGATTTAAAATAATGAGTACACCATATCACATTAGAATAAAAGCATATAACTTGTGGGAATATTCTAATGCCATCCATAAAAATCCAATCCCATGCAAAATTTTCAATGCAAAGTTGCCATTAAAGTTACATATACCACCATTATCAAATTTTGATGGACATGTAAATCCATACTTACATTTTGAAGCTTATAGGTAAGTTATGGCACATGTCAATAGCAGTTTGATTCTCTTACATTTATTTCCTAGGACTCTAGAGGGTTGGGCATTAGAGTAGTTTCATCATTCAGTCCCCAGTGGTTCACTACACACATATGATGATTTATAAGAAGTCTTTCTCATGCATTATATTTAGAATAAGGGACCTTAAACCACATATGATAGGTTGCCTTCACTACACTAGGGTAAGTCAAAAATAGTAAATGCTTACATTCTATTATTCAAATCATGTATGTAATAGCTAATCTACCAGCTGATAGATTTAGAGGTACAATACCTCTTTGCTAGAGGCCTCATGTTTCCTCTTAAGGAAAAATTGTTATATGAGACATCCAAATCATTTCAAAAATTGTGTTACATAGCTATGGCATTAGAGAAGAATTAGGGACTAGATGAGACACATTCAAAGATAGATTTGGATTTATATCTCTCATAGTCACAATCATACAATATGGTACAAGCATCTAATCCACCTATGATTAAATAAAAAGTGAAATAGGAATAGCCAATAAAGATACTCAACAAAGGAAAAGAGCCACTTTACATAGAATCTCCTACATTGGATAGATCATAATACACCAGTAGTGGGGGCATGCAATTTTAAGACAGAGATAAACCTCATGACTTATTATTCACATTACTAAATAAGGGGATGATCACCCTTCCTCCTACTCATCATCATCCAACACATCATTTGCAAGAATAAGAAACAAACCATATTAAAATTATCATAGAATCAATGGACATTGAGATAAAAATTATTGTGCACTCATAAATCATATTGACCATTGTGTTCATAAAGGCATGTTAACATTCACATAGGGGGCATTAATATCTCCTTATCTGCACTCTCCAAGATCACACTCCTATACGAGTGAGTTATCCCAAGATGTTACTTATAAGGAACCATTGGTTAATCATCATACAAGCCATGTGGTTTCTAGGACACCTACTTATGTGAGATTTCATGAAACATAGAATCAATAGAGATGGTAGCCAATTCATTGAGATCAGCACATAGTTTCAATTTAACAATAGATTAAGATAATTGGAAATAATCACAGATCTCAAGACATAGTTTTAGTTTGACCACCAATTAAGATATCTGGCAATGATTATAGTGATCAAAACACAATCTTAGTATGACAACTAATTAAGATATTTGGTATAGATCACATTAATTAGAACACAATCTTAGTACAATAACTGATTAAGATATTTGGTAGAGATCACAGTGATCAGAACACAGTCTCAGTATGACAATTAATTAAGATATTTGGTAGAGATCACAAAGATCATAGTATAGTATCAATACAACAACCAATTAATACTTTTGTAAGACATAATTCACAATAGAACAAAGTTTTATCATGACATATAATTAATATATTTGCTACAAAGTCTATAAATCTATTTACTAGCAGTACACCATGAGTAGTATCATTTATAGAGTATATTCGTACAACTATACAACATGATCAGTATGGTCAGTTTTTTACTCTTCCATCAAGATTTAGATAGTGCATGTCATAGTCCACAGGTTAGTTTATTCAACTTCATAAATTCTTATCCCTACTCCACAAGAATTATCAAAAATAGATCACTCAATATAGTTGGTTTATATACCTCATAAACATTTTTGCATAGCATGTATAATCATTATTCCATTATTTAATATAGGACACCTTAGTAGTGAGTCTCTTGCAAGACTCATCAGTTAGTATGTTCCTCCCTACTTGTACATAGTTTCCTTATTTCGTGCTCCTTGTATATAGTTTCATTTTCATGTTTCTTTTACATAGCTTATATCAAAAAAATAAAAAAATAATATAATATGTCAAAAAAACAAAAACATTCAAATGTTTACTCAGAAAATAAAACTTATAGATTTTATACATCTCCATGTTTACACTTCTTATACTTGTCAGGTACTACATATGCTAACTATCTTAGTATAGTTGGTTTTATTATGCATACATGCTTGACTTATTCCTATTGAGTGTTTGCATATACTTATATGACCTAGGTCCACCACACATATCTATATTTGATACTATCTACCCATTGGAGATACATACATAGGTTCTTCATTTGATACATTCACCCATTTAAGGACATCTTACACATAGTGCTAATTGCCAAGTTACATCTTT
The DNA here is from genome assembly GCA_037957365.1 of Torreya grandis. NCBI lineage: Eukaryota > Viridiplantae > Streptophyta > Pinopsida > Cupressales > Taxaceae > Torreya > Torreya grandis. The sequence goes on along the minus strand of JARHVA010002714.1, from coordinate 584,626 downwards.
ATATAATCTACATCACATATTTAAAATTATTATTTCTTGATATTGATCATCTTACACTATTGAGATTCATTACCAATTACTAATACTCTAGACTCAGATTATGTACATATTCACTCTTATACATATTTATACCACATGTTCATGCATACTTTCATTTCTAAATTTCCTAGTTTATACTTGATTGCATCTCTATGCTTCATCTATTAAAGGGTATTTGAATATGCAATTGCTCTATGTATCTATGTCACATACTTTCATTTTATGTATGTTTTGGACATGTGCCCATGTCCCTATGTGTGCCTTCATGATTATGTATGTGGCAATTCAAATGTGTCCTTCCATGTGGCTTTATATGAACTTGCTTCTTTTTTACATATATGGAAATTTGAACATGTCCTTATATGTATTGCTTTCTCAAATTTAGTAAAATGTGCTCATCTCCCTTATATTGTGGCCCCTCAGCCTAATTTGCATGCCTCATGTGTTTTGTCTATATGATTTCATGAATGCATCATGACCATGAAACTTATCTATTTCTTGTTGCACACTTTAATTTTAAATGGCATGAGGGACCTCATGCATCTCCCCTTCCTCTTTGGGTGCCTTGATATACATCATGTCCCATTCTCTAGGTAGTTACTCAGTTTATTACTCATATTTTATTTTCATGCACATGTTTACATTGGTATATCTATCTTCATAGACTTGTGAATTTTAGATCTTACACACATTATACATTAAAAATTTATGTTTAGATTATATCACATTTTGATGTTATGTATGTAAATTTTATTGGTTTCTTATGTAGATATCATATATGCTCAAGATAACACATATTATACATATCTTTTTCTTTTGAGGATGGCTCTTACATAGGGTCAACAACTCCCTTAAAAAGAGGGGACATTCAGAGAGGTTTATCACAAAAATTAGGCTATCCAAATTCACTTAGAGTATAGTTTACACCACATAGGTAAAGAATATAAAAATCAATTTTAGGAAAACATAGTGGGAAATAGTCACAAAGAGACCAATTTTAGTTGCATATAAATCAACACAGTTTAACATTAACACCCAAAATGGGACACTATCATGACTAGAGCTACTATTTAGATGTTATGCTATTATTTAGTAGCCTCAATTTTAGAACATTTTGGATTGGCCAAAAAAGTATAGTAGGTACAATTTAGGTTTACACAAGTTCAGTTAGAGATTACCATTTTTTGCTCAGTTTAGCACAGATTCATACCAATTTACTCAAATTGGAGGCATCATGCATGACATGATCATTCATGTTTTAGTTTTAGATACTCATATACACATTATTACAACTTGATCTAAAATCCATATGTGAAGATATAAAATTTGGGGGAATGTGTGAGGTACATTATTTTTGTATACTCACTTATACACCAATTGATCAGATGGAATTACAAACTCAATGTCATTATCTATGTTATACACACTAGACACCATGTTCCAATATATACATAGATTGATGCCTTATTTTTTCTGTAATGTTTGGCATTCGAATGGCCCATAACCATCTTACATTCTTGGGTAACCCAAAGCTATTTTACATTTTTAGGTTTTTGTGTGGCATAGTTTAATTTTTAGATGCATCTACTACACATGGGTAGGTAGTGATGGAGTCATAGTCTACTTAAGTTCTTGATTCACTTAAATGAGAGGGTTGGGCAAACCATCAATTTAATCTAATTTTTTCATAGTTCATGATCCACCAAGTAGGGGTGGGTAATGATGGAGTCAAAACTAGATTAAGTTATTAAGCTACACACACATTAGAATTGAGCAAGTCATTAATTCAGTCCAAGCTATTTACCAAGTCATCACTATCTACATGCACACACATAGGATGTCACCAGGATAATGCATTGATTTTCATACCTAGTGAGGTGTATTCATTTAATTCCTCTCTCTCATCTCTTTACTCAATTTTTTATTTTTCTTTTGATGTCTCTTAGGTAAGGACTAATCTCTACACATTTTATTTAGAGTACATGCAATAGATCATGTTTCACACACTCAGACCTAGATTCATAGGATTCACCTTATAGATAAGTCTAGGTACATTTATATTATTTTATCCTAGTCATTTCACTTTTTTACATTTATATAATAAAGGGGGGCTAATGTAGTCATCTAAAATTATCAATTGAGTGATAAGAGTGTGACTTGAGACCACTTATCGATAGCTTGTCCTTAGACCTATCTTAAGGCCTATTTAGATAGTTATCTAGACTTTATGTAGGCCAAACATTTCCCTAAACATCCCTATAGTAGTATCAAATCATCACTTTAGCATCATATCCCTTAGTGCTTTACATTATGCCACTTAGACCCTAGTGCCATAACTTGGATAGTAGTACCAATGGTACTAGTGTCCTAATTTGGGTGTTATTATATTTTTCCTACATTTTATCACTAATAGATATATTTTCAAAACAACAACCACCTAGGGTCAACCTAGACCTATTTTAAGACCCTTGCAAGAACCATATAGTATATATACATGAATTTGAGCCCAGAACAAGTTTTTACATAATCAATATTATTGATCTCTATTCTTCCCTAATTATGCATACATTCATCTAAAACCTTATTAAGCTCATAATACACATATGTTTAGTCTTGAACCTCACTCAAGGCACTCACACTAGTACTCATACTATCATTCACTTACACTTTCACTAAGCACTGAAGCAGGAGAACTATATTGGGCTTTATCCCTTCTGAGAGTATTGGTATATAGTTAGTGTTCCCACATAGGGGTGTGGATCACACATCTAGCACATTAGACCCATTAACCCCTTTTTCTCATGTTGTTCATTCAATCCCTTACAAGCATGAAAAACTAGGGTTTTTAGATTAAAATAGAGTTATAGAGAAAATTATTTATCACAAAGAAATAAAATTTAGACTAGAGATAGAATATCATATGACCTAAAAAACCCATAAATCATTTAGAAAATGGACATTAGCACCAAAAGAGGACACTAGTTTCATTGGTGTTATTATCAAGTTAGGGCACTATTATGTAGAAAGGGTTTTAACACTTGGATCCATTTTACAACATTTAGATCATCTCATGTCTCATTTTTTAGCCTCTATATCTTCCATGTAAATCAATTTTTAGATAAGTACTTGTTTGCATCATTTATTGCTATTTTTAGAAAGTTTAAACTAGGTCAATTCTGTTATAAGTTAGGGTTCTATTTATTACATATTTCATACCCTAATTTACTATACTCATCCCCTTTAACAACCTAGGGATTAAAATCTATAAAAACTATAAAGTTAAATGATTTTTATCTACAATTTTGGTAGCAAAAATATTGTTAAGCTTAATCCAATATTTCAAATGCAAATTAGGATCATTAGATCCATTATAAGTGATAGTAGGAGTAATACCTCTTATTTATATGCTTTTAATTTTAGGGATTAATGGTTCATTTTGAAGATGTTTGATAAACTTATTGAGAAGTGGGGGTTGAGGAATAAGACTAACTTGTATAGCTCAAAATTAGGGGGTGGGAATTTGGATTTTTTCCTCCCCATTGAGGTTGTTGAGGATGAATTTACAATTTCAAGAGTTGATTTTTCATTTTCATCATTTGGTTGACATCATTAGTTTTTAAAGTAACCATTTGATTCATGTCTTGAAATAATATTTCATTAGTATTTAGATTTTATTGGCTAGTATAAGTAGTTTGAGATGCAGTAGTGATAGCATTAACATGAGTAGTAATATGATCGCTTTGAGCAAGCCCACTCAAAGAAATACCCACTATAGCAATGGTTATACCTAGCATAATGGAAGAGGAAGGAAAAGACGTAGTGTATTGAATTGCCCCAAATCTTATCAAAATCATATGTGTAAGTTATGGGAGACATCTTATGTGAGGTCCCATTATAAGGTTATAAGTGACTATCAGATCCCTGCCCTTATGTTATGAGTTTTCATTGATGAAAAGAATCACTTAGGTAGTGTATTCAAGTTCCATGTCATCTTCAATTGTGGGCATGTGGGGAGGATAGTTAAAATGATATAGAGGTTGGGAGGAAGAGAGTGAACTATATTCAATTATTTTATTAGTTACATGAATATTGATTTTATATTTATTATTGATTATATAAAAAAGACATTTAAGAGTTTTATGGGAGTTAGTAAAATCCATCATATCATGTTGTGTTATTTTTTCAAAATCTTCAAAGATATACTACATCATGAAGAATTGAATTAAAAAATGCATTGGTGTAGACTATATTTTTTGATTATGTAGCACCTTAGTCTTCTACACTTGGTAAACTCATACCTTGGTTATTCTTCTTAGTTATGCACATGCTTTTTTTTCAAAAGCCTTGCATCTACTCTATCTTATTCCCCTTAGCCTATCTCTTAGTCTAACCAGTATTATATTGATGACATAAACATCATATCTTACCTAGAATACTTAAAATGTACTTATCAAACACCTCTACAAGTGTTGAGCTTATACCTATTTTTTTACTCCATAGACACTAAAGTTCATGATAGCTAGTAGTGTTAGCTTTATTATCTTAACCTGACATAATTGTCTAGTTCCCTAAAGTCATCCAATTTTCAAATGAAATTTAATCTAATAGTCAACCTAGGTAACTGAATGTTTTATCTCCTGATAGGATTTTTACAAATAAAATATCAACCCTCATTCACCTATCAATCAGATTAAAGAGACTAAGGCACCTATCAGAATCACTCTATCAAGCATTAAATTGATCAAACCTTCCCTATTTGAACATTATTCATTGGTACAACACATCTGCATGTCATAAGGTCTTATTTTCTAAGTCATAAATTAGGTCATTATTACACTTGATTTACACATATTGCATGATTCACACACAAGCCAACACATAAGGGAGAACTACATGAGTCTGAGGCCCTCTTGTGGAGTATTACCTACATAGATATCACCCTTTAATAGCAAGATCATGGTGGATTAGGTCAACATTATGTTCTCACTAATCCATTTTTTCCCAAGGTCACATTAAAGATGTAAGTCTAGGGTTTTTCCATTACATAAGGAGTGATAGTCCATGACCTAGATCTAAAAACAAAAGAATGAATGCAAAGACAAACCCAGAAGCATACAGGTTTTTGCATTCTATTTTAAATGGTATTATATACAAGACATTAGCATTAAACCTAAATAGTAGTGTTGATGCAACCATCCTAGGATGATGAATCTATGTAAAGAGCTAAAGGCACTAGATCTACAGTCTAAAAACTATTCCAAAATTGTCTTCCCACCTACTTTCATCATGTTCTAAATCTATATCTATATTAACATTATAGATAGCTAAGTGCCTTATTTTATGTCATTTCTATTTATAAAATAGTTTTAATTTCCATTAATAGCTTATCTTGATTTAATAAATTTAGTCTATAATATATCTAAGTTTAGCATTTAATTAGCCTATTGTAGATCTAATATTCACCCTTGTTCCCTATCATTTCTATATTGTTAACCCTATTTACCCAAGAGGATCCTAATCCAAATTTAGGATTGAACATTTGATGAACTCAACCTATGTGAATGCAAATTTTTATAATTTCTAGGGTTTCATATTAATGTACTTTTTAATTTCCTATTGGTACCATTTTGCATGAAACCTAGGCGTAACCCTAGATTGGGGGGTGTTTACTAAACATATTGATCTTCCCCTCAACCCATCCAAGATGTATTAAACCAATGAGGTATTTCATACCTTGGATAGTGATGATATCCATCTTGATAATGAAAAAAATGTTAATAAGGTTATCATATAAAAATATTATGATAATGAAAATTAGGAAACGAATGAAAATGAGAAAGTAGACCATCATCAAGTGCATACAATTGTAGTTTCATGAGCACATTTTATAAAACCCTAAGGATCTTGATAAAATCTTAAAAACTATACTTGAAGCTAAAAATTTAAAAACTTTAGTGGACACAACCCTCCCCTTGAACACACTAAAACTCAATACATATAATGAGGGCATGGATTATGTGTTTAGACCTTTATTTTTTGAAACTACTATTGTTATATCTACCATGTAAATGCAAATGGTTTCAACACAAATACTATTTCTAATGCCTATTACTACTTGAAACATATTTTCATCTCATTTAGTGACTACTCAACTATCTCATCTAAATCCCAATGGGTCTACAGTTCAAACACTCCTTTAAGTCATAAAGACTTTAGAGGACAAGGTTACAAACATTGAACAAAAATATTTAAAATCCCCTCATGCTATAGATTTGTAATAGGTGTTGCATAACCTTCTTGCACATGAGATATATTTACACCCTTTTCCAACTACTTTTATTGTACCTAAGTTCACATTATGTGATGGAAAGGGTGATCCAAAGTAACATATATGATCCTTATTTATAGCATGCCTTAATTATGCCTATAATGATAAAATTTTGACCAAATTATTTCCAGTGAGCCTCAAGGACTATGTTTTGATGTGGTTTTATGACTTACCTCTCAAATACATGAAAACATTCAAACCTCTTGTAGACTAGTTTTTAGCACATTTTTATATTAACATTATCAAAAAGGTTTTCTATGCTCAAATTGAAAAGATCAAAAAAGGAACCAATGAACCTATCAATGAATATATCTTAAGATATAATATGATGCTATCCAAAATGACCAATCCTATGGTAAACAAATAATTTCAAGACATATTCAACTATAGTTTGCTATCTCCTTTACATGAGTCCTTTTTTTTAAGAAGTTTCAATATTTTGATGACTTATAACATGTTATACAAGACTGAAATGAAGCTTATTTCATTGAATAATCTCAAATGTGTGGAAAATAGCTAGTTTTATCTACATATAGTACCAAATTTACAATTGAACCAAGTTATAAAGTAAACCCTCATTATCTTAAAAGGGAAACAACCACCATGGTTAACATAGTTACACAATGGCCTAATTGTATTATTTTATGTAATGCACTAAGGATATAGTTTTCATGTTTACCTAAGTCTCCTACTTCATTACTCCCATGGTTGCTAGAGTTTCATGTTATATCTCTCCCTCCTCCTATATAGGTTGATATAAATAGACCTCTACCTAAAGGATATGATGTAAATGCTTATTATCACTATCATTAAGGCCTTATGCACTATACAAACATATGTTTTACCTTGAATATTAAGATCTAGGACCTCATAGATCACCAACAGATTACATTTTATGATTCTTTAAAGGAATTAGGTTCACAACCTAGTGATCACCATAAACAGAAGATATTTAAGAATCCTTTGCAAGACCATTCTAAGAAGGAACCAAAATTCCATATGGCATATAATGCACATCCTCATCCATCACATTATAGACACCCACTAGATGGGGTCATTGGTACTTACACAATACATATACCTTATATCGTTCATAAATATACAATTTATTTTTATGATAGTGATATTAAGAATGATGACTTTGATCTTCATTATTTATTCATTTGAGCATACCATGATAAGCACCCCATACATAGTGTTATGATTGATAATGGTGTAATTAAATATGTTTACACCATGACATTACTTATGCATTTAGATTATACTTATCATAATTTAAAGCCCTTTACTATATCATTTAGAGCATTCGATGGGACCTCCTAGAAGGTTCTTGGTGAGATTGATCTACCTTTACATGTTGGTCCCACACATGTGGTTACTACTTTCTTAGTTATACCTTCTATGGGTGTCTTTGAATGTTTTTTTAGATGGCCTTGGATACATAATCTTTGAGCAATACCTTCTATAGTACATGGGTGTGTTAAGTACATTCATGCCAATCAAGAAATTATAGTTTCTAGTATTCCATATAAGTATCTTCTTGAATAAGATAAATTCATACTGAGATAGTTAATTATCAAACATGTTAAGGCTAATCCACTACAAAAGGGTAAGCAATAGGTAATCCCATTTATTATGTGGCCAATACTTGAGAGACCTTTACATCAAAGATAGATAGTGGGCTCCATGGAATCCTCATCTTCTATGCACCATATTTAGATGTCTAGATCACCTAAACATGTTCCTACTAGTTATATCTAATAAATACACATAGTAAATAGAGGTGGATTCCATGAACCCCTATCCTTCTATTATTACTTTACAACCTCAAAGTCCTATTATACATATGTTGAGCATCATAGATACTATAGTGATAGATATTTCACCTATAAATACTCATTGCTAGTACCACCAATTTCTTGTATGAGGTTATGAGTGGGGAGGTACCTATTATCATCCTTTGGCTGAGATCATAGGATGATCTTGTCTCTTCAAAAATACCAAAAAATAAAAACATTCAAAAATACATAAACATTTTCATCACGTACATGTTCTATAGGCTCCTTAGCATCTATATGTTAGTTTTATGTTGAGGATTAACATATCAGTTACTCTCACATACACATTTATAGGAATACATAGATAAATGATTCTATGCACTTATGGGTGTTGGATTTTACCTCTACTAATGTCATTAGGATGTTGGATGCATGCATCTTTTATGATCATGATACTTCTAGGTTATATAATTACATGGTCACATAACACTATCATGTTTGAGCTTACATATATACTTACACATGCTTTATCCATGTTTACATCTTACACATGGTACTTGATATGTTATGCACTTGATTTTTTTTGCTAACACATTTTATCCATGGGCCACTATGACATGTTTATGTTGGTTTCTTATGCTTTACTTTATACACTTCTTTGAGTGTTTTGCCTTGCTATTATATTACTTGATCAATCATTTGAATATGCTCTATTATATGTGGCCCTTGTGCCTATGTTTGCCTTCTAGGACATTTGAATATGTCATTACTTTTTCTATAGACATTTTAATATGTCATTACTTTATTTGTGGACATTTTATTATGTCATGTCAATTTAATTTTGTGTTATTTGAACATGCCACTTATTCATGGTCTCCTAAGACCTTTGTTTATTGACTTACTTTTGAGTGATCTTATGTGTGTGTGTTTGTTTTCTTGTTGATCTTGTATTATTACTATCTAGATGTTATCATGATATTTTCCATGCATCTTAGGCTTAAATGTGATCACATTGGTTCTATGTACTTCATTGATACATTTACCTATGCACATTTTTCTACATGCTACATGGTTCAGTCACATAATATACAACTATATGTTTATTTGATTCCTTTGAGGTGAGGTAACTACCAGTTACTATTTTCTCTCACCTCAAAGAAGGGACATATTAGTGCAAACATGTCATAAATACATGTTATCCACACATGTCATAGTTTTAAGATTTAATGGGTCCATGTCATATGGCCATGAATTCCACACATTCATAGTTTATAGATTACAATGAAGGCATGATTTGGAAGAATATTATCCACACTCATTCAGTATATAGTAACTATATCAATTTGTATATTCAGTGGGGGCATGTCTTATGGACATAATTCTCACACATTCACAATTTTTAGACTATAGTTGGGGCATGATTTGGAATAAGTTTCTCCACATTAATTCAATATGATGCTTATGTCAATTCATAGATTCAGTGGGTTCATGCTTTGGAAGCATGTTCTCCACTCCTATTCAATATTCAACATCTTCAGTTTATAGTGGGTGTATGTTTTGGGAAACATGTCCTCTATGTTTTTAATTATATTAGTTTTATATTTATCCATATATAGTGGAGGCATGCTTTTGAATCATGTCCTCCACACTTACACATTTATCCAAATTGGCCAAAGCACATAGTTATATGATTCAAACTCATAGTTGTGATAGAATTCTATACATTGGTACCATTGTTATACAGAGTTTTAGCATGAGACATATCTAAGGTACATATGATATGCAACATGCACCTGATATTACAAAATATAAATCAATTTTAAATTCCAAAACCATTGTACATACTAATACCCTACAAAATTTTATAGAATTTATCAAATCAATCTACTACAATAGTTGGTTCACCTTTTGGTATGGTTGAAGTGATCAAACCACTCAATCTTTCCAAATTTTTAAGTTGGATTTGATTGTATCAGCCAACCTCACTAGGTTATAATTATCATTGGGTTGCTTGATTGAGTTAATGTCAACTTCTAGGTGGTAACTCATTTTTTTTCCAAAGTTAGGGGCATGTGCCACCCAATCTCTCTCTATATATCTCTCTATCTCCTTAGATATACGTAATTTAAATATTTTATCTATATTTATCCTAATCTTAGTTTTAGAGCCTTAAAATAGTACATATTTTGTAAAATAAATTTCCAAAAGGTAATGTGATTACATCAACACATAGGGGTACTCCTAAACTTTTCTCATTCAATTTTAATCTATTTCAAGTAATTTTAACCCAAATTATTGCATTGATTTGACACTAAAACATGCTATTAATTGTACATCAATCACCAATAAAACACTCAAAATCAACTCAAGCAAGGATAAGGTGTGTAAACACACCCAGGTACTTATTCCTTTCCTTTAAACTAATAATCTCATTACTAGATTTAAGGGGGGGCATGTAGATGATATTTTATGATTATGTAGCACCTTGGTCCTATACACTTAGCAAACTTATACTTTGGTTATTCTTATTAGTTATACACATGCCTTGATTTTTTAAACCTCACATCTATTTTATCTTATGCCCCTTGGCCTATCTCTTAGTTTGACCAATATTATATTGATGAAATAGCCATCTGATATTTCCCATAATGCTAAAAATGTACTAATCTTGCACCTATACAATTTTTGATCTTATACTTATTTTGTTAATCCCTAGACACTAACATCTGAGATAGACAGTAGCATTGATGTTATTGTCTTGACTTGATGTAAGTGTCGAGTGTCCTAAAGTCATCAATTTTGCAAATGAAACTCCTTTTAATGGTAGACCTAAGTGTTTTAATGTGAGTTATATCCTAATAATATTGGTATAAATACAATATCAACCCTCATTCATTTTTCACCTAGTAATCAGACCAAAGAGACCAAGTCATTTATCAAAACCACTCTATCAAGCATTTAATTAATCAAATCCTCCTATTTTGACACCGGTCATATGTAAAACACATCTATAGGTCTGAAGCACTAAAGGAATTGTCATAAGGTCTTATTTTCTAAGTTATAAACTAGGTCATTATTTTACTTTCTTTACACATATTGTATGATTCACACATAAGCCAACATGTAAGGGATAATGACATGAGTCTAAGGCCTTTTTATGTAGTATTGGTTCTATATGTAGAACCCTTTAATAGTGGATTTATTGTGGGTTAGATTGACACTGTGTGACCACTAACCCATTTTTCCCAAGGTCACATTAAAGATGAAAATCTAGGGTTTTACCATTTCATAAGGGGTGATAGTCCATGATCTAGATCTAAATTCACCAGAGTAAAGATGAATCCCAACCCAAAATAATCTAGGTGGTTGCATCCTATTTCACCTAATATTTTATATAGTATAATAGATCCAAACTTAGATAATAATGTCAACATAACCATCCTAGGCTGATGCAATTATCTAAAGATCTAGAGCACCAAATCCATAATGTGACAACTATTCTAGAACTATCTTCCAATATGATTTCAACCTATTCCAGATCTAAATCTACATTAACATCAGATCTAGCTAAGTACCTTGTTTTATATTATTTCTATATCTAGTAAAGTTATACTTCCCATTAATAGCTTATCTTAGTTTAATAAATTTAGTATATGGTATATCTGAGTTTAGCATTTAATTGGTCTATTCTAGATATGATATTCACCCTTATACTCTATCATATATATATTCTTGACCATATCCACCTAAAAGGATCATAATCCAATTTTAGTGTTAAACACTTAGCTAACTCAATAAAGTAAAAATTGTACTATATCGACTATGATCAATGTAGTTACATAGATAGAAATGTAAAACATAGACTATATCTAACATAGTTGATGTAGTCAGTGAAGGATAAGATGCAATCATAAAATGTACTATATTGATTGTGGTTGATTTAGTTACATATATTGAAAGGTAAAACACATACTATATCGAGCCTAGTTGATATAGTTAATAAAGGATAAAGTAAAATAGTGATCAAAAAATGTACTATATCAACTATGTTTGATGTAGTTACATAGGCTAAAAGGTTGAGATAAGACTATATCAAGTCTATTAGATGTATTCAGATATGGGAAAATTTAATAGTATTATGAATAAATTATATCAATCCTAGTTGATACAATTTTATAAACATAGGCATAGGAAAAGTAAACTCAATAGACTATATCAAACTTGGTCAATGTACTTTGTTTACAACCCAACAAATATAATGGAATTGGTTGATGTAGTTGAAATACAGAGAACAAAAATATATCAAATCTAGATGATACAATATATAATACAAAATAAAATAATAAGCATCAAATTATAAATTTAATTAAATTTTATAACTACTTATCTGAAATAAATATCAGATAGATGTACTAAAAGGATGTGACTAATTTTTAGGCTCTCAAATATGCTTTATTGTTCATTGGATAGTTTCAACCCAATATTTTAGAGAATTAAATATGGAGGAAGTATCATTCCCATATCCCATTAAACTTAGTTTTAAGTGTATGATAAGATTAACTTCTTAGAACTAATCGATAACTAGTGGAATTCAAAGTCAGATGGAGGGTTGGCTTCTTAAGCTTCAATAAAAAAGGTAATCCTAGGTGTTTCCAAAAATACCATGAGGCACATGGAAACTCATGTCTATGTTTAAATATTTACTATGGGTATAAGTATTATGGAAATCCCCTCATGCCATGATGTCTAAAAATAATAGACAAGGATTATAAACATAACACTATATAGCCCTTCACAACAATAACTATGTAGTTTGAAAACTATAATAACATACTTTATATGGAAATCCAAACAAAGAAAAAATAAATTTATAGCATTCAATGAATTGAAATAAATAGGCAGTCAACTTGAAATGAAATGTTTGATTGATTACTAAAAAAAATGTTAATTTTCCTTGCTTATGTTGAAAAATGAAAAGCACAAAATATTATATCGATGTAGGTTGATGTCATTATTCACATAGTATAGAACTATATTTATGATGGTCAATATAGTATGCATAAATATAGATAATAATAGGAGGAATAAACTATATTAAATAGGGTTGATGAATTTTATTACAACTATGAAAACTAAGAACTATATTGGTCAAGGTTGATATAGTTTGATAGAGAGATAAAATGAATTTATAATTGAATCAGAAAAGGATGATATAATTTTCTCAGTATAATAAATTTTGACATAATTAAAAAATTTGATACATAACTAAATATACTTGATTGATAAATTTGACTAGAAAAATGAATAAATAAAACCATATCAGACTAGGTTGATATAGTTGGGCAAAGGATAACTTGGTAAGTAAAACTAGATCCCACTTGGCTGATATAGTTAGATGACTAAAGAAAATAATGCAGATCTGAGTGTAAGACTATATCAACCTTTGTCAATGTAGCTTGTTGGGAAAATAAAGAGGAAAATAATGTATTGACCTATGTCGATTAATTTTTACTAAAAATATATAGAGATTAGACTAGATTGACTTGCATCGATGTAGTGTGCTAAAAAACATAAAGGAATAAAATTATATTGACTTGTGATAATACAATTTCTTGAAAATACATATAATTAGACCACATCAACCCATGTTGATGTAGTCTACTAAAAAAGTCAAATAAACAAAATTGTATCAACCTAAACTAATATAGTTTGTTGAAAGATAAAAATTAATGGTTAGTTTACATCAAGATCACCAAAATGTATGCAATGAGATAGGGTTGAACTACAACTTATCTTATCTAGGAGATCCAAACTTGGATAAGGTAAATCAAATAGATCCCATTGATATTTAATGTATCATTATATGACCAAATGGATCTATTAAACCTGGAAAGAGGAGAACTTATTACACAACATTAATAGAGTGGGATCTAAAGCATATACAAAATCAATATAATGAAACAACTCTATTTGGGTCTTATAATATTAGAATTAATCTAATCTAGTATTGCCATGCTAGCAACACAAATAAAGGGGGTAGTTAGAAATAAACTAAAAATGGTAAGGGACCATGGTAGGTAAATGAGGGTTGGGTCACCTAAGGTGGGAAATGGCATGTTTAGAAAACCCTATAGCCATATTACGTATAAGTGTATAAAAGATCCAAACAAGGAGTTATATATTCATTCAAGCTATTAATTATGCAACTTTTATCTATAAAATGAAATAGCTACGGTTAGATTATAATTACCCTAAACAAATTCTATCGAGCATCAATCTACCCCATAGCCAATGGTGATTTACAAAATATTTTGTGGTTGTAAGGATCACAAAGGTTGAATTAAGCTGTCAACTAAAAGGACTCATGTTACATACAAGACTCCACAAGAGAAGTTTTTCTCCCCAAGACAAGATCTAAGAAATGGCTTCTCTAAATGTAAACTTAAAAAGAACTATGATCAATGACAATGTGAAAATGAATGTTCTTCTCTTTGGATTCAAATAGAGAATTTTATTTATGTTGGTGAGTGAACCTAACCCTTCCTAAATTTTTAGTTGATTCCACTATCTAGCCTTGATGTAGTTTAAAATATATCAGTTTAACCTCAAACAAGATTGGCCAAGGATAATATAGTTATAAAGCTTATATTGTAATTTTCAAACTACATCAACCTAGGTTGACTTAGTTTTAAAATTGGTGGTAATGAATAATTAATGGATTAGGTTAGGCCAATATGTTATAAAATATGGGTCTTAGTATAGTTAAATATTATAAGGAAGAATATTTCTAAGGGGTTCAAGTATGAGAAAAGTGTAATAGATATAGGCACGATAGATTAAAAACAATGTCTCTCATGAAGCACCATGGATCTTACCACCCATTTCCTAGTACACCCTTTAAGGTGTGCACTAAGTGAGATTAAAGCTTGTTATTTTGTTATAAGAGAGAAAACATCAATAACTTATGAAGTTTAAAAATATTATGTGTATACATATAGAAGTAGGAATATCATAATCATTATATGGGGGTTATTCAATGTCTTTAAATTTGTGCATAAGGAAATTGTGATGATAAGGAGAAGTTTTTTATAATTCCATGAGTGAGATTTTTCAAGGCATAAAGTTTAAGTTCATATAGAAAATTTTGATGTGATTTGGAGGAAGAAATAGCATGAGGCTTAGGTTGATTAGAGATGATGCTCTTATAAGGGATATAATAACTCAATTGAAGCTCTAATTATGGAGTTAGCTCATCATTAATGGGTTCATCTGAAGAAGAATTAGAATTGGTTGTAGTATCTTTACAAATTTGTGTCTCAATAGAGGGATTCTTAGGTTTAATAATAGGGTCTTTGTAAGTGGACTTATGACAGTGATTAACCTTTGTAATATTTTTCATAATTAGCATCAATAGCATAAACATTTGTATTAGAATGTTGTGTACTAGGATCTTAAGAATATTTTTGAGATTTTTGATTTGTATATCTATAAAATATTTGATTTTAATAAAATATAAGATATTCATTATGGTGAACCTTCATCATAACATCATGATCAAAATCTTCTCCCAATATGAGGGAAATTTCAAATTTTGGAAGAGCACAACATATCTCATGAGAGTGGCCACTGTTGGCATGAAATCAACAAAAAAATTAGGATCATACTATGATGCAGTAGTAGTATTATGGATGAAATGTCTATATGTAGATAACAACTTCCTCATTTAAGACATGCTAAATGGTGGTTGGGAGGGAGTTTGATTATATGAGTTGGCGGCTCCTATTTTGGTTTGAAGAGGTTTAAATTGAGAATTGGTAATAGTTATTACATTAGTTGGAGTTTGGAAAGATTCCTTTATGAGATTATGAGAAGGTTCAAATTGAATCATAAATAAATTATTTGAAAGACCATTACTCCTTCTACTTCATCCACTCTCAATGCCCTTCCAAAACTACTATCAATGTATGATTGTATTTTTGAGCTATGAATTTAAAACTACTATATATAGTAAGTTTGACCCAAAACAAAATAACATAAAAGGGAGAGATTAAGGAAGAAAATCATAAATAATAAGGAAATTCTTACCATTGACTTGTTCCTCTTATCCTCTCTCCAAGATCTTCAAACCAATTTTTAATGATTCTTGACTTTTGTTTGTGGATTACTTGCTTAAGACTCAGATTTTTGGCATGATGGCATGATGTTGGATTAGTGAATGACTTTGATAGCATAGATTGATGGATAGTTTGATGAAATTATCAATGGATCAGCATAGATTTCTTGCACATTTCTTAGTTATTTAGAATTGAGGGAGATTGTGTGTTTAACTAGAAGGATAGAGGGAAGATCAATGGATATCATTCAAAGTTGGGAACATGAAGATCAATGGTGGAGGATTATCTAAAGAATTCAAATTTCCTTGGATGATTCTAAAAGAGGGAAGGTTATAAAGGTAGAAGCCTATAGAATCTCTTTGGAGGTCCAATCATGATTAGTGATGGATTAGTCTTGTGATTAAGGGGTTCTAAAAGATCTACAAGGTAGGCTTGTAAGAAAGCCTAGGAGCAGGTGGGTAGGTGGGTCATGGGAATTTTAAATTCCCAAATATTAGACAAGTGGGATTATTTAGTGGATAATAGGGGACTAGTATAATATTAAGATATGATTATAAGTGTTAATATATTTGTGGGGTAGGGATAAGGTTAGTGTGATAAAGAAGACTGAAGGGGATGTTAAATAAATTACTAGAAGGGCTGATATTAGGATGTAATTAGTGGGGATAAATGAGATAAGTTAAATTAGTGTCAACTAATATTAATATTAGTGATGATAAAGGAAGAGAGTGAATTTAGATGTATACATAAATATTGTTTTTTTCCTTGATCAAAGGCCTCTTTTAAGGTTTGGAGATACAACATCCTAACATTGTATTGAAGAAAGGATTTAATAGCAGTAATGAAGAGTTTGAAAATATTATCATCACTCATGTTTTGATCTAATTTATGAAGTAAATACTTCCATAATTTGATAAAAGTGTAAGTAGATTCATTAATAATTTGCTTAGCATTGATGAAATGGTTAAGGCTATTTTCAGGAAGATCGTTATGTTGAAATTCCTTAATTAGAGGATTGACAAAATCCTATAGTTTTAAAATGGAATGTTTAGGGAGTTGTATACACCATTATAATTTATCTCCTATAAAGGTTTTGAAAATAATTTAAGTAGTATAAAATTTATTAGTATAGACCCATTCTTTAAATAGATTACCAAAAGATTGAATAACAGGATATTTAGTCCTATCATATGTGATAGTTTGAGAAATGTTTCCAATGTCTATGGACATAATGAAGGGTGATAAAGGTTCATTTTGAAGGTGTTTTAGTAATTTCTTATTCATGGGAGGTTTAGGTATGATATTCCCATAGGAATCTATAAGAGGAAGAGGGATAAATTTATGATTTTATTGAGACTTGATGATTGGAGATTAGCTAGGTATTTACGAGATTTAATTTCCCATTTGGAGTATTTCGGGATTATTAGTTTTTTGCATGACAATAATTTATTGAACTATTTTTTCAATGAGTTAAGTTTTATTACTAGGTGGATTGTCATTAGAAGTAGTACCAATATTTTTATCAATCACTCCCACTATGAAGTAAGGAAGTTTAGATAAATTAATATTTTTATATGGAACATAAACTATATTATCATCAAGGTTTCTAAAAATGATGGAATTATCTAGATCACCATTTTGATTTATTTCAACCATGTTACATGTGATGAATCTAGATGGATGTTGGGAATACTTGCACCATGAAGTATTAGGTTCAATGGTGGATAAGATGGATAGGAAATATAAATCCATGTAAAATATGAGTGGTTGAGGATATCAATCAAAATAATAATATATAACCTCATGATTATTAATTGGATTACAAATTTGATAGGAAAATGTGATTGGTTACTAAAACTAAATTTTATTAACCAATCCAATGTAGTTGTTTAATGTTTTGGTCAAAATAAACTATATTGAATAAACTAATGTGGATCAAAGAGAAAATGTGTCATTATTGGTAGATTATTAGAGTAGAATATATCAATGTAGTTGATTCAATTAGTTTTAAAATGGAAAATTTAGACTATATCAAGCTAATCGATATAGTCACATTAGGGAAAAGTGAAAATAACATCAAACATATTATATTGATTTGTTTGATACATTTCAAAAGGCAGAATGATGATAAATAGACTATATGAAATTATATATGTATTATTATAGGGAAAGGAAGGTAATAGGAAACAAAATGTATTAATATGTTATGTGTAGTCAAAGATGCAAACACATGAAACTAGATCGACTTGGTCGATGTAATTTTCACACATAGGTAATTATATTAACATTGGTCGATATAGTTATAGTATACAACACAAAAATGTATCAATAATGGCCAGTAAAATATTGAATACAAAATACAATAACAATCACCAAATTGAAATATAATTATTTTTGCTAACTATTTTTTAAAAAAATAATATTAGGTATATGTACTAAAGGATTTGACTGATTTTTAGGATCTTATAGGTACTGACTCATCCGTTGGATAGTGTTGACCTAATTTTCCTAGGAATGACTATGGAGGAAATAACATGCCTATATCCCACTAAACTTGATTAGAGGGTAAAATAAAATTAACTTCTTAGTGTTAAATGCTAACCAGTGCACTACAAAATTAGACATATGGATGGCTTCCTAAATTTCAATAAAAATAGAATCTTAGGAATTTATTATATACCAAGGCATGTGGAAATTAAAATTTATATTTAGGTCCATACTATTGCTATGAGTATTAGGTAAATACCCTCATGCCATGATGTCTATAAATAATAGACTAGGATTATAAATAAAACACCATGTAGCCCTTCATGACAATAGCTAAGTAATTTAAAAACTATCAGAACACAATTTCTAGGGAAAATAAAAAATATAAAGTAAAATTCAAAAATAAATATCAATAAACAATTTTCAATATTTAGTGAATAAAAATAAATAGGAAATCAAATTGAAATGGAATGTGTGATTAAGTTCTAAAATAAAAATTTATTTTGCCTTGCTTATGCTTGAAAAATAAAATAAACATAATTGTATCGATGTTGGGCAATGAAGTTGTACACATAGTATAGAAATGTATTGAGTATATTAATATACTCTATGTAAATTGAGTTATAAATAAATATAAAAAACTAAATTGGATAGATTGATGCAATTTATTAAAAATAATTACAGTACATAAATAAATCATACATATAGATGTAGTTGGCTAAAAAATAAACTATATGAAGTAGATTGATATGGTTGACTATAAATGGGGTTGAACATAACTATATTGACTTATTCAATATATTTTATTGTATAAAAATTGAGATCTAAGGTTAAAATTGTATTACACTTACCAAAATAATTTGTTGAAAAGATGACTGAAAAGAACTATATCAATATGTTTTATATATTTTACTATGGATAAATTTGGTAAAAAGGGTTGAGGTAGAAGTTTTATTAATTTGTTTGATACATTTGGATAGAAATAGATCTGAAGACATCCAATATCACATTATCTAAAATATTTTATTAATAATGTAGATAACATAATTATATTACTTTATTTAATACAGTTGGTTGAAGAAGTGAATGCAATGGTTAGCTTCATGTCAAGTTTATCAAAATGTAAACAATGAGCTAGGATTTACTGAAACTAGCACATCTAAAGATCCAAACTCAAAGAAATTAAATCAAAGAGATCTCCTCAATACTTAATGAATTGAGATATGACCAAATGGATCTACAAACCTAGCAAAAATAGCACCTAAAACACAATGTCAATAGAAAGGGTTCCAAATCCTCTAGGCAATCAACATAATGAAATAACTCTATACGGGTCTCTTTTTTTGTAATTAAATATCTCAATCAATCAATTTAAATAAGGGGGGACATTAGAAACATATCAAAATAAAAAAGAAGCCATGGTATGAAAATGGGGGCCTAGGTTATCTAAGGTGGATAGATGGAAATTTCAAACAATACTATATCCACACTAAGTATAAGTGTAGATAAAGTTTAAACAAGGAGATATACATTTATTAACCAATCAATTATGAAACTTCCATCTATCAAATGAAAGATCTAGGGTTAGAATATACTTACCTTAAACAAGACATGTTGGGCCTTAATCTCCCCCTTAGCCAATGCTACTTTGTAAGAACCTTTTATGGTTTTAAGGATTTCAAAGGCTATATCAAAATCTAGGCTAAAAAGACTCTTCTTATTTCATCCAAGATTCCACAAGACAAGTTTTCCTTAAATATAATATCTAAGCAATAACTCCTCCAAATGAATACTAAGGATAAAAGTGTGAGAAATAACAATGTGAAAATGAATGTTTCTATCTATTGTATTGAAATGGTAACTTGCATTTATAATGGTTGATCATTATCCCTCTCGAATATTAAACTAACAACACCAACTAGCTCAATTTAGTCATAAATGGGATGACTAACCTTAAACAAGGTCAGTTAGGCTAACTTAATTTTAAAGATTACATTTTAAATTTGAAACTACATCGATTTAGTGATGTAATTAAGAATGGATAGATGATGGTTAAAACTACATTGAATGGGCTGATATGATAAGAAATCATAGATCTTGATATATCTAGAGGATATAATATGGAAGAAGATAACTTAGGGGATAAAATATAATGAAGCTAGAATGGATGTAGTACTAATAACTAAGCAATAATATCTCTTTAAAAGCACCAATGACCTTCCCACCCCTTTCCCAGTGCACCTTCTTAAGAATGTACTTAGGGATATTGAAACTCAATAGGTTGTTATAAGAGACAAAGCTTTGGTAATGATAAAGTTTTAACATATTTTTTATAAACAAAGTGAAGGTATCATGAGTAGGCATATGCATGGATAATTGAAGGAAATCATGAGATTATCCCCAATAAAAGGAGGAAGAATTGATTAAAGGTACATAAATATGAATGTACACAATAGTTGAAGTAGTAACATTGGGGTTAGGGTTTTGCAAGACTTTAAATTAAATGTTGAGTAAAGGAAGCTAATTTGGCTTTGTGCTCAGATTGAAATTTGATATGTATTCTAATAATCTTTTTCACCTCATGAGGGTACTTTTGGAGACCTTGATAGAATTTAGACAACTCTTTCACTTATACTTTATCTACTTCTAAACTCATTTGAATTAATATATGCTTCTTGTTCATTATCATATTAATCATCAATACTAGCAATATCAGTTTAAATAAAAACTCCCGTCTCATCACTTGCCATTGTATAAGAAACCAAAGGGAGCTACATATAATAAAAAAGATTATGACTTAATAGAGAACTACACCTTAGAGGCATACAATGTAATGCAAAGTAATAGAATGTACAATAAAGAAATCAAAACTATGATGTAAGAAGATAGTGCAAGAAAAACTTAAGGGTGAAAGGGTGATCTAAGATGGTTTTAAATGATGTTTAGGTTCTCAAATATACTTGCTTATCTATTGGAAAGAGTCAACCTAATATTTTAGAACACTAACTATGGAGGTAGAACCATACCCATAGCCCACTAAACCTGGTCTCAAAGGTAAATTAGGAGTAACTTCCAAAATCTAACTACTTGCCTATGAAATATATAATTAGATGGATTTATATCTTCCTAGTTGGTTTAAATAAGGGGCTATTAAAATCCACAACTATATTTATACAATGACTATGAGTATTGGAGCAAGCTCCTCATGCCATGATGTTTGTAAACAAAACACCACTTAGCCTATAATGATAGTAGCTAGGATATTATAGACTAGTAGAATACAGTCTCTAAAATAAGAAAAATCAAATGAAAAATAAAGGAAAATATTTCTGGAAATGACAATAGGAAAATTCAACTAGAAGTTGAAATAAAAAGCCTTTGTGTCAATAATTAATGGAGGTGACAAGATAAACATTTTTAGTGTTGGATTACACCAAAGTCAATAAGTATGAATTATTATGTTATGGATAATATCCAAGTTTGAATATTGTGTTCTTTTAGTGTCATGAATTTATAGAATTTAACTGAAACTTGAAACCAAAAATTAACAAGAAGTATAAACTATGTTATGTTCTAAAATTAGTTTTCACCAAAAAATTTAATCTTAAAATTAATAAAATGATTTAATTAACTCTAAAGTATTATAAACTTAAAATCTAGTCTAATAGATATTAATAAGTAAACTTACTTTAAAATAAATTTATATATAGAATTTACAAAAGTTGTAAATTGCTAAATATAAAAACTAGGGTCAAGGTTAGAGAGATGTCATTGTAAATTGATTTATGCAAATTATTTTTTACTTTTTTTAATTATAAATTTGTAAAATTACTTAACATAACCTATAGATCTTATGCAACCAGGTACAATTTATTTATAATTTAAATGTAGCCTTAGTTATATCAGTGATATCTTTATTTTTTTTTCTATGTGTGCTTCCAAACTAATTATACTTTAAATCTAGGGCATGTTTTTGTAGTCATTTCACCTAAAGATAATGATAAGAGAATAGAATACTACTTATATCATTGTGTAGAGGGAAAAAAATTGACCACAAATGTCATGGATGGATAAGACCTAGTTTATCCCACTAGATCTGTATTGGTTATAGGAACTTGGCTTCATAGGTACTATCATAAAAAATAATATGATTTTTATTTGATAACTTTAAAACAAATAAGACAATGCTTAATTATTCAAAACTAGTTATCATTGCAAATATTCAATTAACTAAATATCATGGAAAGCTTGACAAAAAAAAATTGTGGAAATTTTTTGAATCAGATCATGAAGTAATTCTTGAAACACTTAAAATCGAGCTGATATTGAAGATACATTAGATTGACTTGGTAAGGTTAGTATGAACAATTCATTTTGCATTTTAAATTAATATAGTTAACTTATTTTATTTACTGTATTTTAATTTTTAATTATTTTATCATTGATTATTTTATTTTTTTAATTTTACTAACTTAAATGTAGGTTAGTGAACCAAATGAGCTTCCACCTTCATATGATTAGTGTCGTGAATAGATAATATTATCTTATTGAAACAAAGAGAAGAAAAAAAAATCATTCCTATATGTGATATAGTCATTACTCATCTAGCCCTTGTGCTTGTAGTCTATCACCTTTGCTTATGCTTAATTTTTATAAGAAGTCAGAAAAAATGTGTTTTTGTGATGCAAGACTCAATGCTCTGATACTAAACTATGATGTGGGGTCTTCAAATCTTAATAAGTAGATCATGAAAATTTAGACAAGAAACTGATCTATATGAGTAAGCTTGGTTAAAATCACTAATGTCTCCTTTACAGGATTCAGTCAATATTATATCCTTTAATAAAGATCAAACAACTCTATAAACAAATATTACAACTCGATTTTGTTAGGTTGGTTCATGGATCCACCTTAAGACAATAGGCTACTATTAGGTCTTTCCCTATATTTCAATGTTTCTTTGTGTTTTAGTCCTAAAAATACCATCATGATATTTCTTAGATTTATTGAGATCCTATTTAATTTGAAACAACTCAGTTTCAAAGGATTTCAAGCTCTTTATATATCCAACTTGAGTTTTGTCTTGACTATGCCTATTAGGCTTACTAGTATATTATTATATTTTCAAAGGATGGACTTCAAATTATTAACTCTCCTTGATTTAATGACTATCATATAACCTATTTTACACAAATCAAGGCACTTTTAAGGATCTCTAACTTCATCAAGAGTGAATGGGCATCCACTATTGTCATAGGGCTACAAGGCCTTAAATGAGTTCTTGAGGATTTTGGCTAAAACTTAGATAAACCTTCATAATGGTTTATAAAGTTTTAGATACACCTTATCATGCTAGTCTAACAATCTCAAAATTTTATTTATCTTGAAAGATTAATAAAATGCAAAAATTGCTCTATGTAGGCCTCTAATTAGGTCTCTTAACATCCCTGACACACACAGTCCACTCTAGTTTGACTTTTATGAGCCAAAAAATCAAAAATATGTTATAGGGCATAAAAACACACATGCATGTAAATTTTTAGAAATTTTCACTAGAGGAATCTCAAGATATTTTTGTGAAAAAAACCTAGGTAAAGACTTGTGTAGGTTGAGAGCTATAAAAATTCATAACTTGAGAAAATAAATATTTCTTGACCTCATTCAAAATCCAAAAGTTTTTTTCTCCATTCTATAACATTTATAATTAGACACCTAAGGTTGATCATGTATTTATTTGCCCAGACTATAAGGTTTGCTTTAAATTGGGCTTTAAAATACCTTGCTACAGCTATGTATTCATGAAAAATGACTAATGCATGCACAAAACAATGATATTAATAATTCAAGGACTCAAATATACATCTAATAATATTGGACATGTGATTTTAACCCTTAAACATTTATGAATTTATGCTTGAGACATAAAATGTTAGGTTTTTCTCTCTCATTCTATCATTCACTAATGCAAGATCAAGAAGTAACCATAACCACATAAATGAAATAGAAATTTAAAATTTAAATATGCATTTCACATTTGGCCTTAAAACATCCATCTATATGTGTCTACAAATATGTTTCATTGATTGGGCTAACAAACCAAAAGATATGCCCCCCACTAATGAGAATTTGGTACTTTAAGAGACATTTGGTTGTAAGAGAAAACTCACTACCATGTTTCACTCATGTCAATTGAGATAGATACATTTAGGGGTTGGTTAGAGGACTCACCTTTGTAAGTGTAGGAACTAATGATTCATCTCTAGCTATCATGGTTCTCCTACAATGTATGACCAAATTTTTCTTATTTTTCTCACTTTGGGATGATAAGGTTCTCTTAAGGGATGCATCTAGTCAACTATAAATTTTAGTCTTGAGGCCCAACTAAGATTGATTAATAGTAATTATAACCTTAAAACACCTTTCTAGATGTGTCTACAAATATATTTCATTGATTGGGATAACGAGCCAAAAGATATGCCCCCACTGACAAGTTTTTAGTCCTTTAAGAGATATTTAATACAAGATAAAACTCATTATTATGTCTCACCCATGTCAAGTGAGATAGAATCCTTTGGGGATGCTTAAAATACTCACTTTTTTAGGTGTAGGAGATGACAGTTTGTCTTTATCCCTCATGATTCTCTTGTAATGCACGATCAAAATTTTCTTAGTTTTCTCACTTTAAGACGATAAGATTCTCTTAAGGCAGCCGATCAAGTGTAAATTTCAGTTATGGGGCTTGATAAAGATTGGATAATGGTCATTCTAGCCTTAAAATAACCATTTGAACATATTTTCATATATGGGTCATCAATTGGGCTAATGAGGCCCAAGAGATACCTCCCACTGACTAACATTTGGTCCTTTAAAAGGCATTTGGATACAAGAGAAAACTCATTGTCATGTCTCTCCCATTTTGAGTGATAAATAATCCTCTAGGGGTTTCTTATAGGACTCACCCATAAAAGTGTAAGAGCTGATGGTTCATAACTATCCCTCATGGTTCTCTTGCAATACATGACTAAAGTTCGCTCAGTTTTCTCACTTTGGGACAATAAGATTATATTAAGGGATGCATCTGATCAACTTTAACTTTTAGTTTTTGAGATTGACCAAGACCAGATACAATTTTTTCTAGCCTTAAAATTCTCATTTATATGTGTCTATGAATATAGTTCATCGATTAGGATAACTAACCAGAAGCTATAACCCTTATTGACAAGCTTTTGGTGCTTTAAGAGACAATTGGCTATGAGAGAAAATTCATTGTCATGTCTCCTTCATGTTAAGTGAGAGAGAATCCTTCAAGGGTTAATTAAAGGACTCACCCATGTAAGTGTATGAGCTGATGTCTCATCTCTATCCCTCATAGTTTTCTTGTAATAGGCAACCAAAGTTTGCTCAGTTTTCTCACTTTGGGATGATAAGCTTCTCTTAAGGGACACATCCAATCAATTACAACTTTAAGTCTTAGTGATTGACTAGGACCGGATAATCATTGATCTAGCCTTGAAACACCCATCCATACATGTCCATAGATATGTTTCATCAATTGGGATAACAAGCCAAAATATATTTGCCCACTAACAAGCTTTTGATCATTTAAAAGACATTTCACTATGTGAAAAAACTCATTGCCATGTCTTACCCATATTGAGTGAGACAGAATAATCTTGGGGTTACTTATAAGACTCACTCATGAAAGTGTAGGAGCTAATGATTCATGTATATCCCTCATAGTTATCCTATAACACATGATCAAAGTTTGATCAATTTTCTCACTTTGGAATGATAAGATTCTCTTAAGGGGTGCATCCAGTCAAGTGTAACTTTTAGTTCTAGGGACTGACCAAGACCAAATAATAGTTATTTTATCCTTAAAATTCCCATATGGATGTGTTTTTATATATATTTGTTTGATTTTGATAATGAGGCCCAAGATATTCCCCTCGTTGACCATTTTTTAGTCATTTAAGAGACATTTGGCTATGAAAGAAAACTCATTGCCATGTCTCATCCATGTTGAGTGATAGAGAATCCTCTAAGAGTTTCTTATAGGACTCACCTACGCAAGTGTAGGAGATAAAAAATCATCTCTATCCCTCATGGTTATCCTACAACATGTGATTGAAGTTCACTTAGTTTTCTCACTTTGGGATGATAAAATTCTCATAAGGGAAGAATCTAGTCAACTACAAATTTTGGTCCCAAGGCATGATCGAGACTAGATAATGGCCATTCTAACCTTAAAATGAAAATTAAAGCATGTTTTCATATATGGTTCACATATTGGGCTAATGAGTCCCAATATATTCCCCCCACTGACCAATTTTTCCTCTTTTAGGAGACATTTCATCACGAGAAAAAACTTGTTGTCATGTCTCACCCATGTTGAGTGAAAGAGAATCTTATAGGGTACTCTTAGGGGACTCACCCATGTAAATGTAGGAGTAATGGTTCATCTCTAATCCTCATGGTTATCTTGAAATTCATGATCAAAGTTCACTTAATTTTCTCACTTTGGGATGATAAGATTCTCTTAAGGGATGCATCTGATCAACTACAACTTTTAATTATAGAGCCTAACCAAGACTGGATAATGGTTGTTCTATCCTTAAAACACCCATCTAAATATGTTAATGTAGATGGTTCATTGATTGAGCTAATGAGGCCTAATGTATGCCCTCCATTGACCAATTTTCATTGATGAGTCCAAAATATGACTCATTTTTACCATTAGTTTCCTTCATCTTTCCTTAATTACCTCTCTTCTAGACTAAACATTGCAAGGATATTAGGCTTATATTTAATCTTAATATATTAAATATATTATCTATATTTCTTAGTGAAATTAAAGTCAAAGCTACTAATTATGTCACTTTATTCTAATTCCTTACATGTTTAGTTTCTCAATTTTGTGTATATATAGATAATACAACAATACATAGAGAATAAAGACCTTTTGGATGATCTTCCACTTCTCATGAGGTAACCCACATAAAGGATTTAGATATATATGGTGAGCTAAAAACTCATCTATCAAGATAAAGACTCACCTAATCCATTTCATACATAGATACAGAATTGAACAGTAGCTACGGACTCACATAGTCTATAGATATGGACTCACTCAGATGCAGCTAAAGAATCATTTAGACAGCCTTCCAACATCCATTAAAGCATTCCATTATCTCTACCAAAATGATGTCCTTTCTATGGACTCCCTCAGCATCGAATACCCCTGAAGCATGACATTGTAGACTCTACTAAAATCATAAATAGAGCTACAAACTCTACCAAAGTCACTACATACACTCCCAGTCTAGATTCTAAACCGTCAACATTGAAGATAGATACTTTCCTCTTTTGTAAAAATGCTTGAAGAACATTTTGGTCAATTACTATTTATAGTATTACTATAAATATCAATCTATAAATATATTTCCTTTATTTTAGTTATTATATATAGATATGTATCGTAGTCTTTTATAGACAATTGATCAAATAGATCTAAGAAGGTATTCTTAGTAAATTCTTAGTAGATATTGTGATTCACACCTTTCTTTACCAATGTGTGGTTCTTTCTATTGTAACCATCAATTGCCTATCTTAAGATCCACTAGAATTAGGAAGATTGTTCTTGTTAGAATAAAATTGGTTACTGAGATCTAGGGATTTGTAGTTTTAGCATTATATATAGGCACATCTCTATGTTTTAGAATGTAGTTGTTGAGTTTTTGAATTGTTCAGTTGATAATTTGACATAATGATAAAAGTTTCATGTATTTATATTTGATTGGTTAATAAATATTTCTACAATTTTTAAGTACTGAGTTTTTTGACATTCATATTCCCAAGACAAGTAAGGGCCCACTCTCCTCAAGATTCAAGAATGCATTTGTATGGTATTTTATATTTTTAGTGTGTTTATAGTTTTATAAATTATAAGTGTATTTATTCTTAGAACCTGCATAGAATTATCTTTCATTTTCAAATTAAATTCAATTCTACAAGTAGTGTGTTTACCTCTTAGCAGTGTGTTTTCCTTTCAGAAATGTGCTTATCTTTCTGTAGTGTATTTTATTTTAGCAAGTTAGATTACTTTCATTTCTAGCATAGAGTGTTTTAATTTTGTATGTGTGCTTCCTTATTGCACATGCAAGTTTTTTTTAGATTAGATTAGGTTAGGATAAGACACTCAAAATATCAACACCCCCTAAAACATTTGTATAATACTAAAACCATAAACCTTAATGTAGATAACTTTGAACGCTTCCCCAAGTTTGATTGACATCAACAAAAAAATTGGTTAAATAAAGGGATAGATGACACCCATCATTTTTGGTATCATTTCTGGGGACAATTAGGTGTTAGTAAAGTAATTGTTATCACTCAACTTTGTACCCTTGGAGAGGTAGTTCAAACCTTATCCAAATTAAGTGAAACATGGGATTACCTATAGGCCTGTGGGTTGCCTATAGTAGACATAAACCTCTAGATTTGAGGGCTAACTCCCTAGATTGGTCTTTGATAGCTTATCACCTATACTATTTGTTTGCTTGGATGAAAAGAGATAGATAGAAACATAAAAGTAACCTATTATAATGAGGTGATATACTAGATTTATCTTCACTAGACTAACATATACTTGCACTATGAAATATGACTCATAAAACTAGTTTTAACATTCTAGATTGCTCTAACATAAGTGCTTCTACATGGAGGTAGATTGTTATGCATATCTAGAGGTGGGTGAAAAGGAGGTATGATCCTGGACACTATTAATATATCTCACACTTAAAATACACATTAATAAATAGTTACACTTTATGAGAACTATTATAATAAATGCTACTACTTACATAATGTATACAAGAGTAGAATGGAAGCAAGGAGAAGACATTCATCACTTATCATCCAAATACACTACTTGACATACTTAGGCAAGAAGTTATGAACTCAAAAACTATATTTCAAATATTTATTCAAATTCAAATATGGTATTCAAACCAATAGGGCTTCACCTTACCAATTATGAATTTTTCATAATGCTAAAATGGCTTGCATATATAGAGCATAAGAGAGGAGAGAGAAGGAATGGAGTTGGATAGTCACAAGGCCAAGTGTCAAGACTTGGAAACTAATTAAAATGAAAGAGAATGAGTTTTAAAATAGGTCATGAAGTTATCTTAGACAATTTTCAATCACAAACATGACATCTTCCTCAAGTTGGCGAAGGGGCACTCTATTGATCTTCTTGAAACTACCTTATTGATGAAGAGTCCACTTGACTATCCAAAAAAAATTGAGGGATTTGATAAATGTGCTCTAACTTTAGAAGGTGGAAACATGATTAGTGTAGACCACCATGTACTCTTCCAATTGATAACGTCCCCTTGACACTTGTTGTTCATTGTTTATAGTCACTCATTAGCCCTCTAGGCCTCAATTCTCACATTTGTCACTTATATGACCCATAGGTGTCCAATAATATTTGTTGTATAAGTGTTACACACCTATTTAAAACCTATTTACCTTCCATTCCATTATGTATACCTCAATAATATTCAACATCACAACTCTTATCTCAAACTTAGGTAGTCACCTTGCTTTCTCAATATCATATTTAGATTATTTACAATGAACAACTCAATAGAGGGGTTTTCATGTACAAAAAAGGTGATAATTGGCTATAGTTAGTTATAATAAGTCTCCACACACCTTCCACAATATCCTTCACCTATCAATTCCCTTATGTACCTATAAAATACTTCAAAACCTATAAAAAAAACATAGAATTAGACTTATCTGTACAAGTGATAATATGAAATAACTGAGTGCTAAGGAAGCTAAGAGAGTGATAAATGGATCCAAAACACTTTCAAGGCTAATTTAACCCTCATAGATTCATTCACATTCATATCTTATTCATTAGGTTCTCATAAGGGTTTTAGGAGGGTTTTAGGTAGTTTGGGTTGTTAATGATGATTCATAAAAGTTAGACACTTAACCTTTGAACCAATTCAAAAAAATTTTATTTCATGACCCTCCTTAAATACCCCTAAGTTATTTATATCACATGCATCTTGTCCATAAATATATGAGCAAAACAAAATGGCTTCTCGAGTCTTACCATGCATTTTGGGTACCCCTAAGAGGAAATTAGGCCAAAATGACCAATTCTAAGTTGTCTTATACAGACCACTGAGTCTCATGGACTCTACACTCTCCCATGAAATCTCTCACATTTATTTTAAAGGTCATATGATCAAATTATTATTATTTATAATCCATTAGGGTTCATACTTAATTCTAGGCCAAGTAGGCCTAGACTATGTTTTTGCATATATAGCCACCTCTGAGTGTTTCCAATGGTTTTAGGTGGTTATATACCTTTTTAAATATCCAATTAAACTCTAAACATCTTCTCATAGTACTTACAAGACTCTTCATTCATATTTTTATCATTCATGTACTAGGTTTGTAGGTATAGTTACCTCTTATCTGTGATAAAATAGAGAACACTTCCCCTATTAATTTAACCTAAATGAGACCATAAAAACCTATTTTAGTTCATAATTAAATTTTTTACTAGGTTCCAAGGCTATATTATACTTATATAACCCTCAACTTCTCAATTCTTCAAAATTGGCTTCTTGAAACTATGACTGTGTAGGATTTTAATTTGATTGAGTTTAAGGTCTTGAAACCTAGCTGTCACTCATTAATCTATTTTCTTACCTCTAAAAATCACATTAAAATGTGATGTTATCAATATAAGAGTGACTTATACATATTCACCCACCTTACTTCCTTGTCTATCAACCAAACATGCATTATTTATTAGGTTAGGCTAGTTTGTGTATGAGATCTATAGGTAGCAATTAGGGGAGTATGAGAGACTATTGTAGGTGGAAATATGTGTTTGAATAATGTAATTATCTCCTTTTTTTATATCTTTAAGTAACTAAGACCATTTCCCCTTATATCTTTGTTCATCAACCAACTTTCATCTTCTATTAGCTTAGACTAGTTTGTGTACTGAGTTCGAACTATAGGTATGCATAGTAGGGAAACCAAAATACTTCTTATAAGTGTTGATTCATGTTTGAACACTATGTCTCACTCTTTTTATTACTCATGAGGTCCCTAAGATCATTTCACACACATATGTATCCTTTTATACTTTGAGATCATGCCATCATCACTCTTCATTAACACATTATAGATCATTGTTGCATGTTACATTTTTGTGTGACTTATTCATACTATATTTCACTAAGTGTTTCAAGTGAAAACTAGACTAAGTTGAAAACCCATTCTACCATCAGTCCCTCTTGACCTAGAAACTCTTATTATGTTTAGCTGTTACATTTTCATCTAATTTATAATAATGGGACTGTTAGGCTTACTTATACTTCATAAACTTTCACTAATAGATGGCACTATATTAAAAAAAGTCTTCTTTCAGATAAGTTAACACTTCCCTTTTACAACTTTCTTCAATTTTGAGACTTTGGACTTAAGTGTGGATGTTGGTAATGGTCTCACCACTCACATATTGATCTTCTATAGATCCATGAACCTGTTTGAGATGCAAAGATAGGATAAAATTCTTTTAGACATGTCTTGATCCCTCTTTTAGGTATAATCATGAAATCTTTAGATGCATGCTTCAAGGTTACTTGATTGTATCAGGTATACTAAGCCTTACATGCCATAAATAATCCTCTTTAGACCAAAACTTCAATGAATAATATGATCAAACATACTCTATGAAGTTGAAAACAAACATATTAGCTTTAACCTAAAGCCATTCATAGGAGAATAAGCTCTGCAGTCAACAAAATAGTGTTCATAGTTCTCAAGAGTGCTCACTTCTAGCACAAGAGAGTGAACCTACCTATTCCTTCATATCCACGTGTTTGAAATTAATTGAATTCAACATTAAAATGATTAACAAATTTTGAAATTCCATATATACCACTTGGTTCACATAAACCAAGGTAATCATATGAGAAAACCAAAGCTATTGGTGTTATGTAGGTAGTTTGGAGGTGTTGACAGTCTTAGTGATTGTTCATATCTTATAGATAATCAATCTTAGAACTATAACCATGGTATGGAAGTACACAAAGAATACTAACATCCATCAAGTGCACTTAGTCCAACTCTTCTTCTCCTATTCATACTAACAAAAAACCATTAACCTCTTTTGACTTGTCCAAGGGAGTGATAGGAGAGAGAAACTAGTTTTGCTCAAATTTAGACCTATTAAAGCTTCTTTAACCTAAAAATAAACTTTGGGCATCTCAACACATCCTCTTGAAGCCCTCACATGTTCCAAATGTGTCATCCAATCTATATAACTGTCTAAAACTACCTTTTTGAAGTTGATCTCTTTCTTTTTACATTAAACCTACATTTTTTAGTTTCAAAACTACCATCTGACACCTTTTTGACATGTGGTACATTATATTTTAGATTAACACCTTTATCCTTTTGTGTAAAATTATACATTTCATTAAATGAACAAAATATGACATTAAATGACATAAGAAAAGGATAAATATGACCAAGGTGAAAACATATTATATGACCCTCAAACTATGACTTAACCCTACTTAGGACCATGGTGAACATTTTAAGACTTATAGGACCTTATGAAAACTTTACACATGTAGTGGGTGTTAACTTAATTTTACCTAAGGGTAAAATTATTTAACATTTTGACAATTTCTAGGGGTAACATGCCTACTATACTAAGGACCAATTGCATTCTCCTATCCTTGGAAAATGGAGTCACCTATATGCTAGATTTGACAATGATATGCCTCTAGACAGACCACAAACACATACTAAACACAAAAAGGAAACAAACACATAAAGGAGGACACCAAAACACATATTTGTGCTCTCTAAACACTTAGGGAAACACATAATAAACTCAAAGGAAAACACACACATGTCCTAATATGTACAATCAAGATACTTGAGGTGAAAAATAACCTCTTCATTACTTCAACTAGGGCTAAATATAATACTTATATCATCATTTTTGTTCCATGAAAACAAACCCTCATATGATGCATGTTTATCAATGAACACTTACTTATGTAGATAGTCAAATGACTTACCATTGTTAGATCCTTTATTGACTTCAAGTGTATCACTTGGAGCTCGTATGAGTACTCCATCTATATTTTCAAGAGGTTTGTTTAAGCTTGCAACCTTCTTGAATTTTTTCATGTCCACTTGGCACTCCTCAATCTAATCATTAAGAGTCATTAAAGTTGTCTCAAATTCATCTTCCTCTATAATATGATGCACTTGATGTCTAGAACCATCAAACTTGTCTTCTTGTTACTCAAACCTATTTGAAAGTGGTTCAACCTTAGACTAAGGTTTGGACTAATCCTTAATCACAAACACTTCTACCTTAGTTTCATTGCACTCTTTCATGATTGTAGCCTTCTTGATAGTAGTTTGACACTCATTCTCATTCTCAATAGGACACTCTCATTCATGTTAATAAGGTCCATTAATAACCTTACTATCAGATTCATGCTTCTTAGGAAAGAAAGTTGACTTACTCACTTGTTCAAACTATTAAACTATGACATGGAACTACTACCATAACTCTTCTTCTTCATGGTTGTCACATCCATGGACTCCTTTATCTTTAGTAGGTAGAATGGCATTGTCTTAATCATTATCCTTATCTATCATACTTTGAAAACCATCATCATCATTCATATGAATAAGGTATTTACCCTTAGTATCTTGTTGAAAAGAATCATCAAAGCTTAACTCAGAATGTTTATCACCTTCATCATGTATGATGTATGTGCAAAGATCTATCTTTTCAATGAAAGTATATGGATCATGTCCATAAGTTTCAACACCATACTCATCTAGGAAAATATCAATTTTCCCTTCAAGTTTGTAAAATTCTCCATCATCCATAGCATGCTCATCTTGATCATTGATGGTACAATTTAGATTAGTACTTACTTCTACATATGGCTCAATGTGAAATTTGTCCAATGGTTGTGTTATAATAGTCACCTTTACTCCATACCTTATTTTAAATGCCAATAAGGACCAATAAATTGAGATATATCCTCCTATCTTGGTAGTTAAATCCCTTAATAGGAAAATAGCAAAGTGAGTAGGCATATCTACCACCACTATGTCTTGAAGGACTGGAAATCTTGGATAGTCATGTAATAAAACTTTCAAAATTATGATGAGACCTAATGAATTAGATTGTGTCCCATCAAATTTTAACATTCCTTTTTCTATATGGTTCATACTTTAATCCAAATTGTCTGCCACAAGTTTGGGCATAACTAAAGTACTTGCCCCACTATCCTTAATACAATTGTGAACAAGTTTGTCTCTCACATTGAGTGTAAGATAGAAAGATGGGGGATTTTCAAATTTTGTTGAGGGTTCAACAATGTGATTATGAGAATTAGTGAGGGCTACACCATCATGTATTCATTGTTGAGGACTAAATGGATTTGGGGTAGTTGATCTTGAAGTAATTCCTTTTGATCGGGTATGTGAAGCACTTCCCAAAGAGATATAATAATTTTATCATTTTTCAAGTAATCAATGATATTCAAAGAAGTAACATTCACATTTTATTGAATCCTTGTAGGAAATGAAGTCACTTGAGATTGAGGCAATGGAGTACTTTGAGTCACCCTTCCAACATTCTGATTTTGAAGAGGTACAAGACTTATAGGGGCTGCCACATTTACATTCACACCTTGTTTCCATGAAGAAGGCTTGTTTGGACTTGTGTCTATGTCATGAAAATCTCCTAAATCTCCCTTCTTTGATCTTGTGTTGGCTAAAATTAAACTACTCTGATTTATGACAAGTGTATCTTCTACTTGAAAGTTTTCAAGGATCACTCCTTGAGGTTACCATCCTTAATTTGTTTATGCTTGCATGAATTTCTCATATTCTAATGTTAATTGAGGATTGGTACCTCCTTTATATACCAAATCTTTCCCTTCACTTTCATTGGCATTCATATACTATCTTTGAGGATGCCATTCTTCTCCTTGAACCAAGTTACTATGGACTATAACCATGGCTCTTGTGTTGGAAGTAGAGGTTAGATTATAGGCATTGGATGGCCTATTAAAGTTAGGCTAACCTTGTGCCCTCATTTGACCATATTTTGGAGGTGGGGATATATTTGACTATGGAGGATAAGAGTAGGGGTTTTGGTGAGCTCCATATTGTAGATTTAGTTTCCTAACTTGAGCTTCTAAGGCCTTATACCTTGCTTCCCAATCAATGTATCTTCTGAATTATTTGGGAAATCTCTAGACTTGTTGTTTGAATTTAGAATTAGAGAAATAGTTGGAGGAGTGGTAGACATGTTAGGCAGAATAGGCATAAATATTTTTGGATGAATCTTATCAACTTGGATTAAACCATTCTCATCTCTAATAGATATTTCATAGGCTTCAATCAAAGTGTGTCTACCCATGGACTGTAACATGACAGTTATATCAGTCCCAATAGCCCTTAGCTATGTTTGGAAAACAAACATGCAGAGGGTATCATGGGATGTGGTAGCGTATACCATGTTCTTTAAAACCTCTCATTGAAGTCATGCATAGTTTCTTTAGGACCTCTTTGAATCACATTTAGCTGATGAATGAGTGATGTATAATCACTTTTGACATCAAATATTTGATTCAAAAACTCTCCAAACTCATTCCAAGTGGTGATACATCCTCCTAACAAGTAGTTATAAAAATTCTCTACACACCTTACATAATATCCTTCACCTATCAATTCCCTTATGTACCTATAAAACACCTTAAATCCTATTAAAAACATAGAATTACACCTATATATACAAGTGACAATATGGAATAACAAAGTAGTGAGGAGAATAAGAGAGTTATAAATGGATCTAAAACATTTTCAATTCCAATTTACCCCTCCTATATGCGTTCCCATTCATATCTTCTTCATCACCTTCTCATAAGGGTTTTAAGAGGGTTTTAGGTAGTTTAGGTTGTTAACAATGATTCATAAAAGTTAGATGCTTAACCTTTGAACCAATTCCAAAAAAATTGAGTTAATTAACCTCCTCAGATACCCCTAAGTTATTTATATTCCATGCATCTCTTTTGTATAGATATGAGCAAAATAAAATGGCTTCTCGAGTCTTACCATGCATTATGGGTACCCCTGAGAGGAAATTAGGCCAAAATGACCAATTTTGAGTTGTCTTATACAAACCACTAAGCCTCATGGACTCTCCACTTTCCCATGAAATCTCTCACATTTAATTTAAAGGTCATGTGATTAAATTAGTGTCACTTGGAATCCATTAGGGTACATACCTAGTTCTAGGCCTATTAGGCCTAGACTATGTTTCTATATAGATAGCCACCTCTAAATGTTTCTAATGGATTTAGGTGGTTATCTACCTCTTTCAATATCCAATTAAACTCTACATATATTCCTATAGTGCTTCCAAAACTCTTGATTTATCCTTTTATCATTTATGTACTAGGTCTGTAGATATATATCACTTATGGAGAACCTCCTGTTTATGATAAAATAGATGACACTTCCCTTGTTCATTTGACCCAAATGAGACCATGACAGTGTAATATAGGTCATAATGAAATTTTGGACCAATTTTCAAGGGTATATTATACTTATATAACCCTCAACTTCTCAAATCCTCAAAATTGTCTTCTTGAAATGTGATTGTGTAGGGTTTTGACTTGACTGAGTTTGAGGTCTTGAAACCTAGTTGTCACTCCTTAATATATTTTCCTACCTCTAAGAATCACATGAAAATGTGATTTTATCAATCTGATATTGGCTTATATATGGTCATCCACCTTACATCACTATATATCAACCAAACGTGCATTCTATATAGGCTAGGCTGGTTTGTGTATGAGTCAAACTGTAGGTGGCAATTAGGGAAGTATGTGATATTCTTGTAGGTGGAAATATGTGTTTGACTACTATAATTTTATCCTTTTGGTTTCATCTTCAAGTCACTAAGATCATTTACCCTTATATCTCTATTCATCAATCAACTTGCATCTAATATTAGCTTAGACTAGTGTGTGTACTGAGTCCAAACTATAGGTATGTATATTAGGGAAACCAAAAGACTTATTGTAGGTGTTGATTCATGTTTGAACACTATGTCTCACTATTTTTATTACTCCTAATGTACTTGAGATCATATCACACCTAGATGTATCCTTTTTTGCTTTAAGATCATGCCATCATCACTCTTCATCAACACATTATAGGTCATTGTTGCATGTTGCAAGTTCATTTAACTTCTTCATATTGTAGTTCAATAAGTGTTTCAATTGGAAACCTAATTGAGTTGAAATCCCATTCTACCATCAGTCCCTCTTGACCTATCAACTCTTTTTATGTTTAGATGTTACATTTCCATCTAGGCAACAAGAATGGGACTATTAGGCTTGCTTAGACTTCATAAACTTTCACTAATATATGACACTATATTGAACAAAGTCTCCTTTTATATATTTTAAGGTAACATTTCCCTTTTGAAGCTCTTTTCAATTCTAAGACTTTGGACTCAAGTGTGGATGTTGGTAATGGTCTCACCACTCACAAATTGATATTCTCTTAATCCATGAACTTATTTGAGATGCCAAGATAGGCTCAAATGATTCCAGACATGTCTTGATCCCTCTTTCAAGTCTAAGCATGAAATATATAGATGCTTACTTCAAGGCTACTTGACTATATCAGGTATACTAAGCCTTGCATCCCATCAATGGTCCTCTTTTAACCATAAATTTAATGAATAATATGATTAAACATATTATATGAGGTTGAAAACAAACATATTAACTTTAACCTAAAGCCATTCATAGGAGAATAAGCTCTATAATGGACAAAACATTGTTCACAATTCTCAATAGTGCTCACTTCTAGCACAAGAGAGTGAACTTGATTATTCCTTCATATCCACACATTAAAAATCAATTAAATTCAACATTAAAAGGAAGCATATTCTAAAATTCTGCATACACCACTTAGTTCACATAGACCAAGGCAATCAAATTAGAAAACTAAAGCCATTGGGGTTATGCAGGTAGTTTGGAGGTGTTGACGGTCTGAGCAATTGTTCATACCATACAAACCATCAATATTATAACTATGACCATGGAATAGAAGTAAAAAAGGAATAGTAACATCTACCAAGTGCACTCAATCTAAGTCTTCTTCTCTTGTCAGTACTAATAAAAAACCATTGACCTCTTTTGACCTGTCCAAGGGAGTAATAGGAGAGATAAATTGATTTTTCTCAAATTTGTACATGTTAAAGCTTATTTAACCTAAAATTGACATTTGAGCATCTCAACACATCCTTCTAAATCCCTCATATGTGCCAAATGTGTTATTTAGTCCATAAAACTATCTAAAACTACCTTTTTTGTAGCTAATCTCCTTTTTTTACATTGAACCTACATTTTTCAATTTCAAAACTATCATATGACTCCTATCTAATAGGTGGTACATTATATTTCATCTTTACACCTTTATCTTTTGGTTTAAAATCATACATTTCATTAAATGACCAAAATATGGCATAAAATGACATAAGAAAAGAAGGACAAATATGACCAAGGTGAGAACATATTATATGACCCTCAAACTATAAGTTAACCCTACTTAGGACCCTGGTGAACATTTTAAGACTTAGAAGACCTTATGAAAACTTTACATATATATGGGGGTTGACTTAATTTTACCTGAGGGTAAAATTAGTCAAAAGTAACCCTTATTAGTCTATAATAAAATAACAAAAACATTTAAAAAAACAAAAAAAAAATTCCTTAGATTTATGAACTGACCTAGAGATGCCAAAGGACGGTTCATCTCCAAATATCTTGAGTTAGGACCAAAGGAGGAAGAATAAAGTCTTTGACTGAGAGATCTGAAAGTGTGAGAAGAACACTTAAATCCTACTTAGAGAATCCTTTTGATTTTTCTCTAGAATTAGGGTCATCCTCACAAATAGACCCTATAGAAAGAATCACATTTGGGAGATCTTCTCCTATAGGAAGAATTGATCTTGAGGACCCTCTATCTGTAACATTAGGTCTTCGACCAATATCTTTGAAAGACCATGAGGAAGTAATAAATTAGATCTCTAATGAAGGTCTGGAAGAAGAAGAAACCATGGTTGATAATCAAGGAAATATGGAAAACCCTAAAGGGAATAGGATGCCTCAATGGGATAAAACATTTTCCTTTATATAGTCATCGATCCATTAGATCAAATCTCTATGAAG
The DNA here is from genome assembly GCA_037957365.1 of Torreya grandis. Classification (NCBI taxonomy): domain Eukaryota; kingdom Viridiplantae; phylum Streptophyta; class Pinopsida; order Cupressales; family Taxaceae; genus Torreya; species Torreya grandis. Next base: position 544,539 of record JARHVA010002714.1, on the reverse strand, counting down.
AAAATTTTACCTTCAAATCTACCCACTTTTAGGGGAAAATCCTTATGATATCTAGATCAATTCTTGTTTGAGTTCAAAATGTTATGCAGACCTATTATTATACAACTGAAAATTAGAAACTCAAATTATTCCCTTCTACACTTAAGGAGGCAACCATGAGGTGGTTCATGGGCCTTTCAGGTGACTCTATTATTACATGTGTAGACATGAAAACCACATGTATTAATAAATATCAAGACTACTTTAGAGTAAGGGATGGGAAAGAGGATGTCTTTAAGACTAAATAGAATAAGAATAACACTTTACAAAATTATCTAGATAGGTTCATATTTGATCACAAATGCATTGGTTATCCACTTATAAAAGAAGTAGTTAATATGGTTTTCCTTAAAGGAATGGATGATGACTCCAAAGATGCTCTAAACTTGATGAGCATAGGAGACATTGTAAAGTTAACATTTCACCATATTTCAGACTTGTGCACTAACTACTCTAGGACAAAACCAATATCAAAAAAGGAAAACTAGGTAAGTCTAATGAAGTAAGTCAATTGATGGAGGAGTTTTCTAATTTTAAAATTGACATTTTGATCCAATTGAACATTATGTTGGATGGCCTTCAAGACAAATCCAACTCTACTACAAAACCCTTAGCTATCTATTACCCAAAATATAGGTTAAAACATGCTCATATAGATATATGGGATATGTGATGGTAAAGACCATGACACATCCCATTTCACTCATCTCCTTATTTTAAAAATTTAATAAAAATAGAATACACAACCCATAGAAGACTTGAATTACATTCAAAGATAGAATCAATTTCCATAAAACTAGACCCAAGGTCAGTTTGGTCTAAGGAATCTAAGTAATCCATGGATGACACATTGGACTACTCAGGTACCTCAACCTACATGTAGATAACCACATCCACCATGGACCAATCAAGAATGGATGATGCCTCAACTTTGGATGATGCCTCAATAACCATGGATTCCTAAACCCTAGTCATAACCATAGTGAAATACATAATTGAATTACAATTCATAGTTTAACCCACAAATAAGATTTCCACCACAATAATATTTGATGGAACCCTCTATCATTCAACCTAAAAAATAGGTTAATCATCCACAATTATTTGCTCAGTTAGTGGCTAACCTAAGAATAAACTATCATCCCATGTTTATGTAAATGAACAAAGAGAAACTATGAGTGTAAGATCTATTGAGTTTGAAAACATTCAGTTTAGATCAGGTAGAATGATTTAAGAACCTCCTATCACCATCTCTAAAATGCCCAATGAAAAACTAAAAGTATATCCACCTCAACACACAGTTAGAAAAGAAGAATGAAAAAAGATAGAGAATAAAAAGAAACATGTTACTACTCCTCTACCTATTCCTTTTCTTAATAGACTGAAATAAGTTTAGAATAAGTAAGACTCTAATTTGATTTAGGAACTGGGAAAGTTAAACATTGAGATACCCTTATTATAATCTATCTATAGAGATATTTTGAGCACACCATGAATTCAAACAAAATAAATCCAATTCAAAACACAAACTACATATTAGGAAGGATTTATAAAATAAATCATAATGATAAAAGAGCTTACCAAATCCCTTGTTTTATGTTACCTCCTTCCAAGATTTACAAATATATGATTAGACTCAGTTGAAAATTTGATAATTTGATGTTAGAGGGTGATAATGGATTCTTGATGGTTGCTTATGGATTTGCTATAAGACTTATAGAATAATTTTGGCATAGTTTTGGCATGATCTCAATAGATTATTTGAGAGTGGGGGGAGAGCTTAGTTTTATAGGCAAATGAGGGAAAGATCTATGGTCCAAATTCAAATTTTGGCCATTTAGATCTATGGTTAGGAAATTTCCATTGAATTTTTAATCCCATGGAAGCCTCTAGAATAGGAAAATTATAGAGGAAGGGGCTAAGTTGGGGAAGATTTATAGAATCCTCCAATTCTATAAATCTCTCCATAGGGTTTAGGGATTTAGGGAAGGCTAGTGTAGGGTAGTGGGTGGGTAGTTGGAATATTTTTGAATTTAAAATTGGATAGTGGGATTAGGGAGTAGGTTAGTGGGTAATAAAATTTATTAAAGGATAAATGATATGATTAATTGATCTTAGGATAGGATAAAGGTTGTGTGGGATGTAGGAATGGGGTATGGGTAATAAGATATTAATTATTTTAGCCAGGAAATATAAGATTTAGGCCAAATTAGTGGGAATTAGTGTAATTAGTAGGGCAAGCATAAATTAGTGCATACATTTTTCCCCTCTTTGAAAGGGCATTACGAGTGGAGCGAAGTGGAAAGAATAATGGTCTTTCAAAGGAAAACCATGTCATAGATGAATGTTAGTGGATGGATTTAATGTCTCATCGAGGGGACATGCAGGGAAGAATGAGTTGGATGGACACTAAAAAGAAGAAATGATGGGTGGGATGAGATGGATAGATAAGGGGATGGGATGCTAGATGTATGATCGAAGATGAAGAAGATGAGGTGATTTGACTCGATCAATGAGCTACAAATTAATGATGCCCCTAGCAAGGACACATGCACAAGGAGGAAATATGATGGGTATCACGGTTGAAGATATATCCCAAGGGGGAATTAACCATAATAGAATGATGATAGGATAAAATGCCATTAGTTTTAGACATATCCCAAGTAAGGATGCATGTAAGGGAGAGATATAGGCTAGGACAAGACCGATTTGATGATGATGGGTATAACTCAAAGCTAAATAAATCAATGTGATATAGGTGATGAAAGAGAAGAAATGATATGATTAATTGAAAAAAATGATTAGGATGATGCCCCTAGAAAAAAAATATGCAAGGGAGTGAGAGAGGAGATAGTGGTTGAGTTATCCTTGGGCACGAAAGAGTGGCCAAGTGTTGCCTACATAGTCTAAAAAGACCTCAAGCCAATGTAGTTCTAACTATGGGATGATGATGATGATGATGATGATGATGATGATGATGATGATGATGATGATGATGATGATGATGATGATGATGATGATGATGATGATGATGATGATGATGATGATTAGTGATTAGAAAGAGATGATGATGAGGATATATGACTTAGATGAGGGGATGAGGATAAAAGGTTAGATGTTAGCTAGATGGGTTATGATGGGGAGAAAGATGATGAGATCAAGCCATCACTAATGTCATAAAGCTCATCATAGTCTAATTAATTCATTGAATATGGCACTTGGTAGTATATCCTATTGTATGTCTTATGATGTATACATGACCAAGAGGATGTTGTGCCAAAGTACATTGGTAAGTAGCAAACTTTGCATCCTCAAGGGCACTTTTAGTGTCCTCATAACATCCTCATTCATTTCCCTATAGACATAAAGACATGATGAAAACAAGGCATAAGACAAACAAGATATATACATGATGTAAAACAAAACAAACAACAGACAAATAATAGGAAAGCAATAGACAAATAGTAGATAAGTATCTACATGCAATGTTATAATGTCTTGTCTAATGATAGGATGAGTTATTGGGTGATAGGTTGGATGATCATGATGTGATTGGTATGGAGGATAGACTTGTATTTAGATAGGATGATTAATATGAGATGTTTCCCCTAATTTATGAATGATGGATGACATGATGGGGTGATAAGGTTTTTAAATATTGATTTGGTCTTGAAATTAGATCAAAAAGTGGCCAAGGATGATGATTAAACAAGTGATTACCAAATATTACCAACAAAAAAGGCCCTACAAGGATCCAATCTAGCAAGGAGACTAGGAGATGATGATGGGATCAAATATCTTTCATGCTAGCAAAAGTGATTGGATGGGTACTAGACATGAAGAGGAAATGATAAGGATAGTGATGGGATTAACTACCTTCCATACTAGTAAAGGGTAATTGGATGAGTGCCAAATATGAAAACACAATGATAAGGAAGTTATGGGTACCAAATTAAAATCTTTGACAAGGTGATGTATTCTAATAATACTTAGCCAAAAAGATGACGAAATGATATGGGGAGATGGGTAACCACTCTGATTTAGTTATAAGACTAAATATGGTATCCAAATATGGTAAGATGGGAGAAAAATAGATATGGATGTGAATAGGGGATTAAGCATAAGACAGGACACAATGGACTATTTTTTACCTTTTCAAATTTTTATGATTTTTAGTATTTTTGACATATTTCAATTTTTAGGGATTTTCGGCATATTTATTTACACTGTACAAATGAGGTTACTATCAAAGGGAATACCAAGCCTAACAACTAGGATAAGGATAGATGAGTGATGGATAGGATGACAAAGGATGACAATGATGGGGAATAAGGACTAATAGACTAGGATAGCCAATGACCACATCGTGAAGAAACCATATGCTTAGTTACTTGAGTGTCCATTTAAGGATATGCCAAGATGGTTTTGGTACATTTATCAAGGCACCTTCCACTTCCTTATGAAGGTCAAGATAGAAAGGAAGAGGAGAGAGGATTCATGATATGATGGTGGATGATAGATGGGAATAATGGATCAAGGGATAAGATGATGGGTGATATAGACTAGATGGATAAGGAATGTGACAAGTGGGATGGATGGACAAAGATATGAAATGGATGGATTTGCCCCCAAGTTTTGAGGAACAATGTAGATAATATATTATTATACCATGATGTTGGAAACCAATTTTCATCATGGTACTTGTCCAAGGTGCTAGAAGAATGATTTTCACCATTAGTTGAATGATTTTTTTTTTAACTTTTTATTGATGGCATCTTGATTTATTAGGTATGATGGGAAAGATGCAAGGTATATAAATTTGATGGATTATTTATCCAACACCTATTCTATGATGTATGATAAATGCCTAGATGTCCTAGTGGCCTTTACTGATTCTTGATGGTGACCCTTCCAGATATCTAGACCAGGTATCATTGTCGCTCCTAGGAGAGACAATGTTACCTAGGGAGGTGATGTGAGGTATGGATGTGATTAGATGCTGATTTTGATATATGGGACTTGAAAGGATGATATGATTGAGATATGATGGTGTTATGGGTGATAAATAATTAGGACTAAAATTAATTATGGGATCATGATAGGATGGGGTGATGGAGGATTAGGACAAGTAGTCAAATACACCATTAGAGGTATTGGACATTATTCATTTTATTGGTGCCAAATGATAAAAGACTACAGGAGATCTAAGATACTTTAACTTTGTGGCTCAACTTTGATCTGATTATTTTATGGATGATTGGCCATTTACTTTTGAGTATTTAATTGTATTTGATTTTGACTACCCCCTGGTGCCTAATTTTGGGCTTCACCAAAGGAGATTGATCTTTAACTTGGAAGATTATTTTGACTTTGATATGCCCCTAGTGCCTAATTATGATCTTCACTGGGGAGATATGTTTTTGGATTAGGCTAATGATTTAAATTTTCTTGACTTTGACTGATGGAATCAAAGATCATTTGCTTATTATTTATGACTTGTGGAATATTTTCATGGACGTTTGGATTTGTGGCATATATTATATTGCTCGAGGAAGGGTCTAATGATGCATGTTCCTATTCATCCTTATGAAAATGATTAAGTGATCATTGATGGGAATAAAGGGATTTATGATGGATGAAGGTGGTGAAGATGGCATGATGAGGTCAATGAGTGGTGATGGGGTAGCATAGAATTCATAAGGGTTCCTAAGAGACCCATTTTTAACATCAGAGAAAATCTCCTCAAGATCAGCAAAAAGATCATTAAGACTAGCTATAGTAGATGCATCTAAAGGAGTATTAGGCTCACTCTGACAATATTCAATAGATAAAGCTTGTAATAACTCATTTATGATGTCATCATCTAGAATGGAATCAAAATATATGCCTAGTAATGAATTAGAGGTATCTAGATTATAAGTATCCTCTAAAAGATAAGGATTATCAAGATCAATGAAAGATGACATTTTTGATGAGGAATATGATTTGGATATGGGTGTTGAACATGATCCAATGGAAGATAATAATTTGGATGTTGAATTTGAAGCTAACTCTGATGCATAAGATGCAATGTTGCTAGTAAGAGATACATTGTTCATGATTAACCTCTCAACATGGGGTATTTGATGTGATGGATGAGAGGGAGATGATAGAGGAATGATGGATTCAAGGAGAGTGTCATGAAAGGGTTCATGAGAGATGGGAAGACTAGGATCATGGGATATAGACTCGACTTTGATGGAAGATTTATCAAAAATGGGAGTGGTATCTTGACTTTAGCTTGGAAGGGGAGGATCTTGATCATGATTTGGAAGGGAATCTTGGCATTCCTCTTTTTATTCACCCATGGATGTGGATGGATCTATTTCATCATCAATTACTATATCACCGTGGTTAATGAGGTCCTAGACAAAATCTTGGAAAGGTCAACATCGATTAAAGGTATACTCCCAAGTTTGGTGATATGCACAATATTGGTTACCATTATACCAAGAGGGATTTGGCTTAGTGTGATCAAGATGTCAAATACGTGGATAGACCATCATGTTAGTGGTGAAAATTTATCTGAAAATGGATTCCAATGATAAGGGAAGGGGAGTGTAAGGACCCACTTCATGTTGTGACTTAGACATGGAAGCATTGGACTTATGATCAAATTGTTGTGGATATGACTGGGTGAATGGATTTGAGGTATCCAAGATTGGATTCCCTTTTCTAGTATGGGAATGGGTGGATGGTGGTTTATGGCTAGTGGATGGAGGATTGGTACAAGATTTACATGACAAGGCTTAAATGGGAGGTGTAATGAGTGAAATGTCATCAACACCTTCAAGAAGTGGTACACCCATCATAATGAACTTCAATAGGATCTCAACCTTATGGGTAGCTATGTATTGGTTAATGAAATTAGGGTCTAGTTCCATGGTGATGGTTGATGTAGGTAGGATAAGAATTGGAAAAGGTTCTTGAAAAAAAAATATCAAAAGGATTGAGCTAGTGTGATAGGTTATGATGGAGATGAGATAGACTAATGGATTAAGGACTATAATCAAATGTCAGATTGATAGTGTAATAGGTTCTAACAACTTATCAACAATGCAAGGTTAAGACAAGTGATCGGGTATAGATTTAAGATAAGATGTGGATGATGAGGTATGATTAGGATGTAATTAAGACGTGACTAAAAGGATATACAAGAGATCAAGGATGTGTATAAGGGGATGAGACTAGGATTACAATATGATGATTAGGATGATAAATGATAAGGGGATATCATTAGACTAAGATGTGATGGAGATGATATGGTGGATGGGATTAGAAAATGGATACAAGATGGTTATTAAGATATGTGAGTGGATGAGGTGATAGGTAGATATAGTTGGATTAGGAAGGGATAGATAAGATGATGATTAGGCAAGGATGTACAAGATAAGGGGGTGATGATCAAGGATAATGGGTAATGGAAAGATTAGGAAGGGATGAGGTGACTATAGTAAGTGGGTGATGATGTGGACTTGGGTAAAGATGTAAGATGTGATTGGGATAAGGGTATGACTAAGGATGAAAAGTTATGACAAAGATAAGTATATACAAAGAGACTATGTACAATGATGACTAGGATATACAAGATGAGATGTGGATGATGAGGATGTGGATCAAGATGAGGATGATGATAAGGATGATGACTAGGATGTTATGGGAGACATGTAAAAAGCAATGAAATGATGAGGATAAAATATACAAGAGGACCTAGATAGGATATGGATGGGTAAAAGGCTAACTCAGCTCATAAATAGTATGGGTTTAACACAATATGCACCCAATCAAGAAAGCCATAACCTATAATTAGTAAACTCAAGGGTGTGTAACCTAGTGTGCACACCATGTAATAGCTACATAGGTGAGGTTATAGGCTGATGACCTATTGTGGTATCAATCAAACCCTCTCAACTCTGCTTACTCTTGGTGACTACTTCAACATCCATATTGATGCCTATAGTGACACACATATTATGGCCATAGTCCCCTACTCTAAGGTATACAAAAGGCTCTAGGGGAGTCCCTGATATACATGATGGTATGGTGGGGCCCAAATCCATATATGATGTTATCTAATGCTTGGTTCAGAGAGTTAACTCTTCCCCTTCATGGATGACCTATGTGGGGTCAACCATTTAGCCTAATGATAGTTGTCCCTGATTATTATAATATGTTAGAACACAAAGTTTAGTTAGTATGCAATGATGAAATCCATAACACTAACCCCTATAGACTAATCCCATGCATGGGTGTTAATTTCACATCATGTGTTATCCTAAGGGAGGGCTTAAAAAATAGGAAAACACATTATATGATTAAATAACCAATTAATTAGCTACGTGTGTTTGGAATGATATGACAAATCATTACATACAAGGAGAAATCAAAGATATACACACACAAGATTAAACAAGTATTTATAAAATAGCAAAAAAGATAATGGTACATATATTAAATCAATGGTCAAGTTAATGAAGTCTAAGATAAAATTAGAAAATGGCACCCCCTACAATTACAAAGGTTAGATATTCAATGGGGGTGCCTAAATCTCTAAGGGACCTACAAGAAAGAGATTAGTAATCTAACTTTCTACAATCCCACGAGTACACAGGGCAATCCCGTGACTAGAATAGACAATCCCGCTACTAGAAGTCATTCTTGCTAATGTGTAATCATAAGATTATAAGCTAGTGGAAATTTGTCATGGTTAACTATGAAAGTCATGGTTTTCTATTAACCCCATAACTAACAATGATAATCCCACTAGTGGATATGGATCGATAGTTGAAATTTTATTGTGAACCACAAAAACATGACTTAAATCAATAAAACCATGACTAACAGCAAAATTGAAAGTAATGATATTGCAGAGCTTGAGAAAACTAGTCTATAAGTTTGACCTTATGTAGAAATACTATTAAAAATATTTATAGGGCCTCAGTTATTAAATATAATTATTTGATAATAAGCAAAAAAAATGCTACAGGACCCTAAGATTAACTCTGACTAGCCTTGACTACAAAACTGCTACTAAAAATGATAATCCCATTATTTACAAGGCAAACCCATGACTACTCCAGTCATGGTATTGTTGAATGATGGTGGACTAGTCTAGATAGTGGGTTTTTAGATAAGTCTCTCCCCTCTTAGATACCTAGTGAACCCTGTAGGATAAAAGCACCCCTCATTAATAGTTATTTTTAGATATGAAGGGTAAAATGTTGATATAGAGGTATGTTAAAATTTTCAATAAAGAGATAAAACCTCTATTTTATCACTTACATTTCTCTTATCACCCTCTTGATAGATTCTAGAATACTAAAATGATGATTGAAAGAGGACAAAGGCAGTGTTTTACTAGACTAATGATGAAAGCACAATACCATGATTGAGAACTATAATCTTGCTATTACCAGGGCAACATCATGACTAGGAGAGTAGAAAGTTTATCAAGATCATGTGGCTAGCTGATTTTTGAGGGGATTCTCTCTTTGACCTACACATAAAATCAAGGAAATCACACAAGATGCTTACAATAGTAGAGGGTTATCAAAAAATGAGTTCAAATCTAGGACCAACTATAGTTTTGACAATGTCATTACTCAGAATGATGATACCACTATTTATAGGACAATCTTATGACTGAGACAGTCATGGGTTTATCAAAAACCTACTAAAACCCTAACTGCTAGTGGCTAAGTTACAATATCACTACTAACTTTGACAATCTCACCACTGCAATGTCATGACTAATAGTGTAATACCATGACTAAGATCTATATATGCAAAAAAAAATCAAAAATTTGGGATTTTCTTTGCCCAATCAGACCTACAAGCTAGCTAAAACAACATTATCAAGCAAAAATGGTTAAATGGGAGTAGCAGGTCCCACCGTGGTCACCAAAATTGTAGAGAGATTTTAACCACACCATGAATGTAAACAAAGTAAATCCAACTCAAAACACAAACTATATATTAGGAAGGATTTATAAAATAAATCAAAATGATAAAAGAGCTTACCGAATCCCTTATTTTATGTTACCTCCTAGTATTTGTAAATGGATGATTAGACTCAGATTGACAAATTGATATCTTGATGTTGGAGTGTGACAATGGATGCTTGATGCTTGCTTATGGATTTGTTATAGGATTTCTATAATTATTTTGGCATGAGCTTAATAGATTCTTTGAGAGTGGGGGGATAGCTTAGTTTTATAGGCAAATGAGGGGAAGATCTATGGTCCAAATTCAAATTTGGATCATTTAGATCTATGGTTAGGAAATTTACATGGAATTTTTAATTCCATAGAAGTCTCTAGAATAGGAAAATTCTAGAGGAAGGAGCTAAGTTGGGAGAGATTTCTAGAATCCTCCAATTTTATAAATCTTCCCATAGAGTTTAGGGATTTAGGGAAGGCTAGTGTAGGGTGGTGGGTGGGTAGTTGAAATATTTTTTAATTTAAAATTGGCTAGTGCAATTAGGGAGTAGGTTAGTAGGTAAGAGGATTTATTAAGAGCTAAATGATAGGATTAATTGATCTTAGGATAGGATAAAGGTTGTGTGGGATGTATGAATGGGGTATGGGTAATAGGATATTAGTTATTTTCTTATTGTAGAGAGATTTTGAGCATACCTTGAATATAAACAAACTAAATCCAACTCAAAAAACAAACTACATATTAGAAAGGATGTATAAAACAAAGTAGAATGATAAAAGTGTTTACCAAATCCCCTGTTTTATGTTACCTCCTTTCAGGATTTGCAAATGGATGATTAGACTCAGATTGACAAATTGATAGCTTGATGTTGGAGTGTGATAATGGATGCTTGATGGTTGATAATGGATTTACTATAGGATTTCTATAATTATTTTGGCATGATCTCAATAGATAATTGAGGGTGGAGGGAGAGGTTAGTTTTATAGGCAAATGAGGGGAAGATCTATGGTCCAAATTCATATTTAGGCCATTTATAGCTATGGTTAGGAAATTTCCATGGAATTTTTAATTCCATAAAAGTCTCTAGAATAGGAAAATTCTAGAGGAAGGGGCTAAGTTTGGAAAGATTTCTAGAATCTTATAATTATATAAATCTCCCCATAGGGTTTAGGGATTTAGGGAAGGCTAGTGTACGGTGATGGGTGGGTAGTTGGAATATTTTTAAATTTAAAATTGGCTAGTGAGATTAGGAAGTAGGTTAGTAGGTAATAGGATTTATTAAGGGCTAAATGATAGGATTAATTGATATTAGGATAGGATAAAGGTTGTGTGGGATGTAGGAATGGGTATGGGTAATAGGATATTAGTTATTTTAGCTAGGAAATATGGGATTTAGGCCAAATTAATGATAATTAATGTAATTAGTGGGGCAAGCATAAATTAGTGCATACACTATCAAATATATTTTAGAATTGAATAGTCATTAAAATCATATGTGTTAAGACACCTGAGAGAAAGAAACAATACCCAAAGACCATACACATAGATAGTAAACTAGCTGATCTTTTAGCAAGAATATTACTTCTACCCAAATACGCCGACCCATGTAGTCTAGTCATAGTAGTAGCCATCATGAGAAAGAGATGCCCAAAATTCTAGTATATTTAAGTGTGAAAATTAATTTAATGATAATTGATACTCTATAGAAATTGTCCCTTATGGGGATGTAACCTACCTCCACCATTTTCCAAATGGTTGATCAGTTGGATGCAAAACCAGAAGGCACTATAGAAGATGTTGTAATAATTTTGTCATGGGAGTATCTAGTAGGTTTTATGGTGCTACAATATAAAACCAAGAAATTAGGGTACCCCCTCATTTTAGGAAGACCCTAGTTTTCTACTTTAGTAGCATTAATAGATTGGAATTATGTGGATATGACCATTTCAAATGGTCTAAAAGCAAAACCAATATCTTTATGCCCACTTGTAAAACCCTCAATAGACTACATTGAAAAATTTTGGGTGGATGAACTAGAAAGAAAAAAGAACAAACTTTCAACCCTAGCCATGATAACAGTACAAGGACACATGGAAAAATTAACTAATGAGTTAGTACAAAATTTAGGAGGAGACACTAGCATTATGAGCCTAGTTACACACTCTGCGAGTCTTCTAGCAATGGACTTTACTGGTCTATTAGTTATGGACTTAACCAGACTAGTTGTTATGGACACATTCTTTGGGTATAAATCTCATCTTGCCTATTCAACATATGACCACATACCATTACAAGAAAGTGTTTGGAATTGGGTAGAGGAAAAACCAACTAATTTTGTGACTACATTTCATTATCCATTCGCTAGAACCATTCCTCCAAGAGATGGATTTGTAAAAAATGTAATGACATTTCATATGTTATTACCCCATCCATGTCTTCTTAATTCCCTAATGAGTGAAATCAAACAAGTAGAGTCTATCCATCTTGACACCAAACAAGTTATGATGTTACCAAAAAAAACATTGAACATAAACAACTAGTTAACCCATGACCAAGAAGTAAAAATTTTTGATGTCCTAGAAAAATATAACAAAGCTTTTGTTTGGACTACATAGACATGAGAGGAATTCATCCTAGTATATGTACCCACCACATTTTCACAAATTAGGTCAAACTAGATAGATAACCATAGAAACAGATAAACTTAACATTAAAGTATATAGTAAAGACTAAGAAAGAGAAATTGTTGGATGTGGGATTCATTCATCCCATTTAGATAGCCAATGGGTTTCTCTAGTGCCAATTTTACCCAAGAAACATTAGAAATGGAGAGTGTTTGTAGACTACCAAGAGTTAAAAAAAGCCACTATGAAAGATTATTTCCCTCTTCCTTTTATTGATCAGGTGCTTGATAATCTGGCAGGAAAAAAATACTTTTCTTTCCTAAATGGATTTAGTGGGTACAATCAAATAACATTGGTAGCTAAGGATTAAGACAAAACTACTTTCACTTATCCATGGGGAATGTTTGCCTATAGAGTCTTACCAATTGGCATTTGTAATGCTTCAACTACTTTTTAACAAATAATTTTACCATATTTTATAATCTAATGATGATTATGTAGAAGTGTATATGAGTGAGTTCACTGATAATGGAGACACATTTGATGAAGCTTTACATAATCTAGACAAGGTCTTAACTAGGTGTGAAGAACACCAACTATCACTGAGTCATGAAAAATGCCTAATGATGATGGGTCAACACATAGTACTAGGATACCACATCTCTTCCAAAGGAATCCAAGTGGATCCTAAGAAAACTGAAGTAATCTTTAACCTACCTGCCCCTCAAAACCAAACTAATATTAAAAGCTTATCAGGTCATGTTGGTTATTTTAGACATTTTATATAATTCTTTAGCTAAATTGTTGCTCTTATATTTATTTTGTTGACAAGGGATAGTGAATTTGTGTGGAATGATGACTGTCAAAAATCTTTTCAAACCATTAAAGAGAAACTAAGTTCTACTCTAGTTTTGAGAGAAATCAATTAGGAAAAATCTTTTCACATCTACACTAATGCCTCTAACTATACAATAGGGGTAGTTCTAAGACAAAAAGATGAAATTGTCCATAAGTATGTTATTTATTATATCAATAAAAATCTCACACCTACTAAAGGAATTATACAACCATAGAAAAATAATTCCTTATTGTGATTTATGCCCTCAATAAATTTAGACACTATATTATAGGGTACAAGGTCTTTATATACACATACCATTCAGCCATAAGATATCTCATGAATAAACTTGTAATAAGAAGAAAAATCATAAGGTGATTATTACTTTTATAGGAATTTGATATAACTATTATTGATAAACTAGGTAAGTTTAATGTGGTTGAAGATTTTTTATCTAGGATAAACACTGCAGGTGATGAGGAACCAGTTGAAGATAGCTTTGTAGATGAACAACTATTTGTTGTTTCAATAGAATCACCATGGTTTGATGATATATCTAACCATTTAACCACATGGAATTTTCCTTTTCATTTCACTCGTAAATAAATGAAATCTTTAATCAAATAAAACTTTTATTTTAAGTGGATTAATGGCATGTTATTTAAATATGGACCTGATCATGTCTTTCATAGGTGTATAATAGATAATGAAGCCTATGACATCATTAGAACTTGTCATGATGAACCAAGAGGAGGTCATTATTTATCAAAGATAACCATGTATAAGATCCTAGGAGCAAGATAGTATCGACCATCCCTTCATAGGTATAAATAAGTACATCAAGTAGTGTGATCCATGTCAAAGTTTGGGATAGCCTACACTATTAGTAGAGATGCCTCTTTATCCCCAAATGGTTTTAGAACTATTTGATAAGAGGGGGATAGACTTTGGTAGCCCTGTAAATCCTTCATCCCAAGGTAAGGAATATCTCTTGGTATGTACAAACTATATTGCTAAGTGGGTAGAGGTCCAAGCTTTGTCTTTCACTAGAGAAGAAGTGGTAGTAGGTTTCTTGTATTTAAAAATCATGCAATAGTTTGGTGCACCTAGAGAGATAGTCTTAGAGTAGGGACCATAATTTGTGTATAATATAATCAAGAACTTCATATAATTATACCAAGTCAACCATAGGATGTCCTCCCCTTACCATCCATAGTCTAATGGTTAAGTAGACATTTCCATCAAGGAATTGGAAAACATTCCAACCAAAATGGTCAATAGCAATAGAAAATTCTAGGCAACTTGAGTACCAGAGGCAATATGGGCCTATAACACTACTTGGAAGACAACCACTATATTTTCACCTTTTGATTTTGTGTATGGTAAGAAACCTTTAATCTCTATTGATTTTTAATTGAAAACCTTGAAAACAATAATGGAAGTAGGCATTGATTTGGATAAGGCACAATAAGATAAAATCTTCCAATTCAATGAGCTTGAGGAGATGAGGATATAAGATCTATAATAGACAAAAATGATGTAGCACTAGAGAAAAGTGTAGCATTATTTCCACATCAAAGAGATAAAATTTTAAGGGGATTGGGCACTCTTATTTAACTCCAAGTTTTAGTAATTCAAGAGAAAGTTGAGAATAAAATGGCTAGGCCCATACCAAATAGAAAAAGTTTTTGATAATAGATCATTATAACTATTGCCAATATATGGGAATCAAAATTCTTTGTTGGTAAATGGGCATACACTCAAACTATACCAAAATCCTATCAACAAGAAGGAATTTGTTCAAAATCTCAGAAATGAGGTTGTTTTCATGGAAGAACTTGGTTCTTCCATGATGGCAACTCCTTGATGGTCTAAATATGCAAAAAGAAGAAGGGGATCACTCCTTGGTTTCCTTCTTCGAACAATTAAAAAATATATATATAATAAAAACAAAAAAAGGAAAATTTCAATAGTGAAAATAATTTTTAGGACACTATTGACAATGTTGATTAGAAAACTAACTTGTTGGTTGATCATGCATTGAATTAAGAGCCTTGACCTAAAAACCATTAATGGCTGGTCAAAGTAAAATAAAAATAAAAAAATAGATAAAATTATAAATTAAAAAAAATTGATCAATTCATTCCAATCAATAATTTCACTATTATGTTCATTTGTATACATTTTCTAAGTCTAACTCATGCATTTTTTCTCTATTTAGAATTGGTGGCATGAAAAGAGTAAAGACTATGAGTATGATTAATTAACTTAAGTATTTTATTTTTACATATTATGTTAGTATATTTCCTTTGATTCATGCATATTTACCATAAGGAAGTGGTTTGAGTAAATTCAGACTAGGGACATCCTACAGAACATCAAAATAAAGATCATGTCAGTAGTGATTAGTGACATGGAAAAGTGACGAATAAAAAAAAAGGTGTAATGTTGTTTTAATAGACATGCACCAACTACCTACCTACCCAATTTTTAGTACCCTAAATCATGATGACATGGAAGTTATTGCACATGATAATGGCATGCTTATGCAGTCTAATCCATGTAGCATTATTATAACTACCATTGAATAGAAAAGGAGGTTTGAACTAGACTTCATAAAAGGGTTAATGAAGGATGATATCTTCATACCTATCTTTGAGGAAGCTAGATGGATCCCTTTTTCTACAAAAATTCCAAGTATATGACAAATTTTTTGGTCAAGGAATTCATATCACATCTAGAAGAATACTCCACCATAGTTCAAAGCATCAAAATACCAATTTCTAGTAGAGTAATTAGAGAAATCTCAAGAATAATTGGAGAAGGTAAGAGGTTATTGGGAATAACCCATTTTAATGAGTTGATTACACAATTTAATGGTGATAAACAAGTATTTGTGTCATGTATATAAGATTATCAGAGGAAGACCAAAGGTATTGGTAGGGAAACCCTACCAGAACCCTAGAGGTTTGTTGCCTTTTGGGTCATGAAATACTTTATTTGTGAAGGCCAATGTAGTGTTCTGGGTCTTGAAGCCATCAAGATTATCCTTAATCTAAAATATGGAATAAAACATACCTAACACAAAGTTAACATGCCATTTTACCTATATGGGTCAATTCAAGTTTTAGCTACAAATGGGTCGTCTCCAATTCACCACCATAGACTCATTCATTTGATCATACAACATCATTTTCTATAGCAAATCCAAGCAATATGGGAAACCTTTTGGTGATCTATAACCAACCAACCTTTATCACATCCTCCAAAATCCTTTAAAGAAACAACAAGTCCAAAAACAAAAGTAGAGGATTCCTCTTCTAGGGTCAGGGTTTCATCCACTAAAAGGAGACAGACTAGGTCATAGGCCACACCTATGGCTGAGAAGAGCTCTCAGATGACTCATCAATTCCAAAATTAGACTCTAGCTAAGATAAAATTGAGAACCAAAGCTTCAAAATATCACTTGACTCCTAAGGCTACAAATACCCTTTTAGTAAGTGTAACACAGGCACTTGAAGCATCTGGTGATCCACAATCATAGGTTGCCATTCAAGCAAAGAAGTGTACTCCTTTGAAGGAACCGAGTTCTCTTATGAAGACCAAAAAGAGGGGGAAAAGTTCATAATATCATGTGATGATGAGTAAAAAGAGGTTGTTGCATCCCTTGATAACCTACATCAAAACCCTCCTTTTCCACTACCATCAACAATGGACACATCAGCATTATAGGAAAATCCAATCACAATAGCCATCCTTGAACCATTAAAAGAAGTTCCTATTGAAAAATACATTATGGAATAAAACATGCTAATATAAGAGATTCCAATTTAATAAGCAATAATCTCTCCCTCCTCTCTAACTAGTGACATGAGACTTGTACCAAATAAAGGAAAGGTGCCTATGGTCTCTAAGGAAGAACAACCTTCCAATTCTATAGAAGAATTAGAATTGTCACTTACTCTTGCACTATCCAGAGCTAAGGTCATCATAAGACAACAAGTTGTTGATGTTATTGACCTCCTTGCCCAATTGTAATGTAAGGATCTTCTTAATTCTTCTTTAACTCGAGGTTTAGATAATATTAAAGACACAACTCTAGAACATATAAATGAAACTAGTATGATTGAATAAAAAGCAACTTGGTCTGATGAGGAGATAGTATACTCTTAGATATACATCATTGAGTTGGAAGGAGAAAATTTATTGCTTAAAGATAAACTTCAAGACTCTCAGTAGCAAACCTTGATCCTCCATCAAAAAATTTCTAAGCAAGCCTCATCCTACTCCAAACCTTTAGCTAACCAGGCTTTCCAAACCATTATCTCCCATTATGATTATTTAGATAAATGTAATCAAGTTTGTTTAGAGTTTAAGGAATTCAAGAAATAAAATAAGACTTTAGAAAATTAAAATTTGACACTAAATGAAGACTTAGAGAAGAAAAAGTAGCAAACCCAAAGAGTTTAAGTCAATCTCTAGGTGCCTATCAAGTAGGAGAACATATTCTAGCCTATAGATATCCTTCATCTTCCTATAGTTTGTATCTATATGAATAATTTTATAGGTGTAAATTGATCATAATATCATATGATCTACCCTAGAATGTTGAGGACCCCCTATGTTTTTGCATATCTTTCATGATTCTACCCTAGAATAGCAGGATCTATTATGTGAATTCTACTTATGCAACATGATATTAAGGGATTGAAATAAATTCATGATCAATTTATATGTGGGATAAGTCCAATTGAGATCCCTTCTCTATACCTATAAGAATCACCTAGCATGGAAAGCTAGGCATGATGAATATGTAGAGAAATTGAAGACCACAAGTTTATACATCAGACCTATTTTTATTAATGCTAGAATGCTACTGGTTAACTATAGAAATGACTATTTGTTTCATCATAATATCAAGAATCATTATCTACAAGATTTATATAAATGCACTATTTATTTTGATTTATTTACCAAATAACATTTTGATGCAGAATTTATAACCAGTACAAGACATTGGGATACAATGACAATCCCACTTAAAATAAGGGAGGTTGTACCCCCAACTAATCTAAGATGGAGCCTTTAGAGATCATAAGAAATAATAGGCATGATTGTTGATGTTCTCAACTTAAAAAGAGAATAAATTTGGATAGGTATGATATTCATACCATCACTCCTCCTTGTTCCTATTCCATCTTAGTAAAACTAGGCTCCTCAAGCAGATGATCAATTTTAGAATTGGAGATGTTAGATACCCAACCAAAGAACTCTATCACCGCCTTTGTTGGGAATTACAGAAGCACACAATTGATTACCATAGCAACTTACATGCAGAAATTAACCAGAATCACAAGTAACTAGAATTCAAAAACAACACAGAATATGAGAGACAATACACAACTTATATTAAAACTCTTCCAGAAGGAAATACAACAAAGAAGATTACCACAGTTCTTCTTCCTTACACACTTTTAGGGCTCCCACACCTCTAGGGCATAAACAGTAAATCTTCCCTCAAATCTCTCTATCTTACGGTCCCAACACACAACTCAAATACAGAGTTGGTGTTCACCTCCAACCAGCTAGTATCCACTACTGCCAGTACTCCAGTGTTCCACACACACCACAAGTGCTCCACGCACTCCACAAGTACACAATCATACTTCAAGTATATCTCCCTTGAATTGCAACAACTTGCAACCCAAATTATCTCACTTATAGAAGGAATTACCTTGCCTTCCTCTCTGCTCTATTTCTGAGTACACACTGTACTCCAAGTAGATCCTGCCTGATCCTACTCCCTGTTGTGTTGCTGTCCTCTCTGATCTTGCACACCTATAAATCAATCTGGTTCTGCACACCTGCAAACTTGGATCATGCACACACATACACTTGCAGATCAATGATCTTACTTACCCATGCAGATCTCCTATTGTAGCCATGCACACCTATTGCCCAAGATCCTACACAACTGAAGAACCCTTCTGGTTCTCCAAAACCAGCACCCACACTTGGTACTACTGTGGAACTAGGAGGAACACCCTTGCTCACCTCACACACAAAAGGAGCTAACTTTTCTCAACTCAAACCTAGAACACTTTACAATACAGCCTATGAGTCTCTTAAATAGATCTCATCCAAAAAATAATTAGACATCTAATTACAATAATTAGATCCGTAGCTTCTAGTCTAAATTTGGCTCTTGACATGCAAACACTTGGTTCGTTAACTAACTGCCTATAACACTCGCAGTTCAAACCGCACAGGTGACCAACGTCGGTCCCTGTCTGCCTGGAGGTGACCAACACCGACTATATTCTGACCAACGTCGGTTGCTCTTCTGTCTAATCATGCCGACGTTAGTTGGCCTGACCAATGCTAGTGTCTGTGACACTCAGCAACCTTCCCAATGACCTCCTCCATGTCTACATCAGTGAAGCTTTTAGCTCCAAAACCTAATAGGAGATAGATGTTACAAACCTATAATGGTTTCACTAGTGCACAGGATAACCATTGCGTTGATGAATCTCATGTGTATGACCTCAACTAGTGCCTAGAAAATAGAACTCATTGTTATGAGAGGATAAAAAGATGAGTCTACAAAGAGAATTATAAAAGGTAAAGTGTGTGTGGAATGATAAGTCCAAAATATGACTCCTTTTTACCATCAATTTCCTTCAACTTTCCTCAGTTTCCTCTCTTATGGACTGAACATTACAAAGTTATTAGGCTTATATTTAATCTTAATAGAGTAAATATATGTTCTATCTTGCTTAGTGTAGCTAAATTATAAGTTACTAATTCTATCACTTTATTTTAACTCTTTGCATGTTTATTTTCCCAATTTTGTGTACATACAAATAATATAATAGTATACAGAGAATAAAGACCTTTTGCATGATCTTCTACTTCTCATGAGGAACCCACATGGAGGATTTTTATATATATGGTGAGATATAAAATCATATGGAAAGATAAAAACTCACCCAATCCATTCTAGATCTAGTTACAAACTTGATAGTAGCTATAGACTCACTTAGTCTGCAGCTACATACTCACCCAATAGGTATGGACTCACTTAGATGCAGCTACAAACTCATTTAGACAACCTTCCAATCTCCACTAAAGTATTCCATCATCTCTACCAGCATGATGGCCTTGTTATGGAATCCCTTAGTGTGAAATATCCTTGAAGCATATCATTGTGTACTCTACCATAATTACATTGATAGAGCTATAGATATGCAGAGTTGCTATGGACTATCCCAATCCATATTTTGAACATGCATCATTGAATATGCATAGTTTCATTTTTTATCAAAAATTTTGAAGAACATTTTGGTAAATTTATATTTATAATATTAATATAAATAGAAATTTATAAATATATTTTCTAGACTTTAGTTATTGTATATATATCAATAGTCATTTATAGACAATCAATCAAATATATCTAAGATGGTATTATTATTAGATTCTTAGTGGATATTATGATTCACACCTTTCTTTAGCAACGTACGGTTCTTTATATTTTAACCATCAATCACCTATATTAAGATCCAATGGAATTAAGAAGATTTCTCTTGTTAGAAGAGGATTAGTTACTAAGATCCATGGATCTACAGTTGTAACATTGTATATAGGCAAATCTCTGTGTTTTACAATGTAGTTATTGAGTTGCTGAATGTTGAGTTGATAATTTGACATAGTAATAAAAGTTTCAGACACATTCATGTATTTCACTTTGATCAATTAATAAATATGTCTATATTTTAAAAGTATTGAGTTTCTTTACATCCCTATTCCCAAGGCGAGCAAGGGCCCATTCTCCTCAAGAATTAGGAATGTGTTTATACAATATTTTATGTTTTTAGTGTGTTTATAATTTTAGCTATTATAAGTATGTTTAGTCTTAAAAATTGCATGGAATTACCTTCAAGTTTTAGATTAAATTCAATTCTTCAAGTAGTGTGTTTACCTTTTAGCATTGTGTTTTCCTTTCAATAACGTGCTTACCTTTCAGTAGTGTGTTTTATTTTAGCAAGTTAGATTAATTTAATTTCTATCATAGAGTGTTTCAATTTTGTATGTGTGATTCCTTATTTCATAAGCAATTATTTTATAGATTATATTAGATTAATATAAGACACTTAGAAGATAAACACCCCACAAACCATTTATGTAAGCCTGTAACCATAAACCTTACTGCAAATATCTTTGGAGGTTGCCCCTAATTTGAATGACATCAATAGAAAATTTGATTAAATGAATGGATAGATGACACCTATCATTTTTATTTTAATATACATTTGTATATGAGATAAAACTCATTTTTTTGTCTCACCCATGTTAAGTGAGAGAGAATTATTCCTAAAGGACTCACCCATGAAAGTGTAAGAGTTGATGGTTCATCTCTAGCCCTTACCGCTATCCTAAAACACGTGACCAAAATTCACTCAATTTTATCACTTTTGTATGATAAGGTTCTCTTAAGGGATGTGTTCATTAAAGTGTAACTTTCAATCTCAGGGCTTGATTGAGACCAAATAATAGTCATTCTAGCTTTAAAATGCCCATCTGGATGTGTCTGCGTAGACAATTCATTGATTAGGCTAACAAGGCCCAAGATATGCCCCCCACAGACCAAATTTTGGTCCTTTAATAGAAATTTTACTATGAGATAAAACTCATTTCCATGTTTAACCCATGTTGAGTGAGAGAGAATCCTCCCAGGGTTGCTTAGAGGACTCACCCGTGTAAGTGTAAGACCTAGCAGTTCTTCTCTAGCCCTCATATTTATCTTGCAACATGAAATTTAATTTCACTTAGTTTTCTCACTTTGGGATGATAATATTCTATTAAGTTACCAAAGGCAACCTAAACAAAAAATAAGGAAGCATCATAAAGACTTTCAAGCATCACAAGATCTTAATGTCATTGAGCCAAGGATTAAAGGCAATCTAACAAAGAAAAAAAGAAGATTTGAAAGTGTTTTTAAGGTCTTTAGAGCCTCATCAAGGGTTAAAAAACATGTTATTAGATATTTAAAGGCCATCAATACCATAAAATATGAGTTACAGGTTGAGTGAGGTATAACAACAAGTCTGCAATCCAAAATAATTAGTAGAGATCTCCTTTTGCCTTTTTCCTTATGCATGGTAAGAAGGAAGTATTGAAGGTATTTTATCAAGCCTCGAGGAATCTCATGATTATCCCTAGACCTACCATAAAGATTAAAATCAAGTGGATCATTCCAAAATTACAAACTCAATCTAAAAACTATCTAAAACCATAAAACTAGTAACACCTCATATTTTACAGTCTTCTTCACATTATAAGGCTTCAAGCATATGTTTCTAATATTTTTAAGCTTATTGTTGAATTTTATAGGCTCATAAAGTCAAGATTGAGGGTTCAAAATAATAAATAGGTCTAAATATAGATTGTATGGGTTCTTAACATAGCTTCATGATATAACCTACAAGCTTGTAAGCTTGTAGTGGGGCTTCATAATGGATAATGCTAATACAAAGGGTTTCATAACCTTAACGCTCTATAATACCTACATATAGGAATGAAAATGAAAATATTGAAGGTGTTCAAGCATCCTTTAGTTAAAATTAGGTCTTAACAAGATGATTGTAGGTCTAGCAGGCATAATACATAGGTTTTAAGCCCAAAACAAATAATTGTAGGTCTTAAGAAGTTTGCAGTGACATATAGAAAAAATTTATTGTATTCAAAGGCATATAAACTAGGTTTTAACCCCCTCAAATCATCTTCAAACCATAAATAAATTTTTTAAACAAGGGTTTCCATGATCTCAGTATCTTTGCCACAATGTTTCAATAGTCCACATAGGTTCAATATAAGGATTCAAATATGCTTAATAGGTATATGTTGAAAGAACAATCAATAAGAGGTGGGTTTAATCAGTGTTTAAAAACTTTATTTGACATGTACATTAACATTCCTTAAACCATCAAAGAAATGTAATTATATAGCAATGCACAAAATCATTCGCATGAGCATAACACAAGAAAACACACATATGAGTGGAAAACCCTCAATGGGAAGAAAACCCATTGAAATATTTGAAAATGGAATATGGTCCCATAAAAAAAAATTAATTTTTTTTCAACACCAACTCAACTTGGATCACCAACCCCAATACAGTCAAGCACCCACTTGACTAGGCTTTAGCAAGCACCTACTTGCAAGGAAACACTAACTCCATAAGTGACTCAGCACCAACTCAGCCACCTCATAAATTTTTATCACCACACCTATGATTTTTTATTATGTTCTAATTTCAATAACTCCTTATTTTCAACCATATAATATTTTATTCCCTTATGTTGCATTCATCAAATAGGCTAAACTGCCTTATATATATACAAGTCTCATGGTCACACACCACTTGGTCAGCCACACACCTTCAAATTCTTAGGTCAACCATGTAATATGTATTATAACATCTTATGAACATGAATAAAATGAAATTTGGACCCCTTTTATTCTATAACAACTCAATTAGGCCTCATTTCTCTTTTAGGTATCATGGAGACCTAATTGCATTAGGTCTATTTTCTTAGCATCAAAGCTTGATACTCTTGGGCCTAGATGGAATTATCTAACAATTAAAAATCATTAAATAACTTATATAATGACCTCTACTGACCTTATCCATGCTTGGATAGACTTGTATCCTTTGCTCATATGATGAAAGCTCTTTTAGGACAAACTGTCCTATTAGGTCTATGTACCTTAAAAGTCTATCTTGACAAAATGAAGTTTAAACACCCTTAATATATTTAAATATGATAAATTAAACATGTATAAATATTATACATGACCTCAAGGTCATCACCAAATTCTTGTAACATTTTAAATTAGGAGATAAAGGTTCAAAAACATCTCTACAACTTACTCAGAATTGCCAATTTACCTCAAAGACCAGTCATGGTGACTTAGACCTCCAACACCTATGTAGGAACTTTCCATGACTATTGATTCATGTAAATGATCCTATGAGATCTCAAAACCATCCTAAAATATAAATATAATATGGTCTAATATAAAATATTGGTCTTGCAAACCTATTTCTTGACCTTATATTACATAGTCTTATCTCAACTAGACAGGTCATTTTGTGGGCAACATTTTCACCATATTTAATAACCTAAAAAAATTATTCCAAGAATTAAAATGACTTAAAAGTCATAAATAAATTCTTCATTCACTTTTTTTCATAAATTTGACATGTTCAAACCCTCAAATCCATCTTCTCATCTCTACCTAGGTTTTGCATTATTTGCACCATTAGGTCTATCTGTGATTGGCTAACTTGGATGACCAAATTAAAATATTTGAAGAATAAAACATATCCATAAATCATAATGGACATAAAAAATTATTCTCTAGATTCTTCTCTCATCCATTTTCTTTTCTTGGCCAATAAAAATTTTGAGAGCTACAACTTCTTAACAAATAAGCCTATATATGTGCATTTTCTCTCTCATCTGACTAACCAACACCACTTGGGGGTACTTGGGAGAGTTTAATACAAGATGCAATAGCTTTTCTAGTCATTTTAATCCATTCTAATCTGATTTGAACAATATCTTTCACATTGGGTCTTTATTAGGGTTTTAGGGAGGTTTAAGATAGGTTTTGGTGTTAACAATTGTTTATAAAGGACTACCCCTTGAATCCAAAACCAATGCCTAGAGATCTTATCTAGGACCCTTCCCATATCTCCTTAATAGCTCAGGTTCCCATGTAGAGTTTACACATGCCAATGAACATCTAAAAGTGCTTCTTGGGTCTTGAGACCTTATTTTGTGAACTTGATAAGGCCTAAAACACTTACTCATGCAATTTCCTTAAAACCATGACCTAAAACTTTGTGAACATGTCTCAAAAACTTATCTTACCTCTTTCCATGCTCACATATTCATCTTGCACCTCATTAGGCTAGTTAGGGTCTAAGAGAGGTCTAGGTGTAGGCTTAGTCTTAAGGTCCTACCCCTATAATCTCACCCTAAAACTCTCATGAATGCTTCAATGGCTCACATACATACTCAAATAGTGCCATATAATATTCACATGCCTATGTTCATTCATTTTCATGCACATACCTCTTCATATCCTAACTAGGATCATGACTAGGCTTTCTATATAGCTTTGATAGCAATGAATCGTACCTTTATGCAAACATAAGACATTATTTGCCTTCAAATTCTCTCTTTATCTTTCTCTCATGAAAACACTCTCTTGATTTCCCTTATCACATCATGCACTACCAACTAGGATTAGTCACCTTTGACATCCACCTTTACAAGATGCACCTTTGACATCAATGACAATACTCAATAATCTCCCCCTTCCTCATTGATGGAAACCACTCTCAAAAACTTCTCTCAATAAGAAACTTATTGGATCACACTCCTTGCAACCAAAATAATCAACAAATAGGATTATGATTTTATGAAACACCATACAAACATGTTCCCCTTATCTCCATGAATACCTTCTTGGCACTACTCACTTGATCTTGGAGATAATGAACCACCTAATTAGTTTCACCTAAGCACTTGGCTTCCTTAATGACTATCAGTGGGGGGAATTACACCCAATTCCTATCTTATATGTTCAAAATTTTCCTTTGGAAGTGGCTTGGTCAAAATGTCTGCAATCTAATCCTTTATAGAAACATATTCAAGTTTAAAAATTTTTTCACCTCCCTACTCTCTTAGTAAATGACACTTGATGGTAATCTTCTTAGTTATTTAGTGCATGATAGGATTCTTTGAGATGCTTATGGTACTTGAATTATCACAATCGATAGGGCTAGGACTATCATACTCAACCTTGTAGTCTTTTAAGGTCTATCTCATCCATAAGACCTGAGTACAACATGAAGATGTTATAATGTATTTATCCACATAAGTAGATAATGCCACTGATGGATGCTTCTTGCTTATCCATTATGCTAAGCACTCTCCTAAGTATAAATCTCCTCCACCAGTTTTTTTCCTATCATCTAGACTCCATGCTCAATTTGCATCTGTATATGCTACTAAATCAAACTCCTTTCTCCTTGTATACCACAACCCAAACTTCATGGTTCCCTTGAGATACCTAAGTATCATTTTTATTGCTTGAAAATGGTTTTCCTTCGGGTATGATTAAAATCTTCCCATAAGGCCTATTACTTACATGATGTTAGGTTTAGAGGTAGTCATGTATAGCAAACTCCCAATCATTAAATTATATGAAGGTTGATTTACCCTTAAAGATTCAATTCCCTTACTCGACTTACACCTTATGATCATATGTGTGATAACTACCTTGTAATCTTCCATTTCAAACTTATTCAACATATCTATTATGTAATTATCTTGTGAAATGAATGCACCTCTTTTTGATTGATTGATTTGTAACCCAAGAAAGACTGATAGTTCTCCCAGCATGGATACTCAAACTCCTTCATCACCTCTGCAAAGGCCTTAGTCATATTCTCACTATTTACACCAAATATGATGTCATCCACATAGATATTTATTATCAACTAATGGTCATCTTCTATTTTTATGTATAGAATATTGTTTGTAACTCCTATTTTGAATCCTTGGTCTAATAGATACATGTCTAATTTGTCATACCAAGGTTTAGGAGCTTAATTTAGACCATAAAGAGCTTTTTTCAATCTACAAACATAGTCCTTATTACCTGATAATGAGAAACCCTCAAGTTAATCTATGTACACCTCCTCTTCCAAGTTCCCATTCAGAAAAGTAGATTTGACATCCATCTGGTACACTTTGAACCCTTTAAATCTTGTATATGCTAGAAATAATCTGATGGCCTCCAATCTTTCTATTAGAGCAAAGGTTTCCTCAAAGTCTACTCCTTCAACTTGTGCATACCCCTTTCATACCAATCTAGTCTTGTTTCTAGTGACTTCTCCATCTTAATTCAACTTGTTTCTAAACACCCATTTTGTGTCAATGACATTCTTATCTTTAGGCCTAGGAATTAGTTCCTAAGTCTCATTCTTCTCTATTTAGTCTAACTCCTCATTCATAACACCTATCCAAAACTTGTCTTTACTTGTTTCTATAGGATTCTTAGGTTCAATCTTAGATAATATAGAAATATTCTCTTTATTTAGGTTATTTACCAATCTTCTCCTTATTTTCATACGTACATCCTTGTTGACAATGATTTATGATTCAGGATGGTCTCTTTGAATCTATCTTAAAGGACCTTTTAAATATTGTCTTTCCTCAACTTCTTCTTCTTCCTCATCAATATCTATTGTTTCCTCTTAATTCTTGAAGTCTAGATTCGTTGATGTATCCTTTGATTGTGAGTGTGATTTGTTTATCTCATAAATATTCACATTGGTGCTTTCCACTATCTTTTGTAACCTCTTGTTATAGCATCTATAGGCTAAGTTTACTGATGAATCTCCCAAGAATATACCTTCATCAGACCTAGAATCAAACTTACCTAAGTTTTCCTCATTTATTTTGATGAAGCATTTACTTTCAAACACTCTAAAGTGTTCCACATTAGTAGCTCTACCTTTCCATAGTTCATAAGGGGTCTTATTTTTGTTAGTCCTTATTTATCCTTTATTCAAAATGTAGATTATAGTGCTCACTGCCTCTCTCTAGTATCCATCATCTAACCTTGACTCATTTAGCATAGTTATTTCCATCTCTTGAACTATCCTATTATTTTTCTCCACTACCCCAATCTATTGAGCTGTCCTAGCTACTAAGAACTATCTCCTTATTCCATGGACCTCATATAAGTCATCAAAATAATTGGACCAAAATTCTCCTCCTCTATCAAATCTTAGGCACTTGATCTTCCCATTCTTCTCATTCTCAACAAGATTCTTGAATGCCTTGAACTTATCAAGAGCTCCTAACTTTTCTTTAAAGAATGCTACCTAAGTCATTCTTATGTAGTCATCTATAAGTAACATGAAGTAGTTATCTCCTTATATACCTTAGATTCTTATAGGCCCATAGAGATCAGTATATATTAACTCTAAAGGTCTTATAGGAGAGTACTCCTTGGATGTGAACCTTCATCTAGTCTTCTTACCATGTTGACATGCCTTACAAAGTGTTTTTATTGGTTTGGTGATCTTAGGCATATTTTTCACAGAATTCTTAGTGCTTATATTTACTATATTGTCAAATTTTAAGTGGACCAAACTTATGTGACATAGCCAACATTCATCCATTTTGCTCATAAATCATCTTTCCTTCTTGATCTCATTCAAGACATATAGATTGTTCTCAATCTTCTTAGCATTGGTAATTATCCTTCCTAATTTGGCCCTCCTTATATCACACCCTTTGTCATAAAATTTTAGTGTGTGTCATTGATTGAATATTTAATTTAGACTGATTAGATTATGTTTTAAACCTTAAAATATAGCACATTCTCTATCTTGGTCTTCCCATTGTCCAAACTTAAGATATCCTTACCAACTATATTGGCAGTTATGGTATCTCCAAATCTAACTTTTTTTCAGCATTCTTGTTTGATGAGATGAACTTTCTCTTGTCCCTTGTCATGTGGCTTGATCAACCATTATCTATATACCATTTCATGCCTTCATCTTAGATGTGAAAGGTAGTCTGAGATAGCATAGATTCTTCTCCTTTAGTTTCCTTCTCCTCCTTCACCTTGTCCATAAGGTCTAACTTATTAATCCACTTCTCAATGGTATGAATATATAACCTCTTGTCTTGACTAATCTTCATCATATTCCTCATATTTTAATCCCTTGCAATATGTCCTCTCTGATCATAATTATAGCAGAGTATCCTACTTCTACTATTAAAATGGTCATTCACCCTAATCCTCCATGAGGAATTGATTCTTGTATAATGTCTACAATCCATATCTCTATGTCTATAGTGATTGCATGAGAAATAGTAACCATTGAATGAATTCACATACCTTGTCTATTTGATGTTAAATGATACACCTCTACCTTTGTTATCTCTTGAAGAATTTATAATCTTCTTGATTTGTTGATGATCAATTTGAGTCTCATATTTGAGAGTTTTTGCATAGGTCTTTGATGTTTGACTCTCTTTGTTTTCTTTTTGATCTTCTTACCCAAGACATGTATTGTCATGTGGAGACCTTTGACTATTCAAAATATCACCAAGGACTTCATTACTCTTTTTTAATTTTTGATGTGTCTTTAACTTGACTATTGCCTAATCCAATTCTACTTTCAAGGACTCTGTCGTATTCCAAACTTGATGCATTCTTCCTCTTTTATCTTAAGACTTGTAGTAACAATTTTAATCTGAGTTTCCAACTATTTGATGATCTCCTCATGTTCATTGGTGTTGTTGTTTAATCTCTCTTCACATAGATTGATTTTGTTCCTCTTAACCAATGATCTTATATTCTGATTCTTCCTTCTTTGGAACTTTAAATCCTCTAGAAAACTCACCAATCCTACCTCAAGGTTCACTTCAGCCTCTTCTTCATCACCCATAAAACTTTTCCCTTTTGAAAAACCTTCATTGTTTGTTTTTATAGCCATGAATAAGGTTTCATTGTTATCATGATAATTATTGTCATCATCACTATCAAATGTACTTGTGTCACTTACATCACATGAGATATTATATTCTTTGGTATAGAAACTTCTCTTATTTTTGAATAACCCTTTCTTGCCTTCATACTTCCTAAAAATCTTTTCTCTCTTGTTGCAATTATAGACCTTTTTATCATCACCATGATGTCCATCATGTTCTCTATCATGGTCATTCTTATTTTTGTTGGTATATTTAGATGTAAAATGACTAGTCTTACAATAGTTAAAGAACTTAAATGACAACTTGCCCTTATACTTAACTAATATTTTCCTTAGGTTTCTTACAAACATGGATTCTATCTTGTCATCATCAATATATGTGTCAACATCATCCTTGGCCTTTTTACTCTGTGACCTTTTCTCAGATTTGAATGCAGCATCCTTCGTATAAGGTCTTCCATCACTTGTTATCATTTCATAGGTAGCCAAGATGCCATAAAGCTCATCCATCTGTAGTATGTTAATATCTTTGATCTTCTCTAGAGCAAACACATTTGAATCAAACTTAGATGTTAAGGATCTCAATACCTTTTGTACCAATGTTGATTCTTCCAACTTCTCTCATAAACCTCTAATGACATTTACCACTTCATATACTCTTAATAAATAAGATGCAATGTTTTCATCCTCCTTGTTATTAGAGGTTATTGGTTCAACATAACATGCTAAGGTTGAGGATAGCTAGTTTTTATAAGTTTGTATAAGATAGTACAGAGAATTCATATTTACCAGAAGCATGATAGAAATAATTTATTATGCAATTGAAAGGAACTAAGATAAACCAAAGTTTTATTTAGGTTTATAGAGCATTCTAATTACTTTAAGATAGATTGAGCCAAACATTAAACATGATAAATTATACAAGGAATAACATAAGAAATATGACAAGTAACCATAACCACAAAGTCTATATTGATCTCAACAAAAGGTCACAATTTCTTCATACATATTTATAGTCATTATAGTTCTTGACTATTCATATTTTTCTTGTACATTAGCACCAAAATGATGATATTGTTCATCTTCTATCTTTTCACAAGCCAAAGAGAATTGGACAAAAGACATATAGCTCACAAATTCATATATAATGCACAAATATTCAAAGAATATCCTATGCAGATTTTCTTATCTATTTTTATTTTCCCAACACTTTCTTAGAATTAAAGTATTGTCTCATAGTGAGACAACACCATAGGTTCATCTAACTATACACTAAGGTAAAAAGCTAAAAATTTGAGTAGACTAATAAGATTTATAATAATCACTCAAGGTGATGTTTCTGGTTTTCACCTCTTATGCATTACTTAGCCACCCCTTCGAGTTTTCAACTAAGAATTGTACCAACCTACCACCCTTTTGTGTTTTAAATAGGTTGGCATAATCAGGTGGCCACCCTTTACAACATTTCAACTATCCTAGCCCTGTTTGTCTCACTAGTCATTCCTAATACAAAAAGTTGTTCAAAACTTTATAATTTTTTTCAAAAATTGTGCATTACAATGTCCTCAATTGGAAGATGGTGGTGTTTCAAAGGAAAAAGGATGGATGGTAGGATCCTTGACCTTGATATAATCAATTGTGTATTGGACAAATTCTTGTTGGATTTCTAATGGTGGTATGTAGATAAGGACTTTGAGCATCAGGATCACCTCACTACAAAATGGATCCAAGTTAGTCTTGAATATATCCTAGTAAAGCATCACTATGGTAATCATTAGTTAGTCTTGAATATATCTAAGGAAAATACCATGTGAATCAAGACATGCATTGGTGTGTAATACCCAATGAGTTCCTTGAGGTCTACATTCTGAGCAACACTTATGCCTACCCTTATATTATCGACCTTCAATTAAATTTCTATGCTCAGTTACTCCAGTTTTTCTACATGTCTTTTTATTTGGAGCCCCATAAATGTACTACATCATAGGTCTTATTACTAGTTGAGGAGTCAGTCATGCACATTATCCCTAGCATTAGAGGATTGATAGATAACAAGTTCTATTTCATGTGTTGAGGTAATCTAGTTGTACATAGTTATGCTAGTTACAGCAGTTATGGTGAAGTCTGCATTAGACCTGGAAAGTGCATTATCAAGATGTTGCTTCTAGTATAGAAGAATACATATAATTTGATGGGCTTGTAGAGATGGAATGTCAAGAATACTTTGATACTTCTCCAGTAAAGTAATCAAAGTCATGGTGTTAGTCTTCAATTTATAACCCAAGTTGCTAAGTGCATGAAGTTATTATGCTATACACTAGTCTTTTGTGAGTTATGTAACTAGGGTTATTAGCTTATTTTGGTCTAACATGACGTGTTCCCTAATGATTCGAGAGGCTAAAGCTAGGCAAGTATCTTTGATTATCTTCATTAATTTATGTATGTGAGCCCTGAGTTCCACATTCTCTACCTTTGATTGGTCTTGTTCTTTCTCTAAGGAGGCAACCTTTTGTGTGATAGATTCTTGGAATGCTACAGCACCCTCTAATTATTTATTCAAAGGTAGGTGAGAGATGTCTAAAGAGGCATATTGTCTGACTAGAAGAATGGTTAGTGTGTTTATCATTGCTACAAGATCCTAGTGTGACATGGTGGTTAGAGGGAAGGAAAAGGTGGTGCATCAAGCAATGACTTAGGGAACATCCCAGAGCCATACACCTCCTAATGGAAGTTATGGTAACTGTGATTGTGCATGTGTCATGGTTGATGCTTGTTGTTGTGTTGTGTCCTTTGTTATCATCTTAGCTTGTTATGCAATATCCTTAGTCATCCTCTATTTGACTTATTCCTCCTATTTCTTATTCTTTTCTTCTTCCTCCCTCTTCCTTTTCTCCACCTCTTCTTCTTGCTTCTTCTTCTTTTCTACTTCCTATTTTCTCTTGTCCTCTTCCTCTTTCTTATTATTTTATTCCTCTTCCTTATTTCTCTTTAGCTTCCTCTTTCTCTTTCTTCTTTCTCTCATCTTCTTCTTCTTTATGTATCTTCTCTTGCTCTTCCTTCTTCCTCTATTCTTTTTCTTCTCTCTTCTTCTATTATTGTTCTTATGCAACTTGGGCCTATGCCTAGGCTTGTGCTTATGCTTACGCTTAATATTTTTTCAAGGATTCATCATGTTCCTCCTTCACTTTTATAGTAACTTCCTCTACCTATTATTACATGTGATCTGTTGCATCTTGTTTTTTTTTATTCTTTTTATTTTTCCTTCTTATCTTTCTCTTCTTGGGCTTGTTATTATGTGGTGCTTATTTCTTGGACTTGTCAGGACATCTCTTAAGATTTTTGTATGTCCACCTCTACATCCTTGCCCTTTTTGGAGGCCTCATCTTCTTCATCTTGTAGGATTGCTTGTTGGTTTTGTGTTTGTTCTTTATTTCTTTTCTTCTCCTCTTTCCTAAGCTAGTGTTTAGCTACGCAAATGACTTCTTCTTTGACAGCCTATTTCTCTTCCACTATTTGATGATCCTATGATATTTCTTTAACTTCTTATGCCTATAGTGATGGTGTGGATTCATCTAAACACACCTCCAAATTTGTAACCTATTGTTTCTTTATATCGATTGTGACCAGTCTGCATCATAGTGGTGGTACTAAAGTTTTCAAGGTAGGTTGTGCTTCTTTCTCAATAGTTGGTCAACCAAATGTGCATTCTTCCAAAGTAGGGGAGACTCTTATCTCAAACTATGTTATGGGCCTACATATAAGTTATTTCAATGCACTCTCTAGCAAAGGTGCAAAAATAATGTTAGGTGTTAATATTGGAGAAGTCAATGGCTAGAAGAAGTCCATTCTATGTTGAATTTGATCCTCTCTTCTTTAATTGTATCAACAATGATGGAAAATGGATAAACTAGAAGTTTCACTCATAGGTTAGGTGGAACCTGCTTCTAGATTTGAACTACGTGCACCACCTTCTAGAAAAATAACTCATTTTCTTCCTTTTTCTCATAATAGTCTCCATATATATCTCCCAACATGACTTGGTAGACTTCATATACATCAGTACCCATCTCCATAAGGTTGTAAGAGCTATAAATCTATGATATCTTTTGATCATTATTCTAGGTTGTAGTGCTGCATGTTGATCACTTTGGAAGAGGTGAAACTAAATGAGGGTCTATTTTGTGCTTCCCCTTTTGTTTTTTTGAACTAGATGTTGGCTCTGATGGTTATATAATAGGAATAATTGTGCCCAGTGGTATCAATTGTAAAGGGATTACTCACCTAGATGCATGCTCTTTTTGTCTGGCCATCTCAACTTGCACCATATCCATCATGATGAAGAATGAAAGTGGTTTGAAACGTGAGCATGGTATCTCATGAATTATGATTAAGACTCCCTTAGGTAGTAGAGTAACTATGACATGTTATCCTAAATACTACAAGATGTCTGGTGGGAATCTAGGGTGTGTGGTGATGAGGTCTAGACATTCCTCCCACCAAGCTTTGAATGTCCCCTCATATGCAAGGGCTCCATGTTCCTACATCCATATGATGTTGAAAAAATATTGTGATGACAAGTAGTTCATATCTGAGTGAACTTCCCCCTTCACTGATTTCTATTGTTTGAAATAAAGGAGAAGGATTAGGAACTAATACTGGAAGGTCTACCTTAGAGTGATGTGGCACTTGTCAATGTTTGTGAGTAATTATCAGACAAAGTATTTGGGCTAGTTAAATTGTTCACCTCAGTGGATCATCCTATGAGTAATGTCCACAACACCCTTAGGGATTTATTTGATAGAATTTTTTGTCTACCAAAATCACCTGGTGATGCATTAGATTAGAATGTGCACATGTTCATCTAGAATTTAATCGATCAATATCCTTGAATTTTGCCACACATATAGGTCCCAAAATTTTTGCAAGATAGGAGTTATTTTGGTCTTGTAGGGCAATAGGGAGTCTCCACATGTAGGCATTCCTAATTCTCAAGCCATAACTTGTGTATTGATGACCAACATCTCATATGGTCCCAAATAGATAGCATTATCATTATATCATCCAAGCAATACTTGAACAATCTCTCCCATGTCACCAAAAGTCAGCATTTGTAGGAGATGCTTAATGTCTATGTTCTAGAATCTATGGGGAGTTGTGAGGGCAAGTGGTTGTAAAGCATCAACAAGGTCAAGATAGAAGATCTTCTATTTAACTTTGTGTAGGTATTGAAATGGATCCTGATCACTATACTTGGTCTGCCAAAGTACCATGTCAACATGCATGGCTTCCTTTTGTGCTTCAAAGAGGGGTCAAATTAGTAGCATGGTATCCATGGTTATGTAAGAATAATTTTGACTTGGTCTAAATGCTCTATGCAATAAAATTGGTTTGGTTTGTGATATTTATAGCTCTCAAAAATATGTTAAGGATGAAATGCAAACTTAGAATTCAAACTTATCTTTTATAGCTTTCACACCTCTTGGCTTCCATGTCCAAGACATGCTTAGTTGTCCACTCATCTTGAATTCAATGGCAGATGTGGAAAATCAATTTTTGGTCTATCCTATTAAAGTAGTTAGTCATTGGTATGTGGAGTTACACCATTATGCCCTTACATGTGCATATGAAGGGTATGAGTTACTGATGTTGACTAGCCACTAATTTATTGAAGATCACATCCATCGACCCATGGCTCTTGCATTTACTTTTGGTGGATGACCATTATCCGATAAATATCTTGTTGATGTGATGTTTTATCATCTTTCTTGAACTCAATATTTTTTAGTTGCTCCTCTTTGTATTTTCTAACAATACATGTAGAGCTTCTTGCACATGTCTAACACATGCGATGCTTGGTTTTTGTACTTCACCAACGTTATTACTAAGATCATATACAAACAAACAAAACAAAAAATAAACACACATAGAAAACTTGCAAAATAAATAAATCCTAATCTATATGGTGCTACTTAGCTTACAAAATGAGATCAATAGACTATTGGTGATAGAGCTTAAGCCTACAGCCATTTACTCACCCTAGCAACATGGTTCCCTCAATATCCATTAAAACTACCATTCCTTGATATGTTAAGTCATGTATAATGTAAGGCCCTTTCCATCTTATTTATAGTTTGTTTGAGAATGCTCTAAACTAGCTATCATATAACAAAATTGGTTGATCTTTGTGGAATTATTTGTGGCATAGATTCCTATTGTGCCACACTTTTTGGCTTTGCTTATGCACTTCATGTGTCCATGTTTCTCTTCTTTTGAACTCATCCATCCTATTTATGTTTTGGAAGTTGGTTAGTAAGAGATTCATGATCTCCTAAATGCATAACCATAGTAATGCATAGGCTAGGTACTAGATATTCCATTGGAATGATTGATTCTAGGACATACACCAGTTGAAATGGTGTAAATCCTATAGCCCTTTTGTATTCTATGTGATATGCCCATAATATCATAGGAATGTGATCTTCCTAGGCATCCTGCTTAACATCATAATTTTTGTGAGCATTTTCCCTAGTACCTTATTTGGAGCTTCAGCCTAGCCATTCATCTGTGGATGATAAACAATGATTTTATTATGAGAGATCAAAGGATCATCTATTTAGGCATCATTTAGAATGTATTATTCTCCACATACTTAAATTTCTCATGTTTTTTTAGGTTGAACTACCATTGGGATTACCCAATCATCTTTTTCTACTGGATAGATTATCCCTACATCTTACATTCTATCCAATTATGTATTTACCTTTAGCTTCATATTCGACTTAAGCTTATATGGTCACTTCTTGAATATCCATACACACTTCTTCAATTCAATGTGCATCTCACCAAGAGATGGGTTGACTCCTTAAACATCTAAGAAT
The DNA here is from genome assembly GCA_037957365.1 of Torreya grandis. Lineage (NCBI taxonomy): Eukaryota > Viridiplantae > Streptophyta > Pinopsida > Cupressales > Taxaceae > Torreya > Torreya grandis. The sequence goes on along the minus strand of JARHVA010002714.1, from coordinate 507,594 downwards.
TTGGTAGGAAAAACATCTTGGTAATCCCTCAAAATTTGTAGGGCTTTTAAAATTTTAGTCTCCATCTAATAGTCACCTACACTTGCCAGTTTTGCAACCTCCTCTATTTTGATGTTAGTGACATGCTTCTTGAGAGAATTCTAATAAATATTTCATTTCCCTTCATCCATAGATTCTTGGATCTTCTTTTTCCCTTCATATTATAGAATTTAGATGTTGTGTATCTTATCTTCTTTAGTTAGTGTTGCATTGGTGTCTTAAATGATTCTATAGGTCACTCAGGTTCAAATAAATCATTCAAATCTAAATCAGCATCAGAATCAAAATCTTCATTGTCTTCTACCTCATCCTAGATTTGATGACATGGCTACATCAAAGCTTGTTCTTTAATATTAATAGCTTTATACCTTTGAAGTGCTAAATTAAAATTGAAAGCTATATTTTTTTGTGTAGTCAATTTTGTTATGGTGCTCAAATCTTCTGCACACTCATGGCATAGAAAGTATTTGAGTTTTTACAAGCATTATGAACTAGAGGATTTTCATCTTCAAAGAAAAAAATTGTATAAAATCACTATGCACTTGTGCCTAATGTTTGGTCACCCTCCTACACTCTTAGTGCATGTACCATGCTATTGGTAGTGGAACAAGCGTATAATGGAAAATGTGAACCCAATACTTGGATACCATATGTTCCTCATTCTAAAATTCAACACATTTATGCACATGAATCTTAGGGCACACACTTTCTTGAAAGAATGGCCAGTTAATGTGAATGAATCATTGTAACTAAAACCTACCGATCATGAGCTCACAAGCATCATCCCATTCAAGTTGGTCATTGTGATGAGTTTCCCACCATGTTACAGAAACTCCCTTTAGAGCATAATTTAAAACATTGACTCACTGATTGATGGTTATAATATGGACTTACAAACATAGAATGAAATCATTGATGTCCTCCATTGCATAATACATAGGTAACTATCACTCGTGCACAAAGACCATTCACATCATCTAGAGTTCATGGTCACCTCGAGCCCAACTAAGGAGGTGGGTAAATGAATCACCATTGATAGATGAAGCTACTTCCTAGGGTAAAGTGCCTTCCCTTGTCAATTTTATGTAATCCTACATGTGATCATCAGCTTGATACAAGAAATCAACTTTTGTGTGAGTAGGAGATTTTGTGGACATAGAGACATAGTATTCAATAACAAACTAATTTATCACTAGGTACATAGTTATTGGTTTTAGTCTCTACTATTCTGATGTCTTTAGTTGTTGGGTGAGTAGTGACTGTACCAATGGTTTGGCATGTTGGTACAAGAAGTTGTAATCATCTATATGTAGATCTTTTGGATTCTCCTTAGAATTAACCTTCATCTAACTAGTTTCCTATGGAACATATGAAGAGTCTGGTTTAGCAAGAATGATGTACAGCTTGTGTACTCTATTGAGAGGAATGACAATAACCTTATCACCTTGATGTGCCTTAAGATGTTTGTGTACTATATTGATAGTCATCTGATCATCATACACCCATTATTTTCTTATCAGTGTAGGGTAGTGCATTGATATAGTCTTCATGTCTATAACCTCAAAATCTCCTTGCAGAGACAATTTTGCAAATTTTGATCTTGACATCCGCTAATCTACCAATAGGCTCAACTTTTGTGTAGTTAGCTAAGATAAGAGTTATTGGGCTGTAGTTGAGGGTTGGTCATCTAATATCTTCCCATGTGGATCTACAAATCATATTTACTATGTTACCAAAATCAAAAATATCATTTGGGATCTCATATCTAGCAACCTCAATATTAATATGCACATCAACATCCCATGGTTTTTAATTTGACATACCATACTAGTTTTTTAATCTTTTGTTGTCCACATTGTGCACATTATAAAAGATTATATAGAAGATTTATGATATCTATGATATGTCTTCATTGCATAAAGTACTCAAAATTTTTAGTAGATCTGTGAGCACAGTGACAACTCCATCTTGCCATATGATGTGCACAATTTGGCCATACATTTGTGTGTCAATTACTACAGTAGCATCATCAATAGGTTCCTGATGTTGAATGTTCTTCAATAACTATGTAGCTTCATTCATAAAACTCTTTTCTATGGTTAGATCTAGGTATTTGTCTTGTCTAACTTTTTTGATGCCTTGATCCTAAGGCATCTCAAGTGGAGGGAGTCCTTTTTCAGCATTTTGTTTCCATGCCATAGCTTTCAAAAACATATCTTCTTTAGGTTCCACACTTACCATGTTTACATTTTAGACAAATTTTGTCTTTCCTCTACTTCTCTATAATAGGGCAATCCTCTATATCATGTTGATCAAAGACTCTATAGTATGTGCAATATGATTGTCTCTTTCGATTCATTAAGCAATTGTGTTGGACATGATTGTATTCTCTACATAGGTAACATTACAAGGGAGGTTATTGATAGTTTTTTCCTCTATCATATTGGTATCCTCCTCTATAACCACCTCAACCTCCTCCTCTATTAGATTGATATCCACCTCAGTATCCTCCTTGTTGTTAGATTGAGTTCCATTATTATTATTGATTGTTATGTCCCATGCTAAATTATTGTTGTATAGTTGGAAGGGTCTAATTCAATTGTTTTTGCTATATTGTGAGTGAGATCCAAGGTGTTGCATATTAATATTAAGGAGATGGAGGTGTCCAACTTGGTGAAGGAGTCCATCTAGCTAGTTTGTGAGGCTAATATTGTGGTAAACTCAGCATCCATTATGGACATGTTTAGGTCGCACAACTTTTATCAACCTTCAAACTTGGGATCATTTAATTTATCAAGGAAATTTTTTGCACTATAATGGTAAACACATTTTTGGAAATGCCCTCTTTAAGTTCCTATAAAGCTATATAATTCTTCTCATCATTGTTAGTCAATTTGTATAAATTGCAATACAAATTCTATGGATTTTTTATATATTGTTGTAAAATGTGGCACTAAGTTGTAGCATGCCCTACTACCCGGTAGAGTTCCCAAAATTCTATCTTGATTTTAGAAAAATCATTTCAATGGTGTCCTTATTTTCTACACTCAATGCACCATAGATTCAATTTAGGTTTATCTACCTCATGGTATTTCTCCATTATTTTTAGGAAATCATGTAGTGTGTTTTTAATTTTAGAATTAGCAATAGGAACTTTTCCATAGTCCTCAATCTATTCTACATGCAATGCAATAGCTCTAGCATCTATTTTTCTCTCATATTTAGTTTATACAGTGGCAAACCAAATCCTGCCTCATTATCCATCAATGAACCATGTTGAATTATCTTTATCTATCAAAGTGAATTCTACCTTATTCATTACATTTGAAAATCTATGATCATATTCGCAAACCAACTCTCCAAAATTTTGCCTTATCTCCTTCAGGTCCTATATTGTCTAGCTAGTGTATTTCTTAATCTTAAAGTCTATGACAAGCCAATCCTACATGTCTTTTAATCTTGCCTATTGTAGATCTGTTTTGTATATGAACTCTATCACTCTCTTATCTAGAGTCCCTACTAGTTCACATTTTTGTAAATTTTCATTAGTGACACCCTTAACTTGCCACTTCATTTTTCAAGTTAGCAGGTATTGTTTAAGGTCCATAAACCCATCGTAGATGGCCAAATTTAATAATCCTCCTAATTAATTCATCATATTTACTGGTATGGATGGAGTCTTCTATGCATTTTTTATTTGAGGTGGTTGCATCCTGAGTGATCATATCTGTGTACTAGTCTTTTTACTAGAAAAATTAATGTGTGCACTCTGCTTTTTTGCACTTCCTTCATTTTGTTATTATGTTTTAACTAAATATAAGAATTGCAAATCTTTCCTAATTATATTTTTGTGAATTTTGCTACCCCAATGATTCACATGGTCTAAAAATGATCATTCCCAACTCTTCTCCTTCTGCTCTCCTAGCTGAAAATTTGTACTAGAATATAAAAGATTGGGCTACGAGGATGCATGCTTTTCTATTGAATGGTTATTTTCTATAAATTCATCTACTTCACTTGAACCTATGATTAACCTATGACTAATTTTTATTTCTCTATGTAATTCTTCTTCTTATATCAATACCCTTCAATGTAGTTGTGTACTACATCTATCATCTACTGATTCTACTTCTAAGTTATTCTCATCTTCCTCTTCATACAACTCATCTTCATTGCATTCTTCATTCTCTCATTATATCTATCACCATCCAACATTATCTCATTTCTTCATCCTTCATTCATCATCTCACTCATTACATCTATGCACTCGACCATCATCTACACTACTACTACTCTTACTCCTACTCATAACTACTTAGGTATTTTTTTGTTTATTCCATATATTATGTTGTCATAGTTCCCATTTTGAATCTAGAGTTTTCTTTTGATTCTTATTTCCTCACATCTCCATTATAAATTTAGGTTCAATCTCTACTTATTCATCTATCCATCATTCACCTTTATGCACACACATCCCCATATGACTGAAGCAACTACTCCATATTGGCTAGAGTAGGAACTATGGCTTTATCCACAACCAACATCTTCAACAAGAGAGGTATTCACTAAAAAAAAATCCCTCTAATTCTTTGGAAAAAATGGTCCTATGTAGCTTCAAATGCTATATATCCTTATAATACAAACTCAGTTATATATTCATTTATGGTGGTGGTAACCCAGTAATCTATTGCTCACGTCTAATCAATTTCCAATTTTAATAACTGGTTTATCCTTTCTTCAGTCCAAGTAATAGTTTCTTTCATTTTTGGATTGAAGTAGTAGTATTCCATTCTTGTCAAAAAATTAGTTAGCAGTTCAAGCAGCTCACACCATAAAATTTCATATATTTCTTCATAGATATGTTCTTGAATTATTTCACTTATGGTAAGTCCAGTCTTTTTAGATTCTTGTTCTACAAAGTGTTATACTTTCTGGTCTAACCATGTTTCAATATCTCACTGTCCTAGTAACCATCTTAGCATAGTTTCCTCTAAAAGCAGTGTTTCCATGCTCACCACACCATTGTTAGTAGAGGTTCTTAGTTCAACAGAACATGGTAAATATGAGGATAACTAATTTTATTTGTCTACGTAGGATAGTATATAGATTCATATTTACTAGAAACATGATAGAAATGAGTTATTTTGTGATTGAAATGAACTAAGATTAACCAAAGTTTTCTTTAGGTTTACAAAGCATTTAGATTAATTTAAGATAGATTGAGATAAACATTAAACATGATAACACATAAAAGGAATAACATAATAAATATGATAGGTAACCATAATTAAAAAGTCTATATTGATCTCAACAAAAGGTCATCAACTTCTTCATACAAGCATACATATTTATAGTCACTATAGTTCTTGAATATTCATATTCTTCTCATACGTTGGCTCCAAAATGAGGAGATTGTTCATTTTCTATCCTTTCACAAGCTAAAGAGAATAGGAAAAAATACATATAGCTAACAAATTCATATATAATGCACAAATATTGAAGAATATTTTGCACAGCTTTTTTTTATCTAGTTTTCTTCTCCCAACACTCCTTCATTCTTAGAATTTCAAACTACCTTCTATGGGTCTACAACTTTGCCAAATTGACTTTAGTGTCTCCATATATGGTCTGAAACTTTTCCCAAATCCATTTTCTTATATCACAATGTATGACCTTTATAAATTATACCTCTCAAAGGCCACATAGGATGGCAATCATCATCTTAGAGTTGTTCTCACTTTCCTTCTTATCTACTGTGTCAGTTGGTGGTATACAAGGTGGAGTTAATCCATCAATAATAGATTGCCATATGTCATAGCCTAAATACATTAGATAGGTCTTCATTATGATGCTCCAAAATTCATAGTTAGTCCCACTAAAGAGAGGAGCCTTATTGGTTGAGAAACCTCCTTGTACTGGATGACTAGACATGCTTGTACTTCTAAGATCTCCTTTTACTATTAGGACTACTTCAAAGGACCAAACTCTGATACTAATTGTTGGAATCATAATCACTAAGATGGGGTGAGTGAATCAGTGTTTAGAAACTTTTTTTCACATGTACTTTAACATTCCTTGAACCATCAAAGCAATATAATGATATAGCAATGCATACATAAATATTCACATGAGCATAACACAAGAAAACACACATATGAGTGGTAAAACCCTCAAGGGGAAGAAAACCTATTATTATATATGTAAATTTACTATATTATTATAAAACAAAAGATCAAATTATGTTGAGAACCAACTCAAGTTGGAGCACCAACTCCAATACATTCAAGCACCCACTTGACTAGGCTTTAGCAAGCACCTACTTGTAAGGAAGCACCAATTCCCTGAGTGACTCAACACCAACTCAGACATCTCACCAATTTTGATCACCACATCTATGATTTTTTTTATGGTCTCATTTTAAGACCTCTTTTTTTCAACGATGCAATATTTTATTTGCTTATGTTGCATACATCAAATAGGCCTAAACTACCTTGTATATATATAAGTCTTATGGTCACACACCACTTGGTCAACCACACACCTTCATAATCTTAGGTAAGCCATATAAAAATTCTTATAGCATCTTATGAACATGATTAAAATTAACTTTATAACTCTTTTAGTTTGAAACAACTCAATTAGGCCTCATTTCTCTTTTAGGTATCATGGAGACCTAATTGCATTAGGTCTATCTTCTTAACATCAAATATTGATCCTCTTGGGCCCAAATAACCTTATCCAGAAATTAAAAATAATAAATCACTTATATAATTAACTTTACTAACCTTATCCATGCTTAGTTAGACATGTATCCTTTTCTCATATGATGAAAGCTCTTCTAAGACAAATTGTCCTATTAGGCATGTGTACCTTAAAAGTCTATCTTGAAAAAATGAAGCTTAAACACCCTTAATCTATTGAAATATAAAAAATGAAACATGTATACACATTATCCATGACCTAAATGTCATCACCAAATTCTTAGAACACATTTAATTAGGAGATAAAGGCTCAAGAACATCTCTGCAACTTACTCACTTAGAACTGCTAATTTACCTCAAAGACCAGTCATGGTGACTTAGACCTCCAACACTTGTGTATACACTTGAAATAACTCTTTATGCATGTAAATTTTCATATGATATATCCACACCATCCTCAAATATAAATATCATATTTTATAATGGCAAATATTGGTCTTACAGACCTATTTCTTGACCTTATATCACATAATCTGATCTGAACTAGACAGGGCATTTTGTGAGCAACTTTTTCACCATATTCACTAACCTAAAAAACTTATTCCAAGAATTAACATGACTTAAAATTCATAAATAAATTATTCATGTAATTTTTTCATCAATCTGACATGTTCAGACCCTCAAATCCATCTTTTCATCTTTGCCTGGGTTTTGCACTATTTGCTCCATTAGATCTGTTTGTGACTGGCTAACTTGGATGACCAAATTAGATCATTTTAATACTAAAAAATATCCATAAATCATCGTGGACATAAAAAATTAGTCTCTAGCTTCTTATCTCATCCATTTTCTTTTCTTGACCAATACAAATTTTGAGAGATACATTAACTTCTTGATAAATAAGCCTGTATCTTTGCATTTTCTCTCTCATCTAACTAACCACCACCACCTAAAGGTACCTAGGAGATTTTATTACATAATAAAATATATTTTTTAATCATTGTAATCCATTATAATCTAATTTGAATAATATCTTTCATTATAATCCATTATATTTATCTCATGACATCACTCTCTCATGACAACACTCTCTCAATTCCCCTTGTCACATCACACACTGCCAACTAGGCTTAGTCACCTTTGACTTCAACCTTCACAAGAAGCACCTTTGACATCAATGACAATACTCAATAGCATAGGATAATATTATAAGGCCTAAAAACAAGTTTTAATGCTTAGAATCATTTAAAAATGAGAATATGACTCCATGATCATGGGTGCATGATTGATGTGATAATATCAACCAACTTATAATCTATTAGAGAATTGAAAAACCTATAGGAAAATGCTAAAATATCCATAACAACATCATGATCATAATAAATCAAACTTCTATTCTAATCACAAGGAAGTTAACTAGAAAAAGTTGCACAACTGCATTCAATTAACATCATTTATATTTCAACTAAGAGGAAATAACATAAGGATTGAACTCATCCATAGAACAATAAGATATTAGTAACACAAGTAGGGTAACAATAAACTCATGATAGTGAAATTATCATGTGTATAAATGGTTGTAATATTTATAATATGAATAAAATTATAATGTTGAATAATATATATGTGTATATTAAAAGTTATATGACATAAACAATAGGACATATATCGATAAACAATGTAGACCATAACATGTATGTATAAAAAAATGTTCCATATAGGCATACAATGTGGGCCCTATCAACATACAAAATAAATAGTGCCTACAAATAGACCCCTAGCAATACAACTAGCTCTCTTGATCCTCATTGCCTCTAAATAAATTATGTTTCCTTGTCATAAATGTATAAATAGGAGTGCTACATGACACATTATGAGGAGAAAATCACCTCTCAACTTGAGAATCATTGGTTATCTCTCTCATAACATCAGCAATATGTGTCATCTACACAACATATGAAATATAAATTTTAATTCATTAAAATGACATATTTCAAATGATAGATTTTACATAAACAAAATTTTGCAACAAGGTGATTCTAGACTCATTGTATGCCACCTAAATGGTTGTCTTGGGATATGAGAAAACAAATATATCCATGATGGAGATTCCTATGGAGCACACATGTATCTTTAGATCTGGATGTACATACAAATATGAAATTAAAAATAAATTTTAATAAAATCCAATTTTACTACATGTGTTCTCACTAATCTCTATCTCTGAATCATGAGTTGTTGTGGAGAAAGTGGATCTTTGGATGGAACCACAACATCAATCAAACCTTGTTCTCATCCATGAGGAGTGCCCATAACATCTCTCATCATCTATAAAACTAATAAATGAAAGAGGTTAATTATGAAACAAATAAAACTAAACCTAATTTAAGACAAATAAAGAAAAATGGGTAGTAGAGCAAATTAGCATCTTTTGTATCTATTTTAGAGTTAATTTTAGGTTGTCATAGAGAAGTATTATTTTTTATATTTTTTAAGTAGTCATGGAACACAGAATTTTTATATGAATCTATGAATAATGTGTGAATCCAATGAGCATGATAAAAAATCTCAGACTATAATATATCTTAAAATATAATTTTTTGTTAAAGGAACAATAAATACATGAATACATAAAATTTCATTGATGGATTAAATCCAATGAGATAAAACAATGGTTGAGTCCATTAGATGGATAAATTATTCTATTAATATAAATTGAAAATTGATAATTAGTTTAATATTCTGAATACCATTATTATTGGCATCATAGATCTGTTGTGTTCTTATCATTCTATAATCATTACATGAACTAGCTCATATTTATTTTGGCTTAAGATAAGAATGTGAAATAACAATGTAAGTTTATAATGAGACACTTCTTCAAAATGAAACACAAATATGGTACACTTACATGAGAGTGTTTTAACTCTATCTAGAATACTATGCTTTATGTAATTTAACATTAAATAACAAATTTATGTAATGTTTAAGTTTCCAAACCTGAGAGTAGGGTACAACAGTGCTAATTGTAGCCTCTATAATAGAATTTAGGCCTACTAAGCTACCCAAAATATCAATAATCATCTATATAAGCAATAAATGAAAATTTAAACCAAATATTAGTCAATTAAGTAAATTCATACTATAAAATAAACTTAATATTATTTTATATACATAAACAAACTATAATTAAAATTTAATCCATGTATCAAATACAAATGGTGAAGTAGATAAGTCTCACATAATATCTTAACGTGTCCTAAGAGGGGTGATGAAGTAATTACATATGTCAAATTATGGCATGCTAGTGTCATGAGCTATTGAATCATCTACATATGATGTATGCTCTAACATGTTAATCTCCTGATGTCTTGAAGCAACAAAATATGGCATACACTCAAGCATTCTAGTGTTTCTAAGATATTGAAGAAATTATACTGGTGTCTGAAGATGATAAACCAACTTTAAGTGGCATAAAATGTTGGGTACTAGTGTGTTGCATAAATATAGGTCTTCTCTCCATATATATATATCCCCTTTATGTTGTCCTTGAATAGGAGTTCCAATACACTTCTTCCTACATGATGTGTAATTATGTATAGGAACTATAGGAGGGACACTAGCACCAACCACTAGAACCAATGCCACTAATAGTAGAAGGGACACTAGCACTAATACCACTAGCACTAATACCACTACTAGATGTCCCACCACCTATAGCATGTGTATAAGTCCTCATTGTATGCATCCAATGGAAAATCATAACATGTGTCAAGCTCGTAACTACTTCAAGGGTGTCCATTTATGTGGTGTGATGCAAAATTTTAGGGATATAAGCATGTGTTATTGTCTTTCTATTTCTTTGAACTCGATTAGGGTGATTTTGGTCCTATATGACACTAGGTCTATCAAATGAGGATCCACCTCCCCTACCTTGGGAGGCCTTCATGTTGAAATAATTTTTTATTTCATGAAGCACAAACTCACAATATATTTTTCTCAAAAATTATAATGGAACCTCATTATTATTGCATGAAGTCTCATCAAACACCATCCACCACCTATCCAATAAGTTATCTTTTATCTCCATATTAACACACCAATAAATACTAATATGTTTGTAACTCACTAGTGGTGGTTGGTTGGTTTCAGGTTTGATAAATAAAGCACACACATCTTTTATTATTTTTTTAATGTCCTCATATGACAATTTATTAGAATAATATTATTTCAGGACCTCTCTTTAATGTAACACTGAATCAAGTTGCGATGTGACATTTCCCACTTCATTTAAAATGGCCTCCAATGTACTTGCAAGTGAATTGCATCCACTATGATTTGAGGATTGATGCAAACCATTAATAATGATTTATAATTATTCATGTTTTGAATTATATTGTTCATATAATTCAACTCCTTCTACAAAGTTAAACTATTGAGGGTTTTGATCATGGTTTTGCTCTACATTTTCTTTGAGCAATGGGTCCCTTGAATTTTTTATCTAGATTTATTAAAAAAAAAGTTTTTTAGGCAATGTGAGAGAGTTCAATGTAATTTTAATTTCAAAACCCCATGCATAAAACATATAAATTTAAACCTCAAAATTTAAATTTAACAATCAACATACCTTAGACTACAATAAAAATGTGAAATTATGTTGACGTGATGCAAAACAAAGTACATACATCCTCCTCAAAATTCAAGATTGCTCCTTCAAGATGGTAGAAAACATAGGTTTCAGATGGGAGGAAGAGGAAAAAACTTTGAAATAATAAAGGTTGAACACCCTTTATAGACCCACAAAGGGTGTACACCCTTTTAGCTTGATGCCATTCTGAATTCAAAAAGAAGGTTGTATTCCCTTTGCTTAAAAAAATTCCTTTCCCCCTTGGTATCACCTTTTTTGTCCCACAACTTTGGGCATTTTCCCCACATCACATGCTAAAAATCTAGAATTAATAAGTAGACACTTCAAGCTATCCATTGGTATAATTTTTAAGTGTTGACATTGCACGGTTTAGATACCATGTAGGTGAAAAGTTATGATGCATGACTACTATTTCCTCTCCCTCAGTGAACTCATGGTTCAACATACACATTTAAAATCCACTAATCAAGGACTTTCCAAAACCATCTCAATAAATAGAAAAAAGTAAAATTTTAATTTTATATAAAGGACTCCCAATTGTGTTAATTTTGATAATGATGCTTTATTTATCTTATGAGATAGTTCTTTCATCACATTATAGTGATGTAGACCTTTTGTGTATGTTTTTATAGAGACAAAATAATTGCTTCATAGTAGAAGTCATATATTTCAGCCTATATTTACCAAACCTATACCATTGATAGGAACAATGAATTTTGTGGGTTTTTTTAACCAGATGCTTTTTTTTTTATTACCCTGAGTACCACTATAATTATTGAGAAGATCAACTAGATAGGATTTGTTGAAGAAATATTTAGAGTCTATATATATTTAATTTTTATTATTAAAATTGTGATAACATAATTTTTTAAAGTATAGGTTGATGCAATTCAAAAGGATGATTGAAGACTTTTTGGTAGGAAATAATCATGCAACCCATCCCAAAGAGATGATCAGGATAAGGTCCAATAGATACCCTCTTGGAATTTAATGTTGACACATCAACTAGGGGAAAATTAAGTTTTTCACATATCCTATATCGAAGACTCCAAATTAAATTAAAAAGGACAATTCCAACTTTTACCAAATGCAGTATGGGGGACATGTTAAAATAAGGCCATAGTTTGTATTTGAGTATTATATTTATAAACCAATCTCTTAATTCAATATTAGATTTATAAATAAATGTATTGGATTCTGTAAAGATTACTTTGGAATAATTTATAAATAGTTGTATTGGATTTTGTAAAGATTACTCTAGAAGAATTTGTTTCATACATTGTGTTTGTAGTAATATGTAACTACTCATTATATATATATATATATATATATATATATATATATATATATATATAATGAGTAGTTACATATTACTACAAACACAATGTATGAAACAAATTCTTCTAGAGTAATCTTTACAAAATCCAATACAACTATTTATAAATTATTCCAAAGTAATCTTTACAGAATCCAATACATTTATTATATTTATTTATTTATTTATTTATTTATTTATTTATTTATTTATTTGAAAAAAAATTAATACATATTTGATTAAAAGAGGGTGGTATGAGGACTTAAAAATAACAAAATAAGAATAAAATTTTATCAATAGTTATTTGATGGTACGAAGAAGGAAGATGATTAGGGAATAAAGGTAGGAAGCTCTAACAAAGCAGTCAAGAAAAGGTGGTAGGTAGAAGCATGAAGATAGGCATGATCTTAAAAAAGAAGTGGATTGGTTACAAGGTTTGGATATGGATGAAGATCAGGTCTTAAAGGATGAACAAACCCTAAATGATCCCCACCCACAAGCATTGAAAACCTTTGAGATTCTTGGTGTCAAAACCACCCTTTCTAGGAATGCTAGTGAAGATCATGACCCTCCTTGTTTGGTATATTTGAAACACTCAAACCTTATTATTGGTCCTAGTTGGAAGATGGTGCTAGAAGACAAAGATCTATATGTTAAAATCAAATCTCTTGAAGAGTACAGGATTTTAACCAAGAGGACAAGTAGATGGCCAGTCATTGGTGAAATAGATGAATGGGTTTTGGTCTATTGGGGAAGGCATTAAGGTATTATTTCCCAATGGTTTTTTTGGGTTTATTTCATAAATTTCAAAGTTAGGGCACAATTTTTTTCCTCATGCCCTTGGCTTTTTAATGGTGTTGGAATTGATGTCCAAACTTGGCATCCCAATTTTCATGTTTTGAAAAAGTACCAAAGCAAAGTTTCAATGTGAATTTACCTCTATGATTTTCCCATTGAATCTTGGGGAGATACAAGTCTCATCATGACTAAAAACTTGATTGAGAATTAATTTTAAACAACCTAATTACCCTTAAGGGCTCACTAGTTGCCTATGCTAAAATATGTGTTAGTGTGGATCTAGAAGTTGAAATCCCAGAGGCCATTATTCTAAAATCCTTTAGCAAAGAATGGATTCAAAATATTGACCTTGAAAAACTTATTTTTTAGTGTTATGGATGCCACAGTACTAGTCATGTCAGGTGTTATTTCCCTAAGGTTATATACTCTTTTCCCAAAAAGGTTAATAGTAAATTTAGGAAAGTATGGAAGGTGAAGTATCTCCCCCCTTAAGATATTTTCTTTAAAATAAATGATGGAACTTGGTTTAGCAATCCATTTTTCCTGATCAAGGTCACTCTAAATAGCCTATGATTGATAGGAGCCCTCTTCAGTCTAAATTATTATGAAAGTAAATAAAAAATTGATCTCTTAATATTCTAGTTTGTTGAACACCCTATCCTCTACTTGGTCATCTTCATCACAATAAATTGAAGCCAAGATTCTCAATATGGAAGGTCATGTTTCTAAAAACTTGGATGGACTAGAGATCAAGTTTATGCCCTCTTCTTTGGTGTTTTTAGAAGGTGATTCAGAGGATGGCTATCTTCTCCCAAAACTAAAATGGTTAACATAGTATCACCAAAACCTAATCGGCTCATCTTATCTAATGCACCTAAGAGCTAATTTACATGATTACCTAAGTCTCTAACTTTGTTACTTAATAATCTTGTTGAATTTCATCTCATATCTCTCTCTCCTCGTATAGAGGTTGATATGAGTTGGCCTCTACTAAAATGATATGATGTTAATGCATATTTTGACTATCACCAAGGTTATGGGCATTCTACAAACATATGTTATACCTTAAAACATAATATCCAATATCTCCTTGATAACCAACAACTTACCTTTGATGATCATCCAAAGAATTCAGGTTCACAACTTGGTGACCATGAAAACCATAAGATATGTAATAATCCTTTACAAGATCATTCTAAGAAATATACAGAAGTGCAAATGGAATATAATGCAGAATCCTTCTCCACCATATTATGGGCACTTGTTATATGGTATTATTGGCATATAACATGCAAAATACTTCATATGGTTCAAAGACATTCTATTACATTTGTTGATAGTGAAATTTTGGATGATGACTCAGATATTCATTCATTATTTATTCAAGCATACCTTAAACATCAACCTATACATAGTGCTATGATTGATAACAGTGTTAGTGATAAAGTATGTACCATGACATTACTTACACATTTGGATATACACATCATGATTTATTCCCTTAGACCAAAATGGTTAGATTATTTAATGGGACATCACAACACATTATTGGTGAGATTGATTTAACTTTACAAGTTGGTTTAGTGCATGTGGTCACTACCTTTTTTATTATACCATATGTGGGAGGATTTGATATGTTATTTGGATGACCTTGTATACATAAACTTTATATAGTACCTTCTGCAATGCATAGGTATATTAAATACATCCATACCAAGAGGGTAGTCATGTTTTCTAGAATTCCATATGAACATCCACTTGAATAAGAGAAGTTTATTCCAAGATAACTCATTATACAACTTGCTAAATTTAATCATCTATGAAAGGGTAAGCAACAATAAATACACTTTCCTAGATGGCCAATAATTGAGAGACCATTACACCAGAGATCCATAGTGGATTCCATAGAATCTTCATCTACACCTACATGGTCTACCTAGTTACTAAAAGCAATTAAACATGTTCCAATTACATTTACACCAAATAAACCATATATAACTCAACAATGGGTTTCAAGAACCACTACTCCTTATATTATCTCTTCACATCCATAGATTCCTATGAGCATACACAAAGTACCATAAATTCTATAGTTATAGATATGACACGTATGCATGCCCCTTGACAATGTCACCATTTTGATGTACCATATTCTGAGTTTGGAGATTCTTGTGAGCATCCCTTATATGGGATCATAGGTTAAAACTTTTTCCCTTTCAAAAATTTAAAAAAGCCAAGAAAATACAAAACTATTTAAATAAATTAAAAAATACAAAAATATTTAGCATGCATATGTTTACTAGCTCCTTGGCATCTATGTTGTTTACTTTATGTTAGTACATAACATATCATTTATTTTCTAGATACACATATGTTTCACACATACTTGAGTATGATAAATGCATACACTAGATACATGATACATGCACAAATAGATGTTGGACCTTTCTCCTTCTCGCATAACACACTACGTTAGGGGCATATGCTTCCTTGATCATAATTGATACAGGTTACATTACTTTATGATCATTTCTACATTATAATGATTAGCTTATATACTAATTCTTAAACATGTCTATACTCATGTTTACATCTTTCATAATGTACTTGATATGTTATGTTACATGACATTTTTTACTAGCACATATATGTAGGAACTAGTATGATATGCTATGTTGGTTGCTTATATTGCATTTATTCACATTATCACTTCCTCGAGTGTTTTTTTCTTGCATGTTATTATCTTTCTTGTGGAACATTTGAATATGTTCTTTTCTTTTTATCCCATGCATCACTATATGTTTATTTATTTTTATATTTGGACATTTGATTATGTTATTATTTAGAGTGTGTAGCATTTTAATATGCCCCTTGTTTTCAATGTCCTTTAACCCCTCTTATGTGAGATTGAGTGTTCTTGTGTGTGTTTGATTGTTTGGTAAAATTGTATTATTACTTTCTAGATGTTTCCATGATCCATATTCATGAATTTTAGGGCTTTTTGTGATCCTATACTATGAGTTTCATTTATATATAAACTTATACATCCTACTCCTATACACTACATAATTCATGCACATATTATATAGTTATCTTATCATTTTGAGGTAAGGTAATTACCAGATTCCATTCCCCTCAACTCAAAGGGGAGGGGGAAAATTGGTGAGGGTATGTCATAAAGACATGACTCAACACATAAATAATTTACAAAATTAATGGCATTTGATACAATTTACATGACTTAGATATACACTTGGGTCAAAATACTATACACATTGCACCGATTTTTACAGATTTAAGATAGTTTTTTAGATTTGTGATAGATATTATACATAGTTACATATCAGAGGTTACATTTTGATAGATACTTTAGTTTAAGACACATTAGAGGTGCATATGCCATGCAACTTCACCAAAAATTACAAATAAATATTCAAACTTATTTACCAAGAAGCATCGATACTTTACCAAAAAGCACCATTTTCATCAAGAATAACTATTTTGAGCCTTTCCTATCTATAGTAGTTGTCTCCTTTTAGTAGTTTGATTGAGATTAAATTCCCTCAATGGCCTAACACTACTTCCCTTTTGTAGGTTGAGTTGCTTATACCACTTAACTTGGATTTTATTGTATTTTTACTTGAGTTGTGCGATTGAGAATCAATGATCTCAATGGTCATGTCATAACTCACAGTTGCATCAGATTGGGGGCATTATTACCTTCCAATATCTATTTTCAAAACTCTAAGGTTTAGTTTTGAACCTCTCTCAACTCCAATGATTTATAAGGAAGCATCTTTACCAAGTCAAAATACCAAGAGGCAACATGGTTACATCGACACACGTGTACTCCTTCCTTGCTCTTTTTATTTTCAAGAATTTAAATTACATCAAATTTTATATTATATGTATTTATTTATATTGTGACATGTTCTTGGTTATAGGTCATATACCATCAAAACACTCAAATTGAGCTCAATCAAAGGTAAGGTGTGTTATACACACCCAGGTACACATTTTTTTCTTTAAACTAGTAATTTCAACCTTATGCATTACTAGATTAAAGAGGGCACAAATTTAGATACTAAAATCTAATTTATATAGAATCTTAGTCTTGTATACTTGATAAATACCTATCAGGTATCTACCCTTTAGTTTTATACTTTCCTCCTGCTAAAAAACTTACATTCATCATCTCACTGTACATGATTGCTTATCTTTTGGTCCAAACCTATCACTTATAATGACCCATATTTCCTATACAAAAAAATCTTAAAACCTGATATATATCCTTCACTATCAAGTTTAGATCCTCAACAACTTTTTATATTGTTGGATAGTTACATCCCATATAGGGACCCTTACATCAATGCAAATGTCCAAATTATTATCTAGTGTTTGTACCTCAAAATTCACCTAATTTTTAAATATTTTGAATCCTATGGATTTGCCCATTTATTTTATTTAACCCTTCCATGAGATGTTTTCAAAAGTGTGCTATAAATACAAAACAAGAACCATTCATTATCAGCAAGTCATATTTAAAACCTTACCAAAGAAACATCTAGCAAATCACCTTTCAAGTATTCAAAACTACCCTATTCTTTCCTATTTCTATATCATTCATAGGAGTAATCATATTACAAATATAAATCATTCAAAGAGCAACCCATGGGTAGTATTTTTCAAGTTATGAGCTATATCATTACATGTCCTCGCATATAACATATTGCACCCTTGTGCACACACAAACCAACACTTAGGGGAGAACTACACATGTTTGAGTCCATCTTCAAAGTAATTTTATGTAGGTAGTGATCATTGACAAATGGGTCCTTAATGTCAGCTTGACTTTGTGAGACCACTAACCCATTTTTGGTAAGGTATAAAGACCTAAGGTGAAAAGCTAGGGTTTTATCCAAAAATAGTCATCTATAGCCTATGCACATGCATAAAATATATCAATAGAAAGGCAATAGAAAACCTATAAAGTTCTAGGTGGTCAATTTTTAATACAATGAGTATTCCATACTAGATAGATCCATTGACATCATGACACCTACGTCAATCCAAGTGTCCCAAGGCTGATGCAAGTGTCGAGGCTTATAGAAATAATATTTTCATAATCTAATGACTAGATCCTAATCTTGTTCCTACCTATTTCCACTTATGGATATCTCAATTCTTCCTTTGCATTTGTTGATAAGTTAAGTATTATCTCTTCCTAGTGTTTATGTAAACAAATTACTATTTGGAATGTACTTTCTATATTTATCATAACTCGGCATGTTAATTCAGGATATTCATTTATATGAGTTTTCAATTAATTGGCTTGATTTAGAATAGTTTTATTCATCCTTATGTATAGGCTATTCTACCCTTTAACCCTCATCTAAACCTAAAAAGGGGTTAAACACATATTTAGTGCAATCCATATAAATTTTCAAACAACCATCTTATGCATACAATAACTTTTTTGTGACACTTAACATTTTCTATTTAAAACCAAACCAGTCAATTTGAAGGCTACAAACTATCTATAATCGACCTAATATGAAAATAACAAAAAATGTAAGCTTTATGCATGTTAATAACCACTACAAACACATAAATTGACCATTATTTTCCAATTATAAAACCCAAACAATCAATTATGCAACTACCAAGACTACTTAACAAATGAAATGAACAATGGAAATTACACAAACTTCCAATTGAATTTCAAACTACCTTAGCCAAAATATCAAGTATAAACCACTTGCAATCTAAGAAATAAACATAATTCCAATAACTTTTACTACACAAAAGAAAATTTTAATATAAGATTTCCATTTCACTCAATCAAATATTGTCTCTATTCAAGTCCAAATTATAGTATTAGCTTGGCAAGCCTAATCAAGATGAATATTAATTTATATTGTCTCATCAAAAACAACCTAAATAATAATTATTGGACTTTTATCAATTTTTTTAGCACAAAAAACTCATTGAATCTTGATTATAAAATCTAAATGGAACATGCAAATTAACCAAAACATGATCTACAACCATATCATATGTTTAACTTGCAACTTAGAAAATGCTCATAATCTTGCAACTTAAAACACATATAAAAAAACATATAAATCCCTTCCATTTTCAAATACAAAAGATTTAAGCTAATGCAAATACATACAAAAGTACTTAAAATATTTCATCCAATGTTAAATTTAAATAATAGTCAAAGTATTGTTAATAGCATATAGATCAACAGATTCATATATGAGATTTCATCAACTTTAATGAGAACCTAAAACTTCATTATCCCCATGTTTTGTAGTGGTCAAGTCAAATAATGTGATTCCTTGGTCTATTTCACACTTTGTGAACTCATATAGGGTTATTATAATTTTGGTATACATAATAAACCCATAATCATCCATTCCCATCTTCACATTATGATTCACATATGTGATCATATGTGGGGTGGAAGATATTTAACCATGTTTAGAACTAGAAGAGCAAGAATATTTTGCATTTGATGCAATGGGAGCAGATGATGTTGGATTATGAGATGTATAGAATGGGTGGAGTATAACTATGAGACACATAGAATAACTGGGATCGTATCTTTCCTATGACTTAAAAGTTCTTCTCTACAAGTAATGTCTTTTTTACCTAATAAGTCACATGGGAAATATTTATCACTTTACTCTAGATAATTTTAAATATGAGCAGGATAAACTATAGCATTTAAGTCTTGGTGCCCCCGTAAAGGACAATAAAATGCTCCTTGGAATTTCATATTAATAATGTTCCTAACTTGAGGTTTCTTTGCATCAAAGTACAAGGAAACCCATACCCCTTTGCCTAGTCCCATCATTGCATTGGGGTTCCATTTTATGTTTTGGAAGGGTCTGCCACCCTAATAAAATATGTTCATACATCTTCAACCTGGAAGGATTGAACTCTATTGATTCCATAGGTACCATATGAAACTTCACCTTGTTGATGGGCTTGTTGTCCTCTTCCCCATGCATCTCCTAATTTAGGATTTTGATAATTCTATCTATTATTCTAACCGAACATCATGAACCTCATTAATTTCCACAATATCTTTAGAAAAGTTAACAATAATATCATAACCAAGAAAAAATAATTGTAAAATTAAATGCACAAATATTTGAGTTCAAGTAATACCCTTAGTTTTCTCAACCATTTTTCTTGAATTGAAAGGCACAAGTAATTGGAATGGGAAAATATAGGAGAATCTCTGACTAGACAAGTAATAATGAAAGTAAATAACTTGAAACTTTCATTGAACAAACTATTTATAAAAAAACACAATGGCTCATCTTTCAACCTCAACACCATTTTCTAGATCTTAATTTCGTTTTAAACAAGGTACATGAGAAACTATGCAAAAGGAAACTTCTTCAAATAAACCTTTTATATGATAATCTTACATAGAACAAAAACTAAAAGGCATGATCTACTAAGAGTATACCCTAATATTATCATGACCAATATCAATGTAAAAATATATTTACATTATTTACGCAAATATAGTGATCAATTATCATCCAAATCTTGTCAGATAATCATGCAAAGGAGAAACCTCATATAAGTAAAAGCAAAATATATTTCAAATTGAACCTAGATCTCTATATTTAAATCACCAAAAAAATTATTAATTTTCAAGATTATATTAAACTCATACAATTTCTTAATTAAATATCATCATTCAATATAATTCCTTATTTTCCTTTAATTCTTAAAAAATAACATTTTAGTAGAAACAAATGTCAAAAGAAAACCTTTCCTCTATAACAATTAACAATGTTTATGAAAAAAACTATGGTAAAGAGTCAACACATCAAAGACGACTGAAGTCACACATTTAACATTCAAAATGGAAAGTGTATACAGGAAAACTATCATCAATTTTTTTGAAAACCATCCCCTAAAATAGTATAATGCTTTTATTCAAAGAAAATGAATAGATTAAAAACAACATTCAAAGGACTAAATAGTTTTTTCATTCTTTCAAAAAATTCTAAAAAACCTATTAAAACATTCACATAAACATGAGCTCTAAATATATTAGGCATTAAACCCTAATAAGTAAATCATAATATTTAGGTGGCATTTATGTAAATAAATCTATGCAATGTTTTATGTGATTTGTCATAGAAAATATATTCAAACATTTCAAAAAATTAAAGATTATTATGTTGATCTTTAATAGATATTCATCATTACAGAATAAAAATTATTCATTTGATTTTTATGTCGATATATTTTCTTTGGCTATTTCACGTACTCGCCTAATAAGCAATGGCATAAAGCTTGTAACATTGGGTAAATCACTTTATAATAAATGATTTTTCTTTATGATTGAGAGGTAGCTCCCTCATATGATAGTATTTTTGGGGGTTTTTAATAATTTTAACTTGAAAGTATTGAAATATATATATATATATATATATATATATATATATAGAAAAATGAAAAAATCAAGAAATAGGAAGAGAATGAGAGAAAGTAAATGGAAATGGGAGAAAGAAGGAAAATACGAAAACCAAAATAGAATATATGTGAAAAATTGTCTGGAGAACCTTTTTTTTAAAATGAGTAAGAATGCTTTCTATCATATGAAAATGAAAACATAAACAAGAAGTGCATGGAAAAGAAAAGTTGCTTAAAAATACAAGTCATTCCTACATTTATATTACATGTATATGGTACAAATTTCATTTATATAAATTTACAATACAAAAATTGCATCATCAAAAATTTATATACAATAAAAAAATATTGAAACATTAATAAATTTCTTTAACTATGAATAACAATGCACATTCTATAACCAAAAACATGTACACTTTCAAAATCACATTCATCTCCCTTATTTATATTTTCATATCATATCTATAAATATATGTACATATAAAATTGCAATAAACCTTTTCTTAAGATGAAAAAAAAAGTAAAGTCCCTCATAATATAACAATCATATCCTTTTATAACATTTGCATGTTCTAAATAACTAATTAACTACTTCGAATCTAATTCAATTTAAGACTCAATTTGAGTTGATACTTTAAATGACCTTATGATTTTAGGTTAAAATATTTAATTTAAATGACCTTATGATTTTAGGTTAAAATATTTAATTCAACATCTAAAGTTATCCTATTGTTCGATTCATGCCCACAAAAATTGGCCACCTTGACATATTCATTTGTTAGTGTGTCATGGAAATTTTCCATTATTACTTTCAATCCGTTACTCAAGTTCGGGTGACATTGAATTCCTATCGTGTCACTCATATTTCCATTTGCCTCAGACCGTCTCTTTTGCCTTTTTCCTAAAATGCTATCTCCATTTGCAATCATGAGCATAGCAGTAATTCGAGGTTCAATCTCTTGCCATAAACTTAAAACTCGCCTCGTGATTCTCTTTGCAATTCAGGCCACCTTGTGAGAACATGCTCCAAACTCTCATTGCCTTGGATCTTCTTCATCACCTTAGACAATCTTGGAGCTGTCGCCCAGTCGTGGACTGCACTTAACACCTCATATTTTCTTTTACTTCATGCTCAACCTTAATGATAGAATCTTTCGGCTATCTCAGATCTTTATCTGGTTTGATGCAGGTCATGGCTCGACCTCTAGTTTATTTATTCACCATTATCTGTTTTTAACCGAGATATATGTCCCTTCTCATTTTAGAACGTTCTCGTTTACTTGTCGTGCCTGCGTCTTCTCCACTTGGTAAAGAGATGGGGAACAAATCAAGTGGAGGTTTGGATAATGGCACGTTTTCCGAGTTGGATTCGCCTTTTCAAAATTCTGGGTATTATGTATGAATGGAAATATGAAGGATTTTACTAAAAGTTATAAACTTGGTAAATCAAAAATTCTCATTACTTTCATGCACATGTGGATAGGGGGAAAGTACTCACTTTTATACTTTTCAATCTGGCCAACCAAGATAATAATTCTGCTTATTTATTACATGTTGAGCAAATGTAAAGCATTTTACTAACTTTTATGACTGCAATTCACTTCATATTCTCCATTAATAATTTTCAAAATTGGTAAAATTTGATAAAAATTCCACTTTACAAAATATCGTAAAATAAACTTTTTTTTTCTTTCATTTTAATATTCTTTCAAAAAATTTATGGTGGCTCTTCTAATAAGTTTTTAATGTGGTTCATCTCATGATCCCTCTAGCGGCCCCTTTGAATGGACTTTGGTGGACTAGAGATTTGTGCAATACTAGTTGTAAGGTAGTTTTCTTACAGTCAAAACTTGTCTATAGAAAATGGCAAATGTGTTGGATAAGAAATTTAGGGGTTCGGTAAAGTTTTGAAATTATCAATTTTCAAGTACAACTAATGGCTTTGATTAGGGATTAGGACTACAAAAGAATTAAGATGAACTTCAAAATCCTTGGTTTCAAAATAGTTCCTTATCCATTGGGCTACAAAATCATGACAAGTTAGACTTAAGATGGCATCACAAGGAACTTCCTTTTCACTGTTACATTTATTTAAAACACACACACGAATACAAACAACTAAAAATAAGGAAAGTAATATGAAACCAAAATTATGTACATGGGGCATGGTGGAGGTTACACAAACCCATTGAGAGGTTGGGAGTGTTAGTTGCTTCTTCAGAACAATGGATTTGACTAATGAAGCCTAAACATATTTAGCAGAACTGACCAAGTAGGTAGAAAGAAGATGAACTCATAATGATTGTTCATACTGGGATGATTTTGAATGAGCATAACCAAGACCACAAGTCTATTTAAAATTTGAAGGTGCACCATAAATAATTCATGGGAAGCAAAGGATCTATCTATATTCCATTTTGTAATCTAATATTCTTCAGGGCCTGGATACTTCAATTCAATCTTTCTAGGTGTCTCTTGTATTTGTTTTTTATTCAACTTACACAAAGATTCACCATTGATGTCCTCATGATTGGAAATAGTATCATTATACATTCTCCATTATTCTATGAGCCTTCCTGGGCAATAATATACTTCTTCGATGTCTTCTCCAATGTCTTCAAATGCATTTAGGTTCGCTTGAGTATTTGAATAATAAATAAATGTGTTGTAAGTCCCTTCTTGAGTTGTAGAAGTAGAAAAATTATTCTCAAAAATAGGTTCAGGAAAGATATTTTTGTTGAAATGCTTCCTATGATAGAGACAAACTCATATTTGAATGAATTTTTGTCATCATCTACATCAACTTCTTCTTATTTAATGATTTTTATCTCGCTTGAAATGAATATTGGGCACCATTCCTCTATCTTTGTCTTCATGCATTATTTTTCTTCCAAGATTCAAACACTTTCAACTATTGAGTCCTCCAACATGGTGAATTAGGGATCTTCACTTTGACATGAAAATGAAATAGAAACATTATCTTCTTTGCAAATTGGAAATACAAATTATTAATTGTTATCTTCGAAATACATGTGACATATTTCATCATTTTCTATTGGTTGTGTATTAATCAGTTGTTTCTCCAGTAGCTCGCATTCTCTCAATAATATGAAATTTAAAAAATCATGTAGAGTGGGGATCATTTTCTCTTTTTCATTATTGAAGTTTTAGAATGCTTGATCGAACATTTGTCTTTGAAAGCTATGAATGTTGAGGATTCTCTATATTAAATCTTTATCTTTTCATAGTAGGTTCCACTACTTTTCCACCACTTAAGGCATTTGGAAGATATTTGAAACCTATGTATTCAACATTCCAGATATGATCATGTCATCTTCAACTTCAATGGCTTGTTTTTGTACATCTTCCACATCACACACTTTGTTCATTTTCAATATGAAATGAATATCTGGGTGTAGAGTAGCAATGAAGAGGTAAATTTGGTTGTTAGGACTTGGTTGGTCAGCATGAGGGATCTATCTAAGCAATTTTTTAAAGTGTGTTATGAAGCCTCTCATATTTTATCCTTCTTTCTTATGGATTTGGAAACACTTGGACAATAATGCACACACATCCACAACTAGTTTCAATCTATCCAGGAACTTATTTTTTAGGGTGCCCCAATTCATAATGCATCCATCTTCCAAGTGCCAAAACCATTCAACAATAGGTCCAATGAGGGTTTCAACAAAAATTATCATAAAGACATCTTCTTGCATAACTCCAAGAATGTTTCATACCACAATGAAATTTGGGATATGATCATCTACATCTTGAGAATCTTTTCCAAAAAACTATGAAAATTTATTCCATGAGCCCAAAGGTAACTTGTTGTGTTGGGCCAAAGCAAAAGGACCAAAATGGTTTCCCCATGGTATGGAAAAAACCAATGTCATAACATGAATAAAAAATATATAGGCACAAGATACCTTACTTCATCAGAGTAGTCAACCTCTATTCCATAGGAGGTTCCTTTAAATATTAGAAATTGAATTGAAAAGGCACTTTGATCCCTATTAGAGTCAGTGAACCCTATTGGAAAGATTTAATGTCACTATGCTTTCTTTGGTTATTTCACAAACTCACCCAATGAGTAGTGGTATAAAGCTTGCAACATTAGAGAAATCACCTTATGATGGGTAATTTTATTGTATGTTTGATAAGGGCAACTCCCTCTTATATTTGGATTTTTGGGGGTTTTTAGTATTTTTAACTTGAAATTACAAAAAAAAATGGGAAAATAGAGAAATCGGGGAATGGGAAGAACATGAGAGAAAGTAGAGAGAAATGGGAGAAATAATGGAAATAAGAGACCCATAATGGAATAAATACAAAAGATTATTTTAAATAAATTAAAAAATGAATATAAATGAGTAGAAACATTTTCTCTCATATGAAAAATAAAACACGAAATGAAAATGTAATGAGAATGAAGATCCCCTAGAAGCACAAAGCCATTCCTACATTCATATTACATGTATATGGCACGAATTCCATCTACAAAGATTCACAACCAAAAAATTGCATCATGTTTCACGTATAATAAATAAGTGTTGAAGCATTAATGGATTTCTCCAACTATGAAGATCAAAGCACATTCCATAGCTAAATAACATTAACACCTACAAAGCAACATTAATCTCTCTTACTTGTATTTTCATATTCATAAATCTAAAAAAGTCTATATACACACAAAGTTGCAATCAATTCTTTCCTAGAGTTGAGAGAAAAGAAGATTTGCCCCTTATAATGACAATAATGTCCTTTAATAACATTTGCATCCTCAAAAGAGTTAAATAACTGCTTTGAATCTAACTCAACCTAAGCCTCAACTTGAATTGATAATTTAAGTGACTTTATAATTTTCACATTAAAATATTTAATTAAATCATAAATGAATTAATTTATTCCACTTTATGACTTTAAATAAAATCGATTAATCCAAAATAATTAACACAACTTAAACATATAAAGTTATTCTATTGTTTAATTTATGTCCATAAAAATTGGCCACCTTGACATGTTGGAGAAGCCAAGTGGGACTCATTGAGCTTGATCCATTGAGTAATAGAGCCATATTTTTTCAATGTGACAAGCTAAAACCTTTGCTTGAGAGCAGCTAAAATAAGTCAATAAGTTGTAAGTTCCTTGTCAAGCACCCTAGTTTGGTATTTAGTGAAGGTTTAACTTTGTTCCTTTAAATATTAGCTATTGAATTCAAAAGCCACATTTTTTTAATTTTACAAGCTAAAACCTCTGCTTGAGAGAGGCTACAATAATTTGTAAGTGCCTTGTCAAGCACCCCAGTTTGGTGTTTTGGACTTACATTTACAAGTTCATTGCCCTGAGATCAAAACCCATAAATGGCATGTTTTATGCCAAGCAAGCTAAAACATCTACTTAAGAGAGGCTACAATAAGTCAATTAGTTGTAAGTGCTTTGCCAAGCACCCCAATTTGGTGTTTTGGTGAGGACTTACATTTACAAGTTCATTGGCCTAAGATCAAAACCCATAAATGACATGTTCTATCCCAAACAAGCTAAAACCTCCACTTAAGAGAGGCTATAATAAGTCAATAAGTTGTAAATGCCTTACCAAACACCTTGGTTTGGTGTTTTGGTGAGGATTTTACCTTGTCAAGCACCTTGATTTGGTGTTTTGGTACTTCCACATTCTTGACAAGTTTATACCACAACTTAGATCCATCTCACTCAATTTACATCACACTCAATGCCAAAAATGCCACCACATCTTTGTTACTTAATGTGTCATTAAAGTTTACCATTATTACTTTCAAGCCATTACTTAATTTTAGGTGACATTGAATTCCTATTGTGTCACTAATTTCTCCATTTTCCTCAAACTATATCCTATTATAATGCTATCTTGATTCACCTACAAGCTTTGCACTCATGAGTATAGTGGTAATTCAAGATCTCACCGATCAACACTTCACCTCACATGCAAGCCATCTCTGGGTTTTTTTTCTTTATCACGAGCTCCCACTTTGGTCACATTCTCTATTTGAAGTCATCATCTCCTTGCATAGGCTTTGATTTTCCCTCTAAACTCTCTTGGTAAGTCTTCTTTGAATTTATTGCCTATCTCAGATCTTTATCTAATTTCATGCAAGTCATGGCTCCACCTCTTGTTTACTTATCTATTGATAATGAGCTTTATATGGTCTTTGAATTTGAGTTCTTCAATCACCAAATTGATTTATGCATGCCATCTCAGCTTAGTTTCCCTTGGAAAAAAATAAGCTACATCTACCTCCTTAGCTTGTTCTATTATCTCCTCTTTCTATTGCATATTGGGGAAACGTAAAACATTTTATCACTTGAACTTCGATTTTTGGTGAAAAAACTTTGCTTTTTTATTTGTCTTGAAAGATTACAAATGATGATTCAAAAAATTGAGGCAAATAAAAACAACACAATTTATTCTCAAAAGGTAGAAGTTCAAATTTGTATGGACTGTAAAAGTATAAAATCTTTAATATTATCACTTTGTATGATTTAGTAATTAACTTCAAATTCTCCACTTATTATTTTCAAAATTGGTAAAATATGTAAAAAAAACTCAATTTTACATTGCATTATAAGTGTAAAAGAAATCAAAATAAACTTTTCTTTTCTTTATTTTTATATTCTTTAGAATTCTATTAGGTGGTTTTTTTATGAGTTGTTAATGCAATCCACCTAATGATCCCTCTAAATACCCCTCTAAATGGACCTTGACAAACCAAAGACTTGTGAAATGCTAGCCATAAGGGTATCATGTTTATAATCGAAACTTGTATAGAACATAACAAAAGTGTTAGATCAAAATTGAGAGGTTTTAGAAAAGTTTCAAAATTTTAAATTTTTAGGTATAATAATGTCGCAACTTTGTAAATGTAATGACCTAGATACTAATAATAATAGTAAAATGAGATGTTATCAATAATTTCCCATTTAGATACCTAGTACATCAACCCCATTTTAATTAAAAAACAAGACCAAGTTACAAACTTAACCAAACTTTTCTCAAACAAGGAAGCAAGAAAAATTTTAAGATCTTAAATATACCATAACCTTACGCCCTTTCTCTCAATTATATTCCTTCATCTCAAATAACTATTCAACCAAGATTTCAAGATTCCCATTAATAGAGATAACAACATAGCCACTTATCACATTTTCCATTATAAAAATGAGAAGGGAAAGTATGCACTTCCCTAAGACTAGTAGTAATAACATAATACAAGCTCAATCAATTTTTTCAAGTTGTAAAACCACTAAGGATTCACCATTTATGACAAATAATGGATAAATAGGAAAAAAAAAAAGGGTTTAATAAACTTACTTGGTTGACTTCTTCAAAAATTGTCACCAGTTTCAATGAATTATTTCTCATTAATTACATGTAATCTCAATGCAAGTATAATCCTACACATTTAATAATAGTGGTGCCTAAATGGTGTGACCATCTTCGACATTAAGTCCAATTTCATCCCAAAAACCTTTATCTCAATGACCACCTTAATTTTTATTTCCCTAAGTTCAAAACATATACTGTCACTATCAACCTTCAAATACTTTAATTGTATGACTTAATAGGTTAAAACCTTTGAAATAATCTCAAAGTTCATGCCATAATTAAATCTTTGAAAGAATATCAAATCAATGTTATGTCAAACTATTAGCAACTTATAATAATTTATAATTCTATACCATATATACCTTTAATAACCTTTACAAATGTTTCAAACACATCAATATTCACTAAGGTAAACATGACAAGGCCCATCAACGACATATATATACCTCTTATTATTTTCAACATGAAAAAATCATACCTAGTTTCACTGTAGCAAGTTGACTATAAAATGAGCGTCAAAATAACTCTATCAAACAACTAAATTGATCAATCAATCACCTTAAATGCATTAAATATTGAGAAAATTAAAACACTTAGCATTATATCTAACCCTTAAAAATTTAGTCAAAGCACAAGATAGAAGTTGGTCCTTGTAAAGGAAGTGGATGATGGTGTGATTCTAATTACAAGAAGTAAGGACACTTCATTTTTTTTTAAGGAGGGTGGGCTAGATTTTGGTAATAGCAAATGTGAAGGAACATATAATGAAGGATCGCATGTTTTAATCCCTAACTTATTTTAATCATACTTCATATGAGTGGACATACAAATAGATAAGGATTTTAGATATAACTTTAACACAATTGTGAGATGATATGAAGTATATGCTATGATACCACTGATCCAAGGCCAAATACAAACTTAGTGGACAACCACACTTAATAGATTATTTTGGAAATAGATATGCAATATTAAAGGTCGAAGGATATATCAAAGTGCAATGAGAAAAGGGAAATAGATAATAATGTTATGGACATAATATTAAAATCATAACTACAAAGTTATATTATGTTATAGTTTTGTATAATGATCTGAGAGGTCGAATTATATTCTGATGTGTGATCACTACTTCCTAGTCTATCTATGTATTCACTTTACTAAAAAATAATGAAAGTGTACATTAATATATAGGTGAGGAAGATAAAGGGTCATTTGGATTGTTAAAATAGTTAGGTACAACCGTGTCATAACTAATCATTATTTTTCACCTTCTAGTAATGCCATAATATGGTTGTGCAAAATAAGGATGACACTATTAGAGTTTTGTGGAATCAAACAAGATGAGTTAGGACTTTTTAAGATGACCAAGTGTTTGGGATGATGTTGAATATTTTGGTGAAGATGACATATGTTGTAGGGAAATTCTGTTATCCTGTGAGTCGATCAAAGGTTCATATCCTCCTAGATCAACTTATATATTCATTATCTACCTCATAGGACATTTCCCCAATTCTAAACCTATCTTTGACCCTTGGATTGTAATCTATGTTTTGACTTGGAATTTATTCCAATAATTTTATTAATCCATTTATTTCATGAGGGTTTTCCTTGACATGTTTCCTCATATGTACAATGTTTTCAACTCCTTCTTACTCATCTAGGTAAGTTCATTGGTTATGATCTACTTCACATGCATTATCAATCCAAGATCCATTCATAACATCATCATTTTAAGTCACATCATTCTCATTATTTGTAATAGAAAATACGAATTGTAAACAAACACTCTTTATCTTTTTAGATTCTATTTTATTTTTCAAACAAGATCTATAATTAACTAAAAGAATTTCAATCAAATAAGTAGGTTATTGATTAATCTCAGTACTTTTCCTAGTTACAATCACATATCTAGAAGGTTTAGGTGGCATAAAATGAAAACATGAAAAGGGCATACCTTCATATAAGCACATTAGGGTTTGATAAAATTACATAAATAAATAATCTAGGTTTTAGAATCATATAAAATGAAGTTAGGGATATTGGATATAAAAACATACAATGGAATAAACTTTATAAAAATGGATAAATTCATATTTTTTCCAAAACAAAGAAATATGTAAACCTAAGATTGTATGCAAGACAATCTGGGTTCACCAAAATGAGATACATATATATGTATTTCAATTAAATTACAACATAACTATCTATAAATATTTAACTAAGCTAAAAATATGTATACATCAATAATTTACCCAAGTAATTATTTTTTCAAACCTAAAGAAAGAGAAAGACAAGTAATGTTTATAGATATATCTTAAATATCATATGATTTAATCATAGTCATTGCGATCTAACATTGAAAATGTGCATTTATAAATGATACAAAGCTAACCTAGAAAAATTATGCCAAACAAATAATACTTTCTAGACTGCATAAATGTTCTTAATAATATCCAGACCATATAGATGCTCTAGAAATAATTGTAGATAAGTCCAAATTTATTTGATAATAACACTCATCTTGTTCTGGTCTTTAAAAACATCACTCAAAATTGTGTGCCTTCACTCTAATCACCTGTAAAATAAAAATTCTTGTTCTTTCCATAATTAGGAAATAATATGCACAAAAGTGTAAGGAAAACAAAATGTGTTTTTTGGCTGCATTACACAAGAGAATATTCATAATTGATGTAGGAAAACCCACAGGATTGTTCAATACTATATCACCCAAAAAAAGGAGAATAATTATTTGTTATTATATATTATTTTGATTTGTTTTAATAGCTATCAACCCAGACAACTGAGCGTTTTGGGGAGTTTATCCTCCTAAAATAGCAAAGTTGTTGTAATTGCCTCGTAGTTTTCATCTAAAAAATTACATGTTAATTTTAAAGGGTAGTGGGACTACCATATAATTTTTGTGAACTTTAGTAATAATGATTGATTTGGACTTAGGGGGGAAAAGAAGGGGTAAGGCAGAGATATACAGAAAAGAGCAATGCAACTCTTGAAAAAAAACCAAACAAAAAGACAAAAATTGTTGTGTGTTAGTAGGGGTCCTGATTATCCCTACCTTAAAATGGAAGTATGGTTGCCTTGAATTTTATCTATTATAATTTTTATATTAAATAATTATGGTTGTGTATATCGAACCCTATTTTCTATAAAGTTATGTGTTTTTTGTATGAAACTATAACCTTCACCAATTTTGTTAACAAGCTTGACTAAATGATTGAACAATTGTCTAGTAAATAGTGTGTAGGTGTATGTTGGTTGCACCAATAATATATTTATATTTTAAATCCCCTCAATAGTTAAAATATTAAAAACAAAACACATCAATATTTCCAATAATTAAAACATGTAAACTAATGTCAGGGAATATCTCTAATATGAACTTGAGTGTTTAAATGAATGCCTTCTCTTCTCTAGAATGCTTGTAATTTCTAAATGAATGCATGTGAATAATGAATTCTCTTGATTTTTCTTAAATTAATCTTGAATTCCTTGAAAATTATATGGATGCCCAAATAAAATCGAATGCCTATTATTTCTAGGAAAATTGAATTCAAATTAGGATTGTGTTACTGCTCAAACCAACCTCCAATGGTAAAAAAATGAAAATGTGAGAATAGGCGATGAAGCCACTTAAGCCAAAATGGGTCCAATGAGAGGAAATTATAGGAGAGAGAAAATGGGAGTTGGAAGGAGTTGAGAGAGGAGTCAGGGATCATCAAAAGTTGAAAAAATAAGATAATAATGGAAAAGTACTTAAACATTTTTTAGTTATACAATTTAATGACTAATAAATGTACAGGGTTCATATTTTGGTGTCTACAATTTTGAAAAAGCTTCAAAAATACATTATTTGTATGATTGTTAAAATCATTTAAATGCATAATGACATCTAGGTGAGTTGGTTAATTGATATATAAAGTATTCAAACCTTCTCAACTAGGTTCAAACCCCATTGTATCCACATAATAATAATGATAGCCCACCTTAGTCACTCCCTTGTACCCACACAAGGGTAGTGGTAGTAGCCATGTACTCCCAAATAGATAAGGAGTAGGAGAAGTTGATACATAAAATTAAAAAATATGTTTTACATCATTTTTAAAATGTGTATGATAATAATATAGGATGGTGTATTTTTTGATAGCAGAAAGCTTTGGAGTATAGCTCTACAAGGTAAGATGAATAATCATCCTCCATAAGAATTCCTTCAAGTTTTTTCCCTATAGTTCATGAAAGTAAGCAAGCAATGATATGCATAGGCATGTGAAACCATGTATAACAAATTCATAGTCAAAAAGTGTTGGTAAATAAGGTTATTATAAAGTATGGTTTTGGATAGACTAACTAATATTCTATGTGTATTTAATGCATATGGGGATAGGTACAAAAAAATCCTCTTTTAAGATATACAATGGATGTGATTACATAAAATATAAGAAATAAACTATTCTTGTCACACTAGTGGAGACGATGAAAGTTGTGTAAGGTCCAATTTTTATACTACACTTCCTTTTTGTTTGTATTTCTCTTAGTACCAGATTGACCCATCACTCATGTTTGGAATATGTAGCAAACTTATGATTCTATTTGTTATGATTGTGATGACATGTATTATGGATTATATTATTTATTACCTATTGATGGTATCTTGTATTTCATTGAGCATCTCTTATATTATTGACATTAATATAAATGTACATGATGATTATTATACTAGATGTATGTGTAGACATGTAATTTTGGTACAAGACCTTTTTTCATGATGTTTTTTACCTATTTTTACACTCTTAATCTCCTTGTATATATATTTTTTAAGACATTTCCTACCCCACAATACTCTATTTACAGCCTTTGAGCCTCTATGTCTTCAATATAGACCAAATTTATCTATTTTTATCCTTGAGACTAATTTACACATTTTTTAAGTTGTTTTCCACATTATGGGCATCTATTTCTCTTCGAACTAATTTAGTGGTCCATTTAATCTATCTTAGGGAAAATTTGGCACATTAAATATATCTTATAATTTTTTTGGGTCCTTCTCACCTTGGTTTAATTTACCACATTGTGACTTTAGCATATCACACTTTTCCATGGTTTCCCATAATGTGTGTCATGTCTTAGAGATCCTTTTATATACAAATCCTAGGGTTGAGTAATTCTTATCCATAATTCAAGTTAGTGCCTTCATTACCATATTTATTGCTACACTTGTGACAAAGTGTTCCACCTTGACACTTTAATCTTATTCAAGTTATTGTGATAACATCAACTTGTAGGAAAATATGGTTTAGTAAAATGTTCATGTAGCTAGATTATAAATATATGGAAGAGGAGGCAAAACATTTAATTGAGATTTCATTTACATGACATAAATAATTACATTGGGTTTGATTTTAAAATGTGATATATGTAGTTGTAACTCCCTCAAGGTTGTTTGACCAATAACCCTTTTGTTTTTCTTCATTTGAGTGTTTATGGAGAACCAGGTCAAGAAAACAAATAAAAGATCAAAATTACACATTATGTCCATGAAATTATATACATGATGACATAGGACTGTATGACATTATTTATTCCATTGACACAAGAAAATTTACAATCCAGAACTGAGAGTAGTATAGATTCAACACAACAAAACACATTCAGAAAAGAAAAAGAAAGAGCATATTTGGTGGCCAAATATCCACTATGAAATATTTGGTAGTAGACTAACAATTGTCGAGTGTATTATTTAACAATCATATTTCCATATTTCTCATAGAACTTCATCATCACTTTCAGATCATTTTTCCACTCTCAAAATCCCAAGATTTTATCCAAGTAGGTTTGCTTCATCACTTTTGTTATCTTTCTTAGTTCATTGCTTTTCTAATTTTTATTTTATTTTTTTAGCCTTGAGAATTATTTTTGGCAAGGCTTCTTATTTTATTTTTTATTTTTTTTCTAGCTTGTATTGTGAGGATAATTTTTGTCAAGGCTTCTTACTATTCACATGGGTTTTCTTCTGACTAGTTTGGTTTCCCACTTCAGAACTCTTGGTTCAATCTTGTAGTTTACTGGCTTACTCTTGTGAGGTAACATTGCTTCAATTTATGCATTCTTTTGTTACTTATTTAACATTTATCTATGCAATCTTGGAATAATTTGTAATATAATTTTTTTAATGGATTGTGTTTATCTTAGGTCTCCTTATGCACTTAGTTTATCATGTTGTTAGTGTTAAATAACCCTCAAACATCAGCTTCTACTCACCTCTTTTTTTCTTTTTGGATTACACCCATATTTCAAAATTTGGTGCACACACATTCATTCTTTGAAAACATACATATTTTCAAGTTTTATAGGGTTTGAACCTTCATACATATCTAGTTTAGTTATGGTTTTCTACTTTCTCATTTATTTTAGGGTTTCATACAAACATTTGCCTTCTTTTTGCCTTGTTACTTGGTTTATATTGGCTCAAATCATGATGACTATATTTATCCTTAGTTCATCTTTCCTTAATGGATCATGGTTAGGTTTGTGTTCCTCCTTTTATCTCATGGGTAGATCACATTTACATTATATATTCATTTTTGAAAAGGCACAAACATTATTAATTTTTTACATGTTCATAAGTTTTCTTACATGATTGTTACATAAATGCTTATCATGGTTTCCAAGTTTATGTCATATAATTTATCATAGAATAGTAACTTGTGTATTCAGAGAAAATAGGGTTGTTTCAAATGTTTTATGTGATGATACCTTGAACCTTGATAAAATTTCTTTCCATCCTCTTCGTTTTGGGCCTACTATTGTTGATTGTATGATGATTCGTTATGAGGTAGATGTTGTAATATCCCGAAGAATGGGGCACACAATGTCACAATCTCTCCTCCTAGTTCTCAATGTGGTGTCAATGAAAAAACCCCTCCTCAGACCTCTAATATCTCCATTCCTCCTTATAGGATTAAAATATAGGCATCCAATCCTTCTGATCTTGTGGACCAATTATAAAATATACAAGCCGAGATCTCCATCCTATAATTGCTGAAAAAATCAAATACTTTTAAAGACATTGTGTGATGCTTTACCCGATGCAAATTTACCAAGTAATATTGAGCTCACCTATTTTTATTCTCTTGTTAAAACTTTAAAAAATAGTGAACACCTCATCTCCTTTGCATTAGAGGATTCACCATCTAAATACATCATTGATCAAATCCTTCCATTGTACATTCAAGCTAAAATCAATTGTTCAAGAGTCAAGAGAGTCCTCATAGATAATGGTTCATAATTGAACATATATATTGATGTCTTCCTTAATGCACATGTAATTGATTGTAAGTATTTTACATTATCATATAGGATCATCAAAGGATTTTATAATCAAGCATGAATCCCTTAGGAACGATTATATTGAACATAGTTTTTGGGCCTAAAAATTTAGTTAAAAATTGTCAAGTAATATCTAATTATGCTAGCTTCCTATCAAAAAAATATATATCAAATTAAGTTAGTTATAAAAATTTTGATGGTAGACCATGGATTCATGTTATGCATTTCATCCCCTCTACATTACATAGATAATTAAAAATTCATATGAGGGCTAAATTTATACTTTTATATGGATGGTGTCCCCTTCCAATATTGTGGAGTTGTGGAACCCACAAAACTTATTATATGACACCTTAACATGTTTCATCCAAATATCATAGCACCTCAATAACCCATTCACATAGAATATATGCATATATATATAATGTGGGTGAAATTATTAATGCCAATGAGATTCAACGTTTGTCAAAATTTAGCTTGACACCTTGTGGTCATGGAGAGTATCAAGGTGACATGAATACATTTAGTATTAGACAATTATATTTTAATCCCCAAGACTATGGGTGACCTTTCCTATTCTCCATTCTCAATGACATACCATCTTCAATAGATAAGGGAAAACAACCTTTGGTAGACCATGTTTAACTACTAGTCAACCAATGCAACCTAGTGATCCCACACTAATCTTCTTTAAAAAATGTAATGAAAAGATAAAAAATTGGTCAAAATTATAAAAAACTTAAATAGCCAATAATATTAGTTCCTAATTAATTAAAAAATGATCTTAACTACATTAAAGAGAGTAAATGTAAAGAGATGCCATTCCAAATAGATCATGAGGTGCTTGATTCTAATGATCATGATTATGATTTAACATATCAAACTTTCAATCCTCATGTCACCATTTAGTATATATCATAAAAAAAAATAACATTACACCCCATGAGAAGCAACAAGAGCAATAACCTTCCATTACATTTTATGACCATCAGATATACCAATGATTCAAATAATGGTCCTTTATAAATGCATGGTTTTGTTGACTATCATCCTTCGAGCGCACATGATATTATGATTGACAATGGTTCTAAATTAAATATAATTATAATTCCATTTTTTATCTAGTCAAATATGGATTGATAAAGATTTACTTAATAAAATTTTATACTTCATATTTATAATTACAGTTCATGCACACCCCCTGGTGGTATTACACTACTAGTTATAATCATTCCTAAGACCCTTTTAGTTTGATTTTATGTAGTATCAAATACAAGTTCATATAATCTATTACTTAGACGCCCATGATTAATCAAATGAGAGTGATACCTTATACACTCCACCATTGTCTCAAATTTGTGCATAATTATGAAATACATACCATTTGGTGCACACCTTGGGAGTTACTTATCCAGCCTCAAAGATCACATGCATGATCACCTAATGCACTTCATAAGGAAAGAATCATTAAACCTAAAGTAATACATGTTATTATTTCACCATCATTAGTTATGGTTCCTAATACATTTATGTCTATGACACCACCATCTATTGTATAAGATCTTAGAGCTCTAATTCTTACAATTTCACCTTTGAGACCTATGATTCATAATCATCCTCATCCCAAGATTGATTTACAACCTATTTTTATAGATCATATCCAAGAATATATTTTATTATTACATATTCATATGCATGTTTATCAATAAGTTTAGGTAGATCCTCAAGCCCACTCTCCACATATCTTTATTTGGAACAATGATGGTTGGAGTATATGCTAAAGAATTATCACCAAGATGAAGATTATAGATGATTTTTATAATACATATATTCAAAATTTAAGCATTATCAACCATTATTTCATCCTGTTCATGACCATTTATGAAATATCTTATAAATAAAGGTCCATTTTAAGAGATATCATATGAAATATCACTTTCATCAAAGATAATTTGTAGGGAAATTTTCTTTCTCTTAATTGAGTCAACACCACCAATGAATTATCAAATTGATGAGTTACATATTTTTTTATTCTGGTTAAAGGGGGATTTTTTTGAACTAGGGTCCCCAGACCCTAGGATAAGTACAGACACAAAAGGAACCACAATCTACCAAATACCTACTAATAAACAAGGCCAACCAAGCCCAGAAACTAACAAATAACAACCACATAACTAATCTAAATCTAAACTAACAGAAACATCCTCCCAACAAGATTTCATATTTTTAAGATTCATATCAATCTTTAATAACAATTTATCTTAGTTCATGCCATATTGAGATCCATTGTTCTGCCCCTTCTTACCCTTCCCTTTACCAGTGACACTGGGCTTAAAAAGCTCACTAAGGTGAGCTTGTAGGTTTTCAATGTTCTATATGCCCTCATACATCTCTGCTTTACTATAATTGACTAAAAACTTATTTTATTATGAAGATTCTCATTCTCTTATTCTAACAGCTCCACCCTGAATGATAAACTATAAATTTGATGGTCCTCTTCCCTAGCTGAAAAGACTTGACTCATCCTTGAGTTTTCCTACTGTGGAGAATTAACCTTACCTTTTAGCTCTGTGATCTCTCACATAAACCATTGCATGATATATTTTTGGAGTTTGAGCTATTCCACCATCTTGTCTAATCTCTCCTTGCCTTTAAGTGAGGTAACCAAATTATTAAACACCTCATCCTAGTCCTTTAAGTGTTTGTTCTAAGAAGTCTCCCCTTTCTCTGTTGGAACATATATAAACTCCCTATTTGCATTCTCAGTTGTTGCCATATTCTGATCTGAATTGCTTCCCTATTCCACTTCATTCTAACTCTCCCTATGATCTTCACTTCCCTCTTTAACATCAATAAAAGCCCCCACTGAAACTCCCTTTTTACTGCACATGTCTAAAAGGCCCCAGTTCACCTATTTATCCTGACTAAACCCTATAGGCTTCGATGTATTTTGTAGTATTTTTTTATGTTTTCCTATTGCTTCTAATTCTTTCATCATTTTTAAATATATTTTCAATAGTTTTCTTAGTGTTCTCAGTAACCCTAATTGAACTCCTAGGGTACTTTATCCAGACTTTTTTAATTTTTTTGATATCAACAGGCCCCTCCTCTATCTTTTCCTTTTAGGGGTTATGATACTTCTAGGTTAATTTGATTCATTCCCGTAAAATATTTGAAAATGAGGTATATCACTCCCTCATGTCTAGGTGTTGAGTAATTTCCATGTTTAAATTTCATGATTGACACCTCTATGGATTTCAAGATAAAAAATGGGAGACCGGAAGGCACACCATGCTTGAAATAATTCAACATTCTAATTCTAAACAAGGACCATCTAACTACATTTCACCTACCTTTCAAGGTGACGTACTACATGAGATGGAAGGCAACCTTTGTATATGGCTTGGACAAGGATTCTCGATCAAAACCATTATGCAGTTGCTCTAATTGCTCTCCCTCTTCTAGAAAAACCTCGCTATCCAATTTGAAATCCCTTGGTCAATAGTAAATCTTTGTTTCCTCAATCGCCAACCCACTCACATGAGAAATGAGTTCTTCAGTAATGTTGAGGGTAACTCCATTAATTGACACTATTATGTCCTCTCATACTTTCACAAACAAGATTAATAAATGTATGTCAAAGCCTTCAATATTCTCCATAAATCTAGTGAATCCTCCCATTTATAAAGCTACCCAGACTCTTTTATTTCCTAACTTTAGGCTATAATTTCAGTTATATCCTATTAGGTAGACCCATCTTGCTTTCCTTATAGCCACTTTTGTTATCCCTAATATTGAACTTCACCAAATTGAATCAGAAGGAAACGCAATTTTATATTATGTTTTGTCCATCTAAAATATGTTTTAGGGCATCTAGAATCTTCCCCTTTGAACCCCAAAAAAATAAAACAAAATAGATGAGACCCTGACTCAAATTAAAACCACAAAAGACTCCTCTAATTTTTAGAGGCTTCGCCAAAATGCATAAAATTAAAATCATTAGTATTTCCTTCATCTTTAATCTTTAATAACAACTCCTTGGGGAGATCTTCATGGCCCATCCAAGTTATAAAACCCACATTATTCACTCCTTTATTGGCGAACCAATCAACTATACCATTCCCTTCCCTATAAATATGTTGAATGATAACCTACTAAAAAGAGTCTAATAGGAATATAGCTTCCTCTAATACATGATTGATAGACCATCTAATTACATTTTTCCCAAACAAACAGTTCACAATATTTAGAGAGACTACCTCCACCAATAAATTTTGCATACTCAATTTTTTTGCCAATCTGATCCCCCACAATGTTGTTATAGCTTCCGCCTAGTGATTTGGCGTCACCCCCATGTCTCCAAAATATGCAATAATTAATTTTCCCTTATGATCTTTGATGATTCCACCTCCCCCTACTAGACCCAGGTTTCCTTTCAAAGCTCCATAAAAATTGAGCTTCATCTAGCCCTCAAGGGGGTTCCATTTTGTTCTTTTCCTAATTCCATCCTTAAGATCTGGATTACCTAACTCAAAGGAATCTACTTGTCAATTTAGATCCATGATTTGTTCAAAATGCAGTAGTTTTGACCTTTCTTAATATGTATAGACCTGTAATTATCCTTAACAAGATCAAAAATTCTTGCAAAGATAATTTTATTGCTGCATATCTTTCCCCTAAAATTTTTTATTATTTTGTTCTCCCCATATCCCCCAAATTATATGAGGCAAAGTCAATTTACAAAGCTTCTTGAGGTGGACATTTTGAAATGGGCATCTCTAAGATTGACACACTTACATTATGGAGCTTGCTTATACCCATGATACATTGAATTTGTTAATGAAATGACTCCAAATCTTCTAAGAAAAAGAGTCATTTACAAGAAAATGAAAGACTGATTCATTATCTTCTTCACATAACACACATCTGTTGATAATAATGCAACCTCTTTTTCAAATATTATCAATTTTTAGGATTATGTTTTGAATCACCACCCATAAGAAAAAACTTATTTTTGCAATAAGCCATTTATCCCAAACATTCTCCTAGTTTACATTTTCTGATTTTACTTTGTACTAGCCATTGAATGAATCCATCCAAACCATATGGTCTTTTCTAATAAACCCTGGGATCTAGACATTTTGTAACAAATTATTTAGATCAAATATCTTCAAAGTGTCTTCTTGGTTTAAGTTTTCTAAGCTCAGCCTTTTCCAGCTTTTAACTCCTTCCAGCTATTGCCAATAGTTTACCACCTTAGAGCCATATTTTTGTCTCATATTATCCTATACATGCAAACCTATGCCACTCTGATATAGTGGAAAATCAAAAATCCATTTGTCTCTCCAAAAATCAACCCTACGTCCATTGCCTATTTGCCATTTAGAACCTAAAATTATCAACTCCTTATTGGCAATTAATAAATTCTAGATATGTGAGCCCTAAAAAATTATTCATATGTTAGGATGTAGATCAGATCTCTACATTTAAGGTATTTAAAAGAGAGAATTTTATCCTAAATTGAGCTCATTTTGATGAACTTCCAAATAAATTTTGAAATGAGGGATTTATTGATCAGCTACAGATTTCTTAGACCAAGTCTGCCATACATTTTCTTAAAGCAAACCTTGCTCCAAGCCACAAGATGGAATTTGTTTTTTCTTCCATTCCATCCCAAAGGAAGTTTTGTTAAATCTTAATTAATTTTTCCTCCACTCTTTAGTCAAATTTAATAGTGAAAGAATATACACTAGAAGATTTTGTAAAACACTCTTAATCAGAACAACCTTACCAGCCTGGGATGAAAGCTTACGTTTCCATCTTGCAAGATTTTTTGGAATCTCTCAATCAAAAGGTTCCATGTTGCCACCCAAATTTGATTTCTGAAGAGAGGCATTCTCGGGTAAGAGGATGGGAGTTCCTTGATTTGGCATCCTAGAAGTGTAGCTATACAAGCTTGTCTAGCCATCGACGTATTAAAGAAATACACATAACTCTTATCAAAATTATTTTTTTGGTTAGAGGCCTTTTCATACATCACCAATATCTTTTTAATATTTCTTGTTTCCTGCATATAAGTTTTAGCTAAGATAATAGTGTCATCCACAAATTATTGATGCATCACCAGGTCTATATACTTGGCCGATTTAAAACCTTTCAATTGTGACTCAGCCAAGGCATTAGATATGAATTTGCTCAATGATTCTACCATAATGATGAACAAGAATGGGAAAGGGGGTCTCCCTGACTCATTCCTTTAGCACTTTTGAAGAAACCATGAGCCACCCCATTAACCAACACAAAAACCATGCAAGTAGTTATGCAAGATCTAATAATTTTCCTAAATTTATCGTGAAAACCAAATTGATGAGTTACATTTTACATTGGCATTTTTTATAAGTTTCCTTGTTGATCATATGAACATATGGTTTATCAATTGATTGATTATTGTGGTTTAGAAGAAGATTTGTAAATATCTTTAAGTGTTGATTTGGAAGTGTTATAAAATCATTTAAGTTGTTGTTGGTTCCATCTACTTAGATTTAATTATTTTCAATATGATTTTAGATCTTATGCTTCAAATTTATGCATTTATTTGAATAATGACATGTCATTATATGATAATTAAAAAATGAATTTGCATCACAAGTCTTGAATGATCAAATTTATTTATTGGAGGTTAACTAATCATATTACATTTAAGCAATATATTCAAGACTTGTTGTGGACTTTCACCAAGTCTAGTGAATTACATACAGTCCTTTTTTTGAGGTAAAATGAGATTTTGTGATGGTTTTTCAATGCCATTAAACACATTCTTAGAATTTTTTTTTTTGTTTTAAAGTTATTCTCACTTATTCTAGTCTTAAAGTTTATCTTGTTTATAAAATTTGAAGCATTGGGAACATAAACAATTGATTCATTTTTAAGCACATTTGTATGTGAGAGTTTGATCTCAAATTCTCTTAAAAATGACATAATAATACAATTAAATGATAAATTTGAAATACCTCTTTGTCTCTAATGATTTCAACAAAGATACTTTAGAGTTCAATAGTAGTTGGTTGATATGTCATCTTGGTAATCATGGTATTATAAGGAATCACATATTCACTAATGGTTTCATTCAATCCTTATTTGATTTGAGATAATTTTGAAAAGTTAACCTTCACACAAATGTTCATTTTAAAGTGAGTTAAGAAATCATCAAACAATTTGGTAAAGGTATGCACAGACTAAATTGGTAAGGCACAAAACCAGTTAAGCGTATAATCCTTCAAGATTCATGGAAATAGCTTAGTTAATAGTTTTTCATTGAAATTAAAATATAAGGAAGAAGCATAAAAATATCTATCATGGTGCAAAATATATCATTTTCCATTAAAATTTTCAAATTATGTGGCCACAAAAACAATTGGAAAAGTATATAGAAACACTTCATATGTCAAAGTTGTAAAAATATATTATTATATGTGACCAGGTGCTATTTAGATTATGAGTGAGGATTTGTATTTGGTTTTATATGTCATGAATAATATGAATCATAGTAGTCATCTCAGGTTTTGGAGAAGAAGTAATGCGTGGACAAGAATCATAAGTTGGTATAGAGGAATTTAAAAAATTTGAAGGACAAACCCCATGTTGAGAAGATAGAGGGATGTTCTAAGGAATGGATTTTTGAGGAAAATAAGGAATATTAGAACCATAAGCATGTTGAGGGGTAATATGAACATGTTGAGAAGAGTGGAAACATGTTGTGAACGTATAAAAGTATTTTGAGAAGGAATGAAGACATGTTGAGAATTAGGAGAAA
The DNA here is from genome assembly GCA_037957365.1 of Torreya grandis. Lineage (NCBI taxonomy): Eukaryota > Viridiplantae > Streptophyta > Pinopsida > Cupressales > Taxaceae > Torreya > Torreya grandis. The sequence continues at coordinate 463,128 of JARHVA010002714.1, read as the reverse complement.
CATTATAAGATTTTGAGAAGGAATGAATGCATATTGAGAAATAAGATGGAAATTAAAAGCAATAGAAAAAAAGTTTGAGTAAAAATTGAAGAACTAACTATCTTGGAAGGTTGAGTTTGACATGCAACTTTTTTCATGACATTCATGAATCTAAAGGTTTCATTGGGGTTTGTTGAGAGATATTTTTTAAGTTTTCCATATCTTGTTCTCTAGTTATAACCTCTTGATAAATATATTCTACATCATTTTAAATCACATCAATATTTTTTGATCCATTGTCATTCAAAACATTTTCATCATTGGTATTCGAAGAAGACATTTTGGCATTTTACAAGGGCACATCAATCATATATTTTGTTAAAGTAACCTTAATTTTTACAAACATTATCTATATTTCCATATTTAAATTTATTTTTAGGGTTGACTTAAGATTAACTTGAAGATTTTCAATGAAATCTAGGGGTTTTTATTAATCCCAACACTTATTATAGGGTCTAGCTTGAAAATAAAAATAAAAAATAACTTAGGGATTGGGATCAAGAAAATCAAGCAAAAACGAAGCTAGGGATATTATACCTAAGAGTGCATAATGTAATTAACACTATAAAAATCATGGAATTTGAGATATAACACATTATGGGCAAGTTATAACCCTAGGGGGGTTTTACAAAATTTAGCTTGAAAAAAATATGAAACCCAAAAGGGGTGTATGATAATTGAGGTTCACTAAAATGTATTACAAATAAATGAATTACATCTAATTACAATACCTCTAAATGTAAAACAATTATTTAGGCAAGTCAAACATATATATTCATAATAAATATAACAAAAATACGTAATTATTTATTCTAATTCTATAAGTAGGCATTCATGATTAGAAATTTGATCATGTATATCATCCAACTTAGTTGGTAAGACAATCGATTGTCAAATATGAGTAATCTTCAACATGTTGAAAAATGCTAATTTTTATTGTATGGGATAAAACAAATTATAGATAGAATTAAAATTATTTTTTTCTTACATATTTGAGTTCCTCTTGAAAAAATAGACAAGTTAAAAAAAAATGGCATTTCATTTCAAGTTCATATGCAAATGTTATGGCCTTCGAAAGCTAGTGGACTTTCTTTTTACTTGATCTTGGGAGCTAGATTGACAACCACCAGAGCTCACACTGTCAACCTCCAGATCTCAATTGTTCATCTCTAGAGCCTGACTATTTAGCTTTGGAGTCATGTGTATCAGATGATTTTTTAAGTTTAAAATTCATTTTTGTAGGTCAATTGAGTTTCTTGGCAGTTTCTAAGGCTGGGAAAAGATAAATATAGATCTTAGCAAGGCATAGATAACTATAGGATACATAAAAGATAAATCCAAAGATATTCATCTAAGAAGGAGGACTACACAATTGAGAAAGCTAAGTTTAGTTGTTGAAGACTACACAACTAAGTTCAATAGTTTTTCCTTTCTTGAGAGGTAAGTCTTCCATTGAATATTATAGAGATCATTACGAGCATGAGAGCCATGAGGTTGGTTTTCCTTGTAAAATCAAAGAGGCAAAATCTTGTAAATTATAGAAAATAGTGGAGATGGGGAAGCATGGCTTCACTCTTGCTAGATTTTTATCACATTGAGTTTCTTTAGGGCGTGTCTTGTGCTATCTGTCTTTATGGTTGATGTGTTTGTTTCCTATCTCTCTTTATGGTTGATGTGCATGTTTACATTCCTTAAAAGTAGGCTAATACATAAAAAATTAATAGATATCAAGACTCAACCCTAAAGGTTAAATCAATTCACATTTGGTATTGTACTTCTATGCAAACATTTCAATTGCATGCATGTATGGATTAGTATCATGTTTAGAGTATGGAGGAATATATGTAATGTATGTAGCATGTGGATATTGCATGTGAAGGGTTTCTTATTATTTTGTATGTTGGAGATGACAATTATAAGAGCTGGAATACAACTTAAAGTGACATTTTGGGTGTTTTTTTGTGGCATAGGACCTAAGATAAACACCTTGAATTGAAAGGGTTTGTGTTAGTGAAACTTAGAGTGGAATATTCACCTTGTTTATGGATCAAATTGGTATCATAGAAAGTTTTCCGTTTTTTTATAAAATTTTTGCTAACATATTTCCACAAATGTTAGATTTGTTCTAGTGTGGTGGTTGTTCAACATGGATTTGAGCAAAGTTTCCTTGTGATAACAAGGTATGATTGTACTTGAGTGAAGTAAGAATCCAAGGTAACACTATGAAGCTTAAGGAAGAATGTTTTTAATGGGATACACATCTTATTTTTATTTATAAATTGGTGTTTCTTTGATCCTTCCATGTGGAATAAAGAAGGTATTTTGTACCTTCCATTGTAGATCCTCATTTCTATTAGCCAAGAGGAGTGGGACAAAGATGTGGTTTGAAATTAAGGAAAGAGCATCAAGAAGGGGAGAGAAAGAAAATCCAAAGGGCATTCGAAGAAGTAGGGTAAATAATTTCCTCACTAATTAAGTTTCTAAAATTATGGGATTAAAAGCCTTCAAATTGGAGAGTTGAGAAGATCGGAACCTTAACAAGGTATTATCCAAGAGTTGGTCCAATTGTAACCTGAGTAAGGTATTTTACAAAAGATGATCAAATTAGAAACTAAACAAGGTATGGTCCAATAATTAGTCAGAATGTAACCTAAACAAGGTATTGTCCAAAAGTTGATCAGATTGAAACCTGAGTAAGGTACTATCCAAAATATGATTAGATTAGAACCTATAAAAGGTACTACCCAAGAGGATAATAAGATGGGTTTCTCACTTGGGAATATAAGAGGTAGATATTCATCTTATTTCTATAAATTTTGTGGGACCCAAAAGACTTTAAATTTTGAGCATGTGATAAAAAATTTGATCATGTATATCATCTAATTTAGTTAGTAAGACAATTGACTATCAAATATGAGTAATTTGTAACATGTTGAGTCTTAGAAAATGTCAGTTTATGTTGTATGGGCTCTAAAACAAATGGTTGGATTTATATGTATTTTTTAAGTACATATTTGATTTCTTATCAAAAAATTAGATAAGTTAAAAAAAATAATGGCATGTCATTTCGAGTTCATATGTAAAATTTATGGCATTCAAAAGTTAGTGGGAATTCTTTTATGTTGATCTCAAGAGCTGGACCGACAAATTTTAGAGATCAACTTTTCATCTCTAAAGCTTGACTATTCATCTCTGAAGCTACATACATTAGATGGTTTTTTATGTTTTCACTTCATTTTGGTGGGTCAATTGAGTTTCTTGGCAATTTCTAAGTGCATGAAAGGATAAATGTATGTCTTGGCAAGGCAAACATAATCAAAGGAGACATCAGAGATAAATACAAAAATATCCATCCAAGAAGGAGGACTATATAATTGAGATAGTTGAGTTTAGTAGTTGAAGACTACATAGCTGAGACAACTGAGTTTAGTAGTTTTTCCTTTCTTGAGAGGCAAATCTTCCACTAGATATTGTAGAGATAATTATGAGTATGGGAGTCATGAGTTTGGTATGCCTTGTAATCCCAAGAAGGCAAAATCTTATAAACTACATAATATAATGGAGATGAGGAAGTATGGCTTCATTCTTGCTAGACTTTTCTCACATTGTGTTTCTCTAGTGTATGTCTTGTGTTATCTCTATTTATGGTTGATGTGTTTGCTTCCTTTACTTTCATGTTTACTTTCTTTGTAGCTAGGATAATACACAAACATTTAAGAGAGCTCAAGACTAAACCCTAAAGGTTAAATCACTTCACTTTCGGTATTGCACTTCTATGCGAGCATTTTAATTATAGTCGTGTATGAAGTAGTAGCATGTTTAGAGTGTGGAAGAATATATGCAATATATGTAGCATGTGGAGATTGCATGTGAAGGGTTGAATATTCTTTTATATGATGAAGATGATAATCATAAGCATTGGAATACATCTTAAAACAACATTTTGGGTGTTTTTTATGGCAAAAAACTTGAGAGAAACACCTTGATTTGAAAGGGTCCATGTTGGTGAAACTTATAATGGAATATCCACCTAGTTTACAGATCAATTCACAAAGGGTTATAATACTTATCATTTAATAAAATGAGATATAGTGACACTTTGTAAATGATATTTATGGATTATATAACATCTTAGAAGATTGTACACTTGGAAAACTTAGACCTTGGTTGTTCCTCTCAATTTTGGGCCTTTCTCACTTTTAGAAGCCTTGAATATACTCTATCATGTGTCTATTAGCCTATCTCTTGGTCTGACCAGTCTTATGTTGATGACCCAAACCTTTTATCTTGTCTAGAATGATTAAAACCTGCTTATCTTCCACCTCTACAAGTTTTGAGCATGTACCTACTTTCTTGTTCTTTGGACACCGGCATCCCAGATAAACACGTCAATGTTGGTATGCTACTCTGATGCAAGTGTCCAATGCCCTAAATTTATCTAATTTTCAAATGTAATTTATCCTAATGGTCAGCCTAAATGCTTTAATGTGAGTTATTTATTCAAAGTTATTGATATAAATACAAGATCAATCCTCATTCATTCCTCACCTAGAAACTTCTTGCCTACTCACAAGGAAACTTACAAAAGGCATTCAATCAAGCACTCAAGTGAGCAAAGCTTCCCTATTTTCTCTTATTTCCATATCAGTCATAGGGATAACACATACATAGGTTTAAAGTACTGAAAGAATAGCCCAAGATTTATATTTACCAAGTTACAAGCTAGGTCATTATTGTACTTATTTTACACATATTACATGATTCACACACAAGACAACATGTAGGGAGAACTACATTAGTCTAAGGCCTTCTTCAGAGTATTGTCTATGTAGGCAGTGTTCATTGACAAAGGGGTCTTTGGGGTCAGCTTGACACCATGTGCCCACTAATCTATTTTCACCAAGGTCACTATGAAGCTGAAGAACTAAGGTTTTATAATTTTATAAGGAATGATAATCCATGAACCATATCTAAATGCACTAGAGTGAAGGTGAAGACAAACCCAGAAGCATCTAGGTGGTCACATCCTCTTATAGGAGGTATTATATACATGACACCTACATCAAGTTTAAACAATAGTGTCAACACAATCATCTTGGGCTAACACTAATGTTTGTGGCTCCAAAGGTACCTAATTCATAATCTGATGACTATTCCAGAATTCTTTTTAGTCTATTTTTTGCCTGTTCCAAATCCAAAACTATGTCAACAGTATAATCAACTAAGTAAATTGTTTTTTGTCATTTCCATATCTAGCATAATTGTACCTACTATTTTTAGCCTCTCAGTTTAAGGAATTCAACATATGTTATATCTGAATTTAGCATTTAATTGGCCTACTATAGAGACAATTTATCACCTTTGTACCCTAGGCTATCTTTATGCCCTTTAACCCTAGATTCTTAAATCTAGATCTTTTTAGGGTTAAACATTTGGTGAACTCAATCTTTAAACTCTAAACCTTAGGTCAATTCGGGTTTTCTAATTATTTTTTATTGTTGATCCCTAATTGTTATACAATATGTGTAATATGGATGCATTTATTACCTATTTTGGTTTCCAATTTATCATAGTTGCTATGGTTTGCTACATTAGTTTCCTTGTAAAAAATTTAAAGCAAATTTATAAACATCATGAGAGGGTTTCAAAGCAAAAATAACACTTGATCTCTCTTCAAAATTAATTTTGCAATGTTATAGGGCTAGTATCTAGATGTCAACATGCATGCTCTCAACCATTTGTTATTCCTAAATCTTATTTGAATGAAAGCTACCACCCTTCACCCATTATTTTCCCATGACTTATATTGGATTATGCGGTCCATATTATTACTACTCAAAGAGGTAAGGTTGCTCAACCCATTCTACCACCTATTAATATACAACATGTGCCTCCTCAACCTAAGCTTGTAATAAGATCTAAGGGATATGAATTTATTGATCAATTGAGTTATGCACATGCTAACGTTTCAATCTTCAAGCTTCGAAATCAATATAATGTTTATAAGGATGTCCTATACGAGGCATTGCATGAGACACAAGTTCCAAATGATATTGAGCCTACTTATTTTTGTGGACATCATGAAAGATTTCAAGAATAATGTTAAGCTCATTACCTTTAATCCAAAAAATTACCATCCAAATATATTATTGACCAAAATTTGCCTTTGTTCATAAAAGTGACGATGTAAAATAAAGACATCAAAAGGGTGCTCATTGATAATGGATCGGACCTAAACATGTGTAACATAAAATCACTAACCACCATGGGTATTAACACCAATCTTATTCAAAAAATGGTTATGCACATAGAAAGATTTCACACTTCACATAGCCCTCTGGTTGGCCAAATCACATTGGATGTGACATTAGGACCAAAATAGTTTCAATTACTTTTCAAGTAATGTCTTAATCATTATATTATAATTTAATTTTGGGTAGACATTGGATACATTCAATGGAATTTTTCCCATCTACACTTCACCGATGTGTAAAATTCATACATGGTGGGACCTTATTATCCATGCCTACTGATGATGAACCTTTCAAATTTTACAAAATGATACATTCTGAAACTGAAGGCATTCCTATAGTGGTACCACTTAAATAATATATTATTTGTGAGCACATACACACCTATGAAATAGCTGATTCAAGTATAATGGCTCTTTTTTATCCATATGTAAATAAAGCAAAAAATATTGAGGTACACATAGATACACATCAAGATCAAGAACCATTACTAAAGTAGCCAATAGAACCAAAATATCCCCCACCATTTGAGCTTCCTTCATTGGTCAATACTGAGCATAAAGATGGCTATGTTTCATATTACTATGACAGTGATGATGATACCGCTTATGATATGATAGATAAGAAAATGCAAAAACTAAAATTTGATCCACTTGATCATCTTTCACATAACATATTTGAACCTACAAGTCACAGTACATATAAGCTAAAACCACTTTCAGAAGATACAAAATTAAATCTAGGTAAGGAAAAAACAAAAATAATAGACAAACATGTAAATGCTTATTATTCCATACATCCCCCTTGGATGAAAACATTGATTCAACCTTACAAGTGTCAATTGCAAATTCATCATGTGAACAATGTGGATTCTTTTCAAAAGGCTTCACAATAAAGTTTACAAATCATGACATAATAAGATACTCTAGATACCATGTTATCTATGTTACTTGAACATATAATGATTTCCTTACCTTCTACCATACACAAATCATGTAGTAGACTTCTACCTATAGAATACAAGGTACCATATTGTAAATATCATCGAATCATTAGCCATAATACCCATTAATGTCAGACATTGAAGGAACTAATTCAAAAATATAAGAAAAAAGATGCATACACATTGTGTTTGACATGAAAAACAGTCAAAATCCTTCATATCTTTAAAAAAAGATTTATCTCTCAAAATGATCAAAGTATGAAGACTTATTTATTACTAAAAATATTGATGGGGTTATCACCATCTCCAGTTTGATATTAACAAGTCGGATACAACTTGTGGCACCACATTTCTTGCACAATTGGGACATATTATAGATGAACTGATATAATCTACATTAATGCTAGAATCTTGATGATACATTTGATTACGTATAGCCTATGGCCCACATGTGGAATCTTCCACCATATGGATGTTAGACCATGAACCACATTTGAAACTAAAGTTTGGATGAAATTGGCTAGTTGAGTGGAATACTGAGCTAAATACTACAAATATGTGTGTTACTTTTCTTAATATGGATACAAATATTTGCATATAGCATGATGGGTGTGATTATTTTCATGTGCCATTAGCACCAAGTAAACCATTAGATAAGAACATTGAAGAGGTGGCATTACATCGATATAAACAAAGCTTGATAAATTTTCTAGGTGGTCCTATACCTTTTGATGATGAGGACTTCCCTGATTAGACATCTTCATCTATTCCAAAAATACCAAAAAAATAAAAAAAACATTCAAAAATCTAAAAATATTTGCAGCATAACATGTTCTATTGGATCCTTGGCAACTACGTGTTAGTTCCATGTTAATGGATGGCATATCGGTTACTCCTACATACATGTGTGTGTCATGTTTCTAATTGAGTGTGATATAGGCATACACAAATACATTATCTATTTCTATTCAGATGTTGGGCCTTCAATCTACTCATGTCATATGAACAATGGGAGCATCCACTTATATGATCATGATACTTTTAGGTTATATAATTCCATAGTCACTTTACATTATCATGTTTGAGTTCCTATATATCCTTACACATGTCTTTATCCATGATTATATCTTTCACATGGTACTTGATATGTTATACACTTAACATTTTTTCTAACACATTTGATTCATGGGTTACTATGATATGTTTATGTCGGTTGCTTATGATTTCCTTTATGCACTTTCTCAAGTGTCTTGCCTTAATATTATCTTGCTTGTTCAAGCATTTGAATATGATCCTTTATTTGCAACCCCCATGCCTACATGTTCTTTCTTTGACATTTGAACATGTCATTATTTGTTTCATGGACATTTGTATATGTCATTCTTGATTTTGTGGAAATTTGACTAAGTCATGTCCCTTTGATTATGTGGCATTTGAACATACCCCCTGTTTGCAGTCTCCTTGGACCATTATATGTTAACTTGATTTTGAGTAATCTTGTGTGTGTGATTTTCTTGTTGATCATATACTATTACTATTTAGATGTTGTCATGATCTTTATTATTAGATGGTGGACTCTGATCTTATTATAATGCCCAATTCCTAACAAGAGGGTGTGATGGGGCAACACCCCCCACTAAGGTCGTCATGGGGGTCCAGGGGCAGGTGACTGTACTTGGAGCCCCCTAGCAGAGATTTTGGAGCAACACCCCCAAAGCAATTTTTTATTAAAAAATAATTTTAAAATATTATAATTTATTAGTATATATGGACCATTCAAAATTAGGTCACATATCTAATGGTAGAAATTATGTTGGTGTATTTTTTCCCTAATATGTAACTCTCCTTTGATATGAGGGGATTGTAATCACGATGACACAGTGTGTGTGAGTGAAGAGGATATTGCAGTGGATGTATTTCAAGTTTATCCCTTCATTTATTAGACTGAATAAGAGAAGAACTGATTGTTTCTGTGTAGATGTAGACCATCTTAGGTGAACCATGTTAAATCTATGTTTCTCGTGTTGTATTTTTTGCATTTTATTTCCATATTTATTTCATTAATATTATTCTATATTCTATATTCCTAAAATTTATCATGCATTTCAAGCCTTTTAGTGATCACATTGTTCTATGAACTTAAATGTCACATTTACCTAGACATGTTCTTTTATATGCTATATCGTTACATTCATAGATTATTCAGTTTCTTATCCTTTTAAGGTGAGGTAACTACCATTTTATATTCTTCCCTCATCTCAAAGGGGGGGAATATTAGTGGGGGCATGTCATGGAGACATGGCTTCACATATTCACAATTTCAGATATTAATAGGGGCATGCCATATAGACATGACTTCCACACATTTGGCATAATTTTTAGATTCAGTGGGGGCATGCTTTAGGAGTATGTTCTTCACAATTATTTAGTAATTTGACACACCCAAATTTAATGGAGGAATGTTTTGGAAACATGTCTTCTACATTGCCACTTATATCAGTTCTTAGATTCAATGGGGATGTGCTTTAAAAGCATTTTATTCACACTTATTTAGTATTCAACATCTCCAGATTATAATGGGAACATGTTTTGAAAACATGTCCTCCACATTGACACTTATTTTATATTTCTCCATATATAGTGGGGTCATGTTTTGGAAGCATGTTCTCCACACTTACACAGTTTTTGAATTGGCCAAAACACACAGTTATATAATTCATAGTCACAGTTGTGGTAAAATTATATACATTGGTACCATTGTTATACATAGTTTCAACATGAGACATATCTAAGATGCACATGCTATGCAATGTGCACCTAATATTGCAAAATCTGAATTAATTTCAAAGCACTCTCAGGAATTGTCATCACCCATTAAGATGTATGTTTATGGATTGTATTGAGCCAATCTACTGCAGTAGTTGGTTCATTTTTGATATGGTTGAGGTGATTAAATCACTCAATATTGCCAAGTTTTTAGGTTGGACTTGATTGTATCATCCAACCGTATCAATTTGATAGTATGAGTTGACTTTGTTCACTCATGCTCACTAGGTTATAAGTATGATCAAGTTGCATGATTGAGCTAATCTCAATTGTTGGGTGGTAACTCATCTCTTCTCCAAGGTTGGGGCATGTGCCTTCCAATGTCTCTTTCTCCCTATCTCCTTAGTTATATGCACTTTCTAGATTTATACATATTTGTCTACATATCAGTTTGAGATCCTTATAAAAATATATCTTTTAAAATCAACTTACCAATAAGTAAGGTGGTTACATCAACACACAAGTGTACTCCTAAACCTTTTTATTTAATTTCAATCTTTTAATACTTTCAATTTCATATTATATGCACTAATTATGTATTGTAACATGCTCTTGGTTGCAGGTTAGTCACCAGTAAAACACTTAAGTTGGACTCACATAAATGCAAGGTATTTTATGCACACCCAAGTACACACTCCTCCTTTAAACCAAAAATTTTGTTACTATATTTAAGGGGGAAATATAGATGATATTTATGGTTTATATATCACCTCAGTGTTGTACATTTGGAAAACTAAGACCTTGGTTGTTATTCTCATTTCTAGACCTTTCCTGCTTTTAGAAGTCTCATATCTACTCTATCTTATGCTCCTTGGCCTATCTCTTGGTCTGGCCAGTCTTATGTTGATGACCCAAGCCTTATATCTTGCTCAAAATGTTTAAAACCTACTTATCTTCCACTTCTATAAGTTCTGAGCCTGTACCTACTTTCATGTTCCCCAAACACTACCGTCCTAGACAAAACCTACATCAACACAGGAGTCCTACTCTAATGTAAGTGTCTAGTGCCCTAAAGTCATCCAATTTATAAATAAAATATATCATAATGATTAGCTTAAGTGCTTTAATACGAGTTATTTTTTCAAAGGGATTGATATAAATACAAGATCAATCTTCATTCATTCATCACCTATAAACTTCTTACCTACTCACTAGACAAATTACGAAAGGCATTCAATCAAGCACTCAAGTGAGAAAAACTTCCCTATTCTCTCCTATTTTCATATTAGTCATATGGATAACACATACACAAGTTTAAAGTACTGAAGGAGTAGCCTAAGAGCTATATTTGCCAAGTTACAAGCTAGGTCATTGTTATACTTGCTTTCCACATATTGCATGATTCACACACAAGACAACTCATAGGGGAGAACTACATCAGTCTTAGGCCCTCTTTAAAATATTGGCTATGTAGGAAACACTCATTAATGAAGGGGTCTTTGGGGTCAGCTTGACATTATCTTCCCAATAACCCATTTTCCTCCAAGGTCACTATGAACAAGAAGAGTATTCTAGAATCCTCTTTCAATATGCTTTTTGCATATTCTAGATCCATAATTGTATCAACATCAAAACCAACTAGGTACTTTATTTATTTATCATTTCCATACCTAACATAGTTGTACTTTCTATTTTTAGCATATCTTAGTTTAATGAATTTAACATATGTTATATCTGAGTTTAGCATTTAATTAGCCTACTACAAAGATATTTTATCACCCTTATACCCTAGGCTATTTCTATCCTATTTAACCCTAGATTCCTTAATCTAGATATTTTTAGGGTTAAACACACTTGTATGTTTTAAACATAGAAATGCACACCCAAAAGTGATAAGAACTTCACACAAAAACTTGGATTGGAACATAGCAAGATGTATGAAGTGTGAGGACACTTCAAATGGAAGATAGGTAGTCTTGAAAATAATTTGACAACTACACTCAATTGGTTCATATTTCATGTTTCCTTGTTTTGATTTGCACAATGCGACACCTCTAACTTACTAAAAAAACATTTTTCTTCTTGCTCTAAAATGGCATCAATATCTAAAATTTAAGGAAAACATAGTGAGTTTTAGGGCCTCATGTTGAGGGCTATCATGTCTCAATAAGCATCATCTAATTATCAAGCCCCTAAGTAGTGGAAGCCAATTGATAAAATTATGTCAAAAAACATTAAAATCATATAAAGGAAAATACTTTAGAGATAGAAAAAATGGGTTGTACATCAAATAATGTATAAAAAATACTCAAATACTTCTTTGATCCTTTTGAGAGCTCTGTACATTTCTCTATATTAAATGAACTTCCATGCTTGTGTATTTATAGGCAACTAAACTCAAATTACGACCCTATTGGTGCATAAACCAATATTAAATGATCAAAAAGTGAAAAACACATGACAAAGGGGATGGGTGCACCCTGACCAAATGAAGATAAAAAATGAGCCCAAAAGCATTTAGATGCTTTTGGCAGGTGTCAGAAGCATTGGGGTGCTTTTAACACAATCCCCAAGATAGGAGAAAGAAAGAGGAGGAGCCTATGGACTAGGAAGAAGCATGAGGACCACTAAAAGTCAAAAAATATGTGAATAATGCTTAATATGGAAAAATACTTGACAAATATACAAGCATCCTAAAAACATACAAATTAACAACCAATAAATATCTAATACCAATTTTAGGGGTCTATTTTTTTTAAATATATAAAAAATGCCATCATAACACTTTTTGTGAAAGTTCACCTTAAACTTATTTAAATTTTCGTCACAATTGTTATGTCATCCATTACATTGCAAATCCCTTGGACATATTCAAAAAAAAAGGATGAAGCTGAATCTCAAATGAATACGAGGAAATGAATACTCCTTGATACTTAAGATATTTTCACTACAAAGAAAAAAGAAACAAATTAACTTCTTTTTTGAGGAAAACTCACTCGAAGTGGTGGAAGAATACAAGTACCTCAGACATGATTTTCACAATCTTAAGAAAGAGACTTGCAAGGCAAAAAGAATACAAGGGGGGTGGAAGGCTTTATACTTGCTACAAAATAGATACAAGAATACATAATTATCGGATTGGAGAACCAAGAGAACCTTATTCAACTTGCTTATCACCCCAATAATCCTTTATGGGTGTGAAGTTTGGGACAATAATGTGTCAAATCTAAAATGGAGATAGATAAAGAGAATCCAAAAACATCTAATCACAAGCAGTCTCAAAATTAAAATGTGAGTTCCGTATGAGATTTTATTAGTTGAAATAATTACTTTCCCATTGGCAACGATGCCTCAAATGTTAAATTACTCAAAGAAGATAAAGTTTGGAGACTCATTGGTGGCCCATAATGGTGGTAGATGTAGATCTAAGCAAGATGAAGAAAACATGGATGAAACAAAATAAAAGTGGATGAGTAAATGGGGCATTAACATGCAAGAGTGCCTAAACACTAATGATGAAATAAAAAAGTACGTGAGATAAATTCAAGATAACTATGTGGACAAAACAACTTGGGTGGAAGAAATAATATTATGTCAAAGAATTTAATTTCACATAGGACCATGATAGAAAGAACTACCTAGGAGCAAAAATCAAATGGAAGGCAAAAATGTTGATGGCTCAGCTAATGACTAACTCACATCATCTTAGGAGTGAAACTAATAGGGGGACAAAGCCTAAAGAAGAATAGAAAAAGAGAATACACATCTTGTATAACAAAGGGGTGGTGGAGATAGATTGTCACTACATCATAGAGTACACAACTTATTGCGACATCTGAATCAAGTATGACAATAACTTGAATGTGGACAACCTAATTATCTTTTTGAGGAAGTGAAGTTAAACAAAACAACAAATTTTTTGATCAAGATCCATAGTAGAAGATCCAATAATAAAAAAAAAGAATGGACATTTCACAAGATTAACATGGCAACCCTTGTGTCAAGTGGTTGTGCTAGTATGGATCAACATAAAAAAGAGAATAAACATTTTACAAGACTAATAAAACAAACCTTGTATCAAATAATTATATTTGTACATATCACTCTTGTTACTACTCTTAGATAACAACTTGATCTTGTAGATTCTTTAATCTTGTTAATGTCATTTATTAAAAAAAATCATTCTTTCCTTTAACACCAAGTATCGATTATCGATTATTCGCTCACCACACCCTAAGAGGGTTGAGCTGGTTTAATTAAATGAATGAATGAATTTTTTTAATAACATCTTCAAGACCAAATAATTTATGGGATCAAGAACTACAATAAATATATTCCATGATAACGCAACTCCCTAACACAAAGATTGCACTACTAATATTAAATTTTTTGTAATCCCTTCTCAATACTAACTATTTTATCAGAAATCTTCATTACAAAACTTACTCTTCTATTTAACCTTTCCCTTACAAATATATCTCACTTAAATTATCAACCCTCAACCTCTATTTATACTTAATATCATTATAAACTTACACTCCATAAGAAAAGTTTATCTCCAATTTAAAAACAATTCTATAGAACGCTAAGAGGATGTAAGTATGACTATATAAGGATGTGAATATGAAACAAAAAACGTATGAGATAGGATTAGGTACATTACACTACTTTTTCTTTTCCTGCTCCTCGTGTAGTGTAGATGAAGGTCCAGAACACTGGATTTTACTAAAATTTTCATTATAGTAGTTGTATTGTTGGAATTCTGAGAGAAAAGGATGAATGCAAAGCAGTATTCAATGCGCACGGCTAGACGTCTTTTACATTTTTACAGTAGTAAGTCCTGGATATCAAAAACAGAGAGAACAATGAAACCAAGGACAGTTGAGGACCTTCTGCAAAACCAGTTTGGCATTCCTCCTCCTATGGTGGGTGTGCGTGGAATGTCTAATCTTCCTGAAAATGTTATTTATGGGGGACCCAAGTCCCAATCTCCATGGCAAAGGATCACTCTAAACCACCTTGCTACTAAATACCAGAAAGGAGACCCCATCACAATGGTAACTGCTTATGATTACCCCTCCGCAGTTCATGTGGCCATGGCCGGCATTGACATCTGCTTAGTAGGAGATTCTGTGGGTGAGATATCAATACAATTGAATTGACCCATTTATTTAAGAGTTTTGGGAGCTTTTTGCTCACTGATTTTTTTGGTTTCTTGTACTGTTATTTTCAAGTTCATTAGTTACTTTAGCTGTACAGTATTAAATGTAAACAACTACATTTTTAATTGAAAAGCTGGCATTATATTACTGAAAATAAAAATAATTATAGCCATATACACGCCCCCAAAACAAGTGGGCACTGGAGGTGGAGCACCTGGTCAATGCCTCCTGCACTGCTGCCAGAGTACCACTCCATAAACATCTATTTTACTTTGGCTAGCTGAGAAGCCATCTCAATTCGTCCGGATGATTTGAAAGCCAATTTTTCGCCACATTCTATGGAACACCATTTACATAAACAATTCCTCTGCCACATGCCGTAAGCAGCAGGAACACAGAGACCCCATAATGTAAGGGTGTTGTATAGATTTTACTCAAAGCCAATTCATCTGGCTCAACCACTCTCAACCACTGATTCACATTAAGACAAAGGAGGAGTGGGCATGCACTAAGTACTCTTGGATTGTGGGGAGACACCGTGGTTAAGCGTGCTTGACCAAGAGTAGTACTGAGATGGGTATTTCTCAAGAAGTCCTAGTGCTTCACCCCTGTGAGCATCACCTAGATGCAATGATTGCTAAGTGCTCATGAGATATGGGTTCTTGTGAGTGACTACTCATGAAATACGAGCCATTGTAGATTGACTCTAAATTATGCCCTGTAATCCTGAAAATCATAGTTACCAAATCCGGTCAGATCTGGACAAAATCTGGCTAGATCCGAAATTTTTGGCAGGCTCGGATAAGTTCGTCTTGGTCGGCCCTGTTTTTTTTCAAATTTTATTTTTTAAAGTTTTTTGTGCAAAAAAAGGCCCAAAAACCATAAACACGATATAATATTAACATTTTATATTATTTTATTAATATTTTTCTTTGTATTTGTCAGTTCTGCATATTTTAAAACTATGCTCACATATATATCTGTATGTATTCCAGATCGGATTTTTCTGAACTTTTGCAAGAATTCTGGATTTCAGATTTTTTTCCCTCCCAAACGGATCCAGATTTCTGAACTTGGTAACTATGCTGAAAATCATCTCACATGGTGACCCTCCCGAAAGTCATAGTGCCTCACCCTTGTGAGCATCACCTAGATGCAGTGAGTGCCAAGTGCTCACGAGAGATAGGTTCTTGTGAACCACTACTCATGAAGTATGAGCTAGAGTAGATTGACTCGAAATTACGTGTTGGAATCCGAAAAATCATATCACATGGCAACCCTCCCAGTAAGTGATGCAGTTGCAGGTAGGGGATCCAATTAAAGATGGCCTTAGACCATGCAGCTTACAGATTCAACATAACAATGACTGACTCACAGTCCCGCGCATGGAAAAAAAATGCAACAACAATGTTCTTTATTGATTCAGATGAGAAAGTAAAACTTGCACACACACTAAAATCATATTACAGAGATTACAAACATATGCAATCTACAACAATCTCAATTGGGATGGATTACAACCTTTTTACTTTGACTGCTTTGATTGTTCTAGATATACTTCTCCAAGACTCCTCACAAGTGTAGGGATGTATTTATATAGATACACAACCACCAACTTACATTAATGCTCTCCACGAACTCAAGAACCCACTACAATCATTAAATGCCCACAAGATGTCACTATGTGCCACAAACATTAAATGTACAATACAATCCCAGTGACCCATAACACATCACGCTGAGACATTAAATGAATTTAATGACCATGTGAAACAATAACTGACTAGGTAGTTGCAATGACTACGCTTGTCCATCTTGGTAGATCATTGTTATCCTCCATCGGTTACAATCCTTAGGAAAATCCATCACACTTGTTGACTATGCACTCACAAGAACTTTACGCTCACAACAAGTTGCACAAAAATTACACCCCACAAGTGTAAGTTGCAACACTTTGTAGATAGACTTTGCGCATAGAAGTCCATGTGCATGATGTGCAAGATCCTCCTTATCATATGGTTGTGCGTTAGTGATTCTTTGTAAGATGTTGGGAGCTTCACAAAACAAAGTTGCACACTGATGTACTAGCATTGCAAACTTCAACCTTAACTTATTTGTGGGGAACTCCTCACACTTGCATAAAGACATCCAAACTGGCCTATGCAAAGGTTCGTAAGTTTCCCCAAGCCTAAGTCCTTGACCACGTTACGTTTCAGGCTGCATGCACCAAATTGGTTATGCGGAAGTAACTCAACACATGCACAAAGGCTGCCCACAGCAACTCCACATACTTGTGCACAAAACAACAAAATTGCGCACGATTGCAAAATTACTTATTTATACACTAAGTTTTTTTGTTTGATGCAAGATTGCTTGTGAACCCAGATGCTCTTGCATCATATACTTTGGGTAACAAAAGAAAAATGAGCACTTGCTCATGAGCCTTGTAAGAGCTCTGCTATTGGTATTTTATGATTAACAGCTTTTGATGCGCATATCCATGTCGCATCTTCAATTTCTCGGCCTTTCCATTTTACTAGATGTTCTTTATACGCTTTTCTACGCATCGTCTTGCAAACTTTGATGTCAATCACCTTAACTTCCTTTTGCGCCTTCTCAAGCATTTGTTGTCTCTAATCAACTTCTTCAGCATTTACGCTTGCGCTTTCTTCATTGACTTGCCCTTCAAAGTAAGGGGTACAAATCTGCCACTTTGAAAATGGGTGAAATGTCTATGCCTTCAGGGAACTCAATCTTTTGGATGCAAACTTTCACAATACTCTACATGGTCCAATCTTCTTCCATTTCAACTTGTCATATGTTCCTTTCGGAAGCCCCTCCTTTCTCAGGTGTACTAAAACAATGTCTCCCATTTGATACTTTACTTCTCTTCTCTTCAAATCTATGGGTTGCTTGTATTGTGCAGTGCTTCTTTCCGATTGGTTGCACACTTGCTGATGTAAGTCATGCATATATTTAACAAAGTCTTTTGCTTCAGCTCTCTTCCTGCTTTCACCTCTGATGTCACACAATTCTACGACTTCTCTTGGACTCAACCCATAAACAATTTGAAATGGTGTATTTCCAGTGCCCCTGAAAACGGAATTAGTGAATTGTTATAAACAAACTCAGCTTTCACCATAACTGAATCACATGTTCCAGGCTTCCATCCAATTAAACATTGCATCAAGTTACCAAGACTCCTATTGACTACCTATATTTGTCCATCTGATTGAGGATGATAGCTGAACTGAATTGTAACCTGGTATTCAACTTCCAAAATGTCCTCTAGTAATGTCCAACTAAACTTGGTATCTTTGTTCGATACTATGTTGTGTGGCAATCCATGCAATCTAATTTTCTTGAAAAACAAGTTAGCTATATGCGTAACATCATTAGTTTTCTTGCATGCAACAACATGTGCCATTTTGGAGAATATATCAACAATCACAACAATAGTATCATGTCCTATTTTGTGTTCTAGGCAATTCCAAAACAAAATCCATGTTGATATCTTCCCATGGTCTCTTTGGAATAGATGGTGGTTGATACAACCTTGCATTTTGACTTCTTCCTTTTGCCAATTGGCAAACTCTACATTCGTAAACAATTTTTCCCACATCCGCACTCATATTAGGCCAAAAGTAGTTATTAGCTTATTGCACATAAGTTTTGTCATTGCCAAAATAACCTGCTAATCCAGCACTATTCTTCTCTTTAAGCAATTTTTCGCGCATCGAACCTGTAGGTATGCACAATTGCACTCCTCAAAACAACAATTGTTATTGCATGAAATAATCCAACCTTGATGTCGTGTCCACACTTACTAGTTATGTGCATGCTTTCTATGCGTCCTTTAAACCTTCATCATCTTCTTAAAGCTCCTTCATAAAATCAAATCCAATGACTTCCACTTGCATCTCGTTCAACAAGAGCCATCTACTACTCCACACATCTGAAACTCTAGTTGACTTACCACATCTACGCTTCAACATAAATGAGTAACTTTGCATAAATTCAACTCACTTCCTATGTCTTTGGTTTAACTTACCTTGACTATTGATGAATTGTAGTGCTTGATGATTTGTGTACAATACAAACTCCTTAGGAAACAAGTAATGCCTCCACTTCTTGAGTGGTCGCACTATGGCATAAAATTATTGATCATAAATTGAATACGTTTTCCATACATCATTCATTTTTTTGTTGAAGTAAGCAATGGGCTTGCCTTCTTGATTCATCATAGCTCTTATTATTGCACCACTTGCATCGGAATCAACTTGAAATACTTTGTTGAAATCAGGAAATGCCAACACTAGCTGCTTGGTCAATTTCTTCTTCAAACTTTGGAAACTATGTTCCTCTTTGTTTGTCCAGACAAACTTCCTTCTATCACCTCTCATTGCTTCTATGATAGGTGCACACATTCCATTGAAGTTGCAAATGAACTTTCGGTAGAAACTCACTAAGCCATGAAAGTTTCATACTTCAAACGTGCTTGTAGGTGATGGCCACTCAAGGATAGCATGCACCTTTTCTAGATCCACCTTCAATATTTGGGAAATCACAAAACCCAAGTATGCCAATTCTTCCTTCATCGAGCTGCATTTTTTCAAATTAACTAGCAACTTCTCCTCTCGCAACCGCTGCAACACTTGTCTCATATGTACAAAGTGTTCTCTTTCATCTTGCTGAAAATCAACGTGTCATCCAAATATACACTAATAAAATTGCCAAGAAAAGGTTTTAACACTTCATTCATGAGTCCCATGAATGTACTCAGCATGTTAGTTAGTCTAAATGGCATGACTAGCCACTCATATAATTCCTCGTGCATTTTGAACGTAGCCTTCCACTCATCATCTTCCCTGATGGGGATTTGGTGATATCCACTCTTTAAGTCAATTTTTGTGAAGTATTGCTCTCCACATAAACAATCCATCAAATCATCCGTGTGGTAATGAAAATTTGTGCCTAATATTAATCTTGTTGTTGGCTCTAGAATCAATGTGCATCCTCCATTCACCACCTTTCTTTGGTGCTAACGTTGCTGGAACTACACATGGATTTGAACTTTCTCTTATCAACCCTTTATCTAACAACTATACCTGCCTTTGCACCTCTTGTAAGAACCCAACTTGGCTCTCCTCTGCTGACTGTTTCTTTTGAATGCAATTGATTTGAATTTGTTTTGGTTTTTGAATGTTTGTGGATTTTTTTGTGTTTTTGGTAATAATGAGCAATGATACAATTCTGAAATAAACTCCTATGCTTAAAATAATTCTGAAACAATAATACTACTGGTGGAATTAATTTATGAGACTATCAAGGAGAATGTTTATTCTGTTCTAATGCCAATATGCCTGAAAAAAAAACAATTCATTACAATGTAAGATAAAACCTTGATTTTTGCTGTCCCTAGATGAAAATCTGCAAACTGCAAATTTTTATTTTTTTTATTTTACTGTTCACGCGGTACTGTAGCAATTCGTACGGTGGCACTGTTCACGCGGCATTGTAGCAGTCCGTACGACGGTACTATAGCAATCCATACCGTACTTGTTAATCACAAAAAATTCTTCAATAAATCTGCAATAATTACTCGTGAATTTATTCTTCAATTCTGCACAATTAGATGCAAACAAGACCTCTGAATGAAGTCTTCCTGAAACCAAATATCACTGAATATTTCATCAATTCAGATGGTGAACATTGAAGCAACTATGTCCTCCAATGGTGGCTGAAAACCCTAGTCTCCAGAGCAAACCCCTTTCAATTTCACAATGTCAAATAACAAAATAGCAATCAATGATACCTCTCTCCAAACTCAACGCCATATATCCTTTTTGCAAATCGTACCCTAATCCTCTTAATTACAATTTTGCTTGTAATTTCATTTAATTTCACTTTGGGTGTCAAAACGATTTTAATCATTAAATGGGCATTTAATTTTAATATTTCAATAGTCTGGCTCAGATAATTTAATTAAAAACATGGCCCCATCTAATGATGAGTTGACACTCAAGTTAAGTGATTATAATATAAAGTCACTTTATAACTTTATTATTAAATCGCTTAATAATAAATGATAAGTTATTCAAACTTGTCTAACTCCATGAATACTTTGAATTTAGCTATGCCGTCTGAAACCAGAGCTCACCAGTTGACCACCCATATGACTGTGATGTCTACTAAAAATAGCAGGGGTCCATGTCCAACTGCTAAAAATAGCCTGACCAAGCCAAACTCAAAGCAAAACTCATCATAAACAACCTCTGGCAACCCAGAAGTGTGCTCTGCTCTTTCCCCGAAAGATCTCCATGCCAAGGTGACCCTCTATCCAATCCTACTAGCCTACGAGGGTCTCTGATAGGCTAATCACAAGCTAGAGTGATGTCTCTAGCTAGAAGGGGACATCACACCTCTACATTTTGTTTAGGTGTCTATCTATATGCTACTTTGTTTGGCAAACTCAATCTTAGAATCAGATCCATGTGATGACTGATACTCCTTGTGGGTGGCAATACATTTGATAGATCATTGGAAATGACCTTTGCAAATAGGACCAACAAGTCCTCCACTTCACACAAAAGTGTTTCCCCTTCCCTTGAACACACAACTTGTGTGGGCTTGGGCATAAATGCATAGCATGATCCCTCCACTTATTTCAGGAATTGCTTTTCCAAAACTAGCAAAATCCTTGGACCATTGTCATCTTCTTCACTTTTATTTTTCAAAGGATTGAAAGTGTACTTCCTCCCACCTTTCACCAAAGTGTATCTATTTGTGCAACCATCATGTTCCGCTTTTCTATTAAATTGCCAAGGTCTTTCAAGTAACACATGATATACATTCATGGGCATTATATCGCACATGACTTCATCTTTGTATGTGCCAATCTAGAAACTTAGCAAACATTGCTCATTCACCAGAATTTGATATCCCTTTAGTAACCAAGATACCTTATAGGAATTTCGATGTGCAATCTTCTTCAGACCAAGCTTCTCAACTATCTCTTGTGAAACAAGATTATCCGTGCTACCAATATCAACTATTACTTTGTAGCACTTACCTCCAAAATTGCAAATGGTTATGAATAGATTCTTCATTTGCATAGGACTAAATTCCCCTTTTGTTGGTTTCAACAACACCCTCTTCATTATGAGAGCTCCGCATTTTGGGTCCTTTTCGTGATGTATTAATGCAACACTCTCCTCATCCTCTTTATTTCTCCTATTGCCATCATTGTGCAAATTTGGGCACTCAAATGCTATATGCCCTATTTCTCTACATCTGAAGCATGTACTCATGAATCCTCCTTTACCTTGTCCATAGGATCCTATACCTGGTCCATAGGGTCCTCTGCCTCTGGTAGGATATTATTTGCCTCTTTGCGCATGATCATTATGCTAAGAAGTGCTAGCTTCTCCTTCTTGCATACAATAACCTCTGCTGCTACTCTATTGTCCTTGGGCACATGTGAACTTTCCTTTCCCTCGCATGGTTCCTTGTTGTATGCAAGACTTTTCTCCTCTGCCTTTAGCGCACACTGATAGGCTTCTTCAACAGATCACACTTAGATCATTCCAAACTCGTCTTGACTGTAAATGCGCATCCATTCATTTATCTTGAGATCTTTTCGGTGTCATCTTCAACATAACCCACTTTGATAATGTTTTATAAAACTCTTCAGTGTAATCCTTTACACTCATCTCCTTTTGTTGCAAGTTATGCAACTTCTTGAATAAGCTTAACTGGTAATCAGAAGGCAAGAATTTGGCTTTCAACTTTGCAACTAGTGTATCCCATGATTTGATCTTGTCTTTATCCCTACAGATTCTTTCCGTCTTCACATGTTCCGACCACAAATATGCACGACCCTTCAAATTGGTGCAAGGGAATTTGACTTTCTTGGGATCTTCCATATCCTCATACTTAAATTCCCTGAATAGCTAGGATTGTCCAACTTTAGTTTACTACCCATTCTCACAACTGTGTGCAAGAATTTGTCATTTGGTTCATCAACCCGTTCTTCTTCTTCCTGGATCTCAGGGGTCCCTTCTGCAATCTCATTATTGCTCTCATCATCCATCACAACTCCTCTGCATTGCGTGGTCTCTATAGCCTCTAATCAGGATTGCATTCCTCTCATCAATTCAGCTAAGTCTGCAAGTTTTGGTGCTCTAGGCACTCGTGCAACAAAACCTCCTCTGTATGCCATGTTTTTCAAATCAAGAACAAATCCACACCTTCTACCCGACTCGCTCCCGGTTGGAAGTTGCCTTCACTACTTTCTACCCACACTTGCAAATGTGGAAAATAGACTTTTTCTCATGTGCTCACTCCACATGGATAACTTGGCTCGAATACCAATTGATGCAGTTGCAGTTATAGACTACAATTTAGGACGACTTTAGACCACGCATCTCATGGATTCAACACAACAATGATTGACTTGCAGCCTTGTGTACAGAAATAGAATGCAACAAGATGCAACAACAATGTTTGTTATTGATTCAGATGAGGAATTACAACTTGCACACATGTTACAATCTTATTATAAACATTACAAATGAGACATTAAATGAATTGTACGACCATGTGAAAAAATCACAAACTAGGTAGTTGCAATGATTCCATTTGTTTAGCTTGGTAGATCATCGTCATCCTCCATCGATTACAATCCTTAGGAAAATTCATCACACTTGTTGACTGTGCACTTTGCAAAAGTTTGCAAGAACTTTGCACTCATAACAAGCTGCGCGGAGATCACAACCCACAAGTCTTAAGTTGTAACACTTCACTGGTAGACTTTGCACATAGAAGTCCATGTGCATGTTGTGCAAGATCCTCGTTATCATACGGCTATGCACCACTGCTTCCATGTAAGATGTCGCAAGCTTTGCAAAATAATGTTGTGCATTGATGTACCGGCATCGTAAACTTCAACCTTTACTTATTTGCACGGAACTCCTTGCACTTGCACAAAGACATCCAAATTGGCTTGCACAAAGGTTTGCAAGTTTCCCCAAGCCTAAGTCCTTGACCACTTTCCGTTTTACACTCCATGGGTCAAACTCGCTGTGTGGAAGTAATTCAACGCATGTGCAACAACTCCTCAAACTTGTGTGCCAAACAAAAAATTGTGCACATTTGCAAAAGTAATTATGTCTACACTGAGTCTTTTTGTTTGGTGCAAGATTTCTTGTGAACTTGGATGCTCCTACATTAGGAAGTCGTAGTGCTTCACCCCTAGAAGTCATTGTGGATTGTGGGGGAACTCCATGGTTATGCCTGCTTGACCCAGAGTAGTATTGGGATGGGTGACCCTCTCGAGATTCCTTGGTGCTTCACCCCTGTGAGCATCAACTAGATGAAATGATTGCCAAGCACTCATAAGAGATGGGTTCTTGTGAATCACGATTCATGAAATATGAACCATTGTGGATTGACTAGAAATTACGCACCAAAATCCTAAAAATAATATCACATGGTGAGCCGCCCGGGAAGTCATGGTGCTTCACCTCTATGCGCATCACCTAGATGCAATGAGTGCCAAGTGCTCAAGAGAGATGGGTTCTTGTGAACCACTACTCATGAAATACGAGCTAGAGTAGATCGACTCAAAATTATGCACCCAAATCCTTAAAATCACATCACAATCTTAAATTAATTGAAAACCATTTCCTCTTGAGAATCCACCAAGCTGCTTTAAGTCAGAGATCATCTTTAAAATTGGGGTGGACACTCTCTCTAAGTATCCTAGTATTTTAATCGAAAGCCAATTCCTCTTGAGAATCCACTAAGCTCCATTAAGATGAGATTGGTTAAAGGGGGCTCGCATAGAGACCAGGGTGACACCTGCTCAATTAGTCTAGGATAAATGAAGGTCACATCTACTGAGCTGCATTAAAATTTAAAACAGGGATCACTAAAAAAAGTAGGAGCAAGCATGCCCCAACTATACTAGGATTGATCGAAAGCCAATTCTTCTGCCACATCCAACAAGCTGATTCAAGACAGAGACCACTTAAAGTGGAAGCAGGCATGTCCTCCAACTAATTTAGAATTAATTGGAAGCCAATTTCTCTGCGACATTCATCAAGTTACATCAAGACAGAGACCACAAAAAGTAGGCACAAGCACGACTCAACTAGTCTAGTTATAGTCGAAAGTCAATTCTTCTGCCACATCCACCAAACCACATCAAGACAGAGATCACTTAACATGGGGTCAGGCATGTCCTCCAAGTAGTTTATAATTAATTGGAAGCCACTTTCTCTGCTGCATCCACCGAGATACATTAAGTCAGAGATCACTTAAACTGCGGGACATTCCCACAAGTTTGAACCTGGATTGCCCTTTTGATATTTATTTTGGATTTATTGTCCTGTTTGAATAGGAATGGTGGTGCATGGACATGATACAACCTTACCTGTCACATTGGAGGATATGATGCTTCATTGTCGTGCAGTAGCTCGTGGAGCATCCCGACCTCTTCTTGTTGGGGATTTGCCTTTTGGCAGCTATGAAGGAAGCAAGGAGCAGGTATTTGTTCTGTGGACACTTCTAACTAAGGAGTTAATTTCTTTAGACGCGATTTGTATTTTGAAATTTTCTGCAAAATATAATTTAGGTAAAACCAATATAGATTCATCTCACTGTTCAACAAATGCATTGGCCTTGCTGTTGAATGTAACAGAATGTTTGAGACTGTTTTGCAAACAATCTGCTTCATTCAACACCAAGTCCATTACATTTACAATTTTACTCCAACTTGGTGTGGTTACTTTGGAATTGTAAGATCTCATTTACCTATTTAATCCAGGTGCATTATCATCGCTTGCTTATACACTTAACCCAGGGGCATTGACAAGCATAAATCAACATTGCATTGCAAGGAGTTTCCCCAAGGTATTAATTCCAGGGAGAAAACCTTTGCCAAAGAGGAGCACTTTTTAATCAATCACTTGAGTTTATCTTGTCCAGTCTGAATCTAAGATTTGTATAGGACCTGTTATGAAATTGCAGGGACTTAAAACTTATATCTGGGCATGTATATTTGGTTGGTTTTTTATCCATCTGAATGAGGTTTTAGAGTGTTGATTAATTCTGCAAATATGGGTTTTATGAGTAATGTAATTTTGTTAATATATATCAATATATAAACAAATCAGTGAGAGAGACACTTTGCCAACTATGAGTAGTTTCCATTTAATTGCCTTAATTTTTCTTGTCCAGTCTGAATCTAAGATTTCTAAAGGACCTTTTATGGAATTTCAGGGAGATATAACTTGTGTCCGGCCATTTATTGTGGAACGGTATTTTATCATTGTGTTTGAGTCTTTAGAGTGTCGGTAGATGTTGTATTACAATATGTGATTTATGAGTAATGCAAATTTTCTAATAATTATTAGCTATATTGCAAAAAAATTGTTTGTTTGTTTATTTGTAAAAGGTATGAAAAATGTCATACAATGGTCAATTCAGATTGTATGGCAGGCAGTTGCAAGCTGGGTTTTTATCACTTTGTATGAGGTTGTAGAGTGTTGGATGTTGTATGCTGATACTGTTTTTATGAGTGTTGCAATTTGTTAATATTTATCAGTATAGTACAAATACCATGGATTTATTTACTAGTAAAGGTATGGAAAATGTCATGCATGGTTGATTGTATTGCAGGCAGTCGCAAGTGCAACTCGCATGCTGAAGGAGGGGGGTATGGATGCAATAAAGCTTGAAGGAGGCACACCCTCCAGGGTTACTGCGGCAAGAGCTATAGTTGATGCAGGGATTGCAGTTATGGGACATGTGGGATTGACTCCTCAGGCAATAAGTGTTCTGGGCGGATTTAGGCCTCAGGGTAGAAATGCTGCTAGTGCAACAAAAGTAAGCTTTATGACAATATGGTGAATTTATGCCTTTCTTTTTGACTTACTCTTTAAATAACTAAACAGACAAACCTTTTGCTTGGAGGTTCTGGAGAATGCATTGGCTTTGCAGGATGCAGGCTGTTTTTCCATTGTACTTGAGTGTGTTCCTTCTCCTGTAGCAGCAGCTGTCACTTCTTCTCTTCGAATCCCTACTATAGGGATTGGAGCTGGGGCTAATTGTGGTGGTCAGGTTGCTTCCTTTTTATTTCCATTTTGACTTTCTTTCATTGTTTGGTTATTTTAAATGAAGCTTGCATTTATTCACAAAGCTCTAATTCATCAAAATATTATTACTAGTAAACAATCTTTACGCTAAAAAACCAATTAAATGTGATTTATACATAAACAGAATTACACAATAAAGATACATCTATCATTGAAATTTTGAAGTAGGAAGTCCTCTGTGCCATAATTTTTAAATTATGTTTTTGTGGGGATATTATTAAAAAGGCAGAATTTTCTGGCTTCATTCACAAGTCTGTTATTTCCTACGTTACCGGATAAGGCTAGAAGCCCCTGCCAGTACATGTACGGGCGGCTGGGATACGACTACGGCAGGGGATATGGCATCCCTATGCCCAGGGTATGCCGCAGCCCCTGCGGGTACGCCCGGGTACGTCCTCAGACGTACCCTGCTGTACCTGCAGGGGCTGCGGCATACCCTGGGCGTAGGGATGCTGTATCCCACGCAAAAAGGCATTTTTTTCCTCCTTTCAATTTCGCCGGTCAAAGTCAAAATGTGGACCTCAAAAAACATTTAAAAACATTTTAAAGTGCATTTGCAACCCTAAAAGCATGAATCACACTCATTTTATCTAAAGATAACACACTTAGCTTTCATTGGATTTTTACCTTCCATTGCATATTTGTTCACTCTTGCTCAATTTTTCAGTTGACAAAGCTTGAATCTCCTTCCTTGTGCTAAATCTACGCCATTACATTTACATATTTGGCACAAAAGATCTTGAGGAGCTTGCAACAAGGAGGATTCTACATTCAAGGTAAGTTTTTAACTTTTTTTTTTGAAGTTTTTTTTTTTTTTTTTCCTAGTTTTTAAATTTAAATGTATGTTTGTAATTAGTTTTGATTTTTTTTGTTGTTTTTTTAATAAATTTTAAAGATTCTTTCAACAAATGCTAAATATAACAATATTAATTAGTATTATAATTTTATCAAATGTTATAGGGATTTTCGATTTGCCATAATGTCTGTCGATGCAAATGCTAGTTCAGTGGGCCAAGGGTTACCCTCCAGAGCTAGTGCTCGAGTCCCTATATGGAAGTATGTGACTTTGCTTGAACAACTACCAAGTGGAGGGTGTTTCCTTTGGTAAGGTTCAGAATGTGGTTGTCATTTTAAGAGCTCATATAAATGGGTGAAAGCCCATTTGTGTGCAATTCCAAGGTAAGGAATCAAAATTTGTGGTGGGCCAAGTATAAATGGAAAACCAGGAAAGGGCTTGGCACATGCAAAGGTTCTTGCATACATCAAAGAGCAAGAAGAAGCAGATGCCCTTTTTGATAAAAAACATAACCATCTTTTGAGCAAGAAAGGATCCACCCCTATGGATATTGATCAATCTTGTCCTAGTATGGCTGCCCCATCACACCCATTTCTTGCTACACATGATGTGGTCATAGAGGAAGAGGATTCACCTTTTGCTCGCAAGAGAACAAAAGATTTAGGCCCATTGGAAAGGTCATTCCAGACTGAGTCAAGGGACAACAGATTAGGGTATTGCACGTTGCCTCTATGCATGTGGGCTTCCATTTAGTGTTGTTAGATCACCACATTGGCAAGATATGGTGAGAGCTATCAATGCTGCCCCTAAAAGGTTCGTGGGCCTAGGAAATGAAAAGGTGTGAACCACCTTGTTGACAAAAGAAAAGAAAAAAGTTGAAGATGCATTGCAGCCCATCAAGGATTCATGGGTCAAGATAGGGGTGTCCATCATCTCCAATGGATGGAAAGATACAACAAATAGACCATTGATTAATGTGGTCGTAGTGAGCCCTAAAGGGCCAATGTTTTTGAGGGCCGTTGATTGTGAGAGGCAAGTGAAAGATGCACAATTCATTGCCAACATCCTGGTAGAGTCCATTGAGGTAGTGGGGCCTCAAAACATTGTCCAAGTTATAACGAACAATGCTGAAAATTGTAAAGCTG
Source organism: Torreya grandis (assembly GCA_037957365.1). Taxonomy (NCBI): domain Eukaryota; kingdom Viridiplantae; phylum Streptophyta; class Pinopsida; order Cupressales; family Taxaceae; genus Torreya; species Torreya grandis. The sequence goes on along the minus strand of JARHVA010002714.1, from coordinate 433,868 downwards.
CAAGCATGTTGGTTGAGGAGAGGTATGGGCACATATTTTGGACACCTTGTGCTTTTCATTCCCTCAACCTTATGTTACAAAAATTGGGCACAAAAATTGATTGGATCAAACAAGTCTATGAGGAGGCGAGCGAGATCCAAATGTTCATATCTAAACATCATTTGTCCCAAGGCATCTTCAGGACTTTCTCGAAGTTGCAGTTGTTGAAGGTAACATTCTATTTATTTTTTTAAATAAATTTTATTCATGAATCATGATATTTTTATTTTTAATTTAATTTTTAATTTTGTAAGTTTGTAAATTTTAAAATTTGTAATTTGAACATTTTTTTTAATTTTAATTTTAATTTGTTTTGATTTGGTGTTAGGTTATTGAGACTCAGTTTGCCTCACACACCTTGTTCAGGGGCGTGAGGCATTAAGTACCATGGTCATCAACAACCTTTGGAGCATATGGAGGCAGACAAACATTGAGAGGGCCACAAAGGTGAAGCATGGATTCTTGATGATGCATGGTGGGAACGTGTGGAGTATTTGCTGAGTTTTACTGAGTCCATTGGCAACATGTTGAGATATGTGGACAAGTATCATCCATGTTTGGGTGAAGTTTATGATGGAATAGACTCAATGATTGAGAACATTAGATCCATCATAAATGCCAAAGAGCAAGATCCCACGGAGAGGTTCTTCAAGGAAGTGCAATCGCATCTTATTGAAAGGTGGAACAAAATGACCACCCCATTGCATCTTCTTGCTTTTGCCTTGACGCCCAAATACTACAGTACAGAGATCATTTCTTTGCCTAGGAGGGTCGCACCATATAGGGATGTTGAGGTTAGCAAGGGATATAAGGCGGCATTCTCTAAACTCTTCTCTGATCCAGAAATTGAAGACCAAGTTAGGAAAGAGTTTGCACATTTCATATCCTCCGCGGGTCACTCCCTTGCTGCCATCCGTGAAAAGTACAAAAAGGAAGCTCAATTTTGGTGGTACCTCCATAGGCAAGCATACACCTACCTCCAACCACTTGCTATTAGAATTCTATCACAAGACTTTAAAAAAAAAAAACTCTCTACCCTTGTTCATTTCTATGTTTTGTTTTAACTTTAGCTTTTTTTATTTTATAAATTTTAATATAAATTGACTTTGTGGCTTGCCTCAATAGGTTGCAAGTTCCTCCTCCGCTGAGTGAAACTAGGGTACGTACAACTTTATCCACTCAGTGAAGCGCAACAAGTTGGTAGCAAAAAAGGCAGAGGACTTGGTCTATGTCCATTCCAACTTACGTCTTCTATCTCACAAGCAACCTGAGTACTCGAAAGGGGCAACAAAGTGTTGAGATGTGGACCCAGAGACTCCCGACTTGGATGCCTCCATTGCCTATCTTTCCTTGCTTGATATGGATTTGGAGGTTGCTTCACAGGTTTTGCATAGTGGAGCTAGCGGGAGTGGCACTGCTGCTTGTGGTTCTAATGAACCATATCATGAGGAAGCCATGGAAGATGAAGATGAAAATATTTAAATAAATATTGTAATTTGTAACATTTGCACTATGTACCTATTTATAATTTATAAAACTATTCAAGGTTCGACCTTTGGCATTGAAATTATGAGTATGTTTTGTGGTTATTTAACTTACTTTGTTTCCTCTATGCATATTATGTGGTTATATGGCTATATTTTTATATTTTTAATTTTTTATATATATTTTTGTACGGCCGTACCCAGCCTTACCCAAACCCCCCAAAAAAAATCCCCCATATCCACGTACCAGATACTTGTACCTGTACCCGCTCCCGTACCCGTATCGGCTACTTAGGTTATTTCCCAGTTTGTTGACCAAAGTATACCAATCTGTTATTAGTTTCTAATTATTCGGAAGCTGGACAGTTCTGTGCTATTTAGATTTGAAACTTTGAAGTGTCTGACGCAACGTCTTACTCTGGCTGAATCTATTAATAGTATTGCTTTTAATTTTCTAATGTTAACCTTGTATTTCAATAGATTGATACAATGCTTAGTTGTTCTAAAAGAATTATTCTGGTTACTTCCAATGGCTATGGATTTCTTTGAGACCAAATTATCCACTGTCGGTATAGCTATATGGTACATAATTTTTTTTGTCAAATGGAATATCCTGTCATATTTTTTGATTGAAGTAAGCTTACATTTTCCATCAAAGTTATGGGGGATGTTCTTAATTCATTGTCCATTTTTCTTTCTTCTCTATTCTGAGCTACTGGAATTTATAGGGCCTTTTTCTAGTGAGTGTCTGAAAATGTGACATCATGTATTCTAATGTATCTTTCCATTAAAAACACACACAATGTATTGGAAAGGCCCTGAGTGTCTGCAGTATTGAAGTTTTATCAATGAGATAAGCACCCTTGCGACCACCCTCATTTATAGCATGTTTTCGTTTGACTTCTTTGCTTTTCTCAATATTTATCTTAAGCCTCTGAGCAATCTTGTAGTCTTTGGATTGCCCATTTGTATTTGAATTTGTATTAAGTTTTCCAGTTCTTTTTCTGCACATCCTCCACAGGGATTTGATGTCTTAAATGTCTGTGATTGTAGAGTTTGCCAAGCTTACCAATTTCACTGGTCTCTTCTGGTTATGTTGTTTAATCGGAGAGATATGATTCTGTACTTGATGAGGTGCCTTTTTTGGTAAGTATTGATCAAATCCTTTCAATTCCCCGTTTCTATTCCTCTTACTGTTGGATTGATGCATTTTTATCCTTGGTCTTGAGATTAAGTTACAATGTAACTTCACAGGCCCTTCAACCTAGGTGAGTGTTTTCTCATCCATTCTTTAACTTCAGTTTTGAATGGAAATTAAAGTGTTTTTTCTTGCCAAAAGATTCACCATTAGCAATCCACTGAGAATGATATGAAAGAATTCCATTGGATTTTGTTCTTCTAGTTAGGAGACAAGTGTTTTGTGCAATTTGATTGAAAAAATCTGCTTGTTGATATTCTATACACATCTTGAACAAGTAGGACATGCAAGTTCACAACATTAGTGGGCATATCAATGTTTGGATTTCATTGTCAGTAGCCTTGTTGAGAATTACTAAGATGGTTCAAAAAGATCATCTGAAATTGGTGTAAGACAGGTACCGATAATTTTCAGATGAGCATAAATTACCTTCAAACATCTATCAAATGTGTCCCAAAATGTCAATAAGAAACTAGCAGACATGATAGTTGGATGCTTCAATATCTTGTGAATGCAAGGTTACGTAGAATTTTTGTGGGAAAGACGCTGTGATCGTGTCTATTTTGAGCAAATTTATAATTATCTGGCATCAATTCGATGTTATGCATGTTTTCAGCTCTGGTATCCACATGTACACGGTTATGATGGAAGAATGTCGAAGGATGGCACTCATATGATGCAGATCATGATAGATATATTTACTTGAAAACAAATTTTACTGTTGTGTATATATTTTTTCATGACATGTTGCGTACCATCATTCTAAGCTATTTACTAACATTAGTTTGATCTTCCATCTAGAAAGGTCTGCCAAGAAAAATATGCTTTTACCGCTTCTTAACTAGAAGCACCAACTCAGTGACTTGAATTTTGTCAACGGGATTGGAATCAATAGCTTTGAGAATCTATTTGCATGCATACAGATGTGAGAGTGGAGTGCATGTCTGCAGTACTTATCCTTTTTAGTAGAATCATGCGCTTAAATCTGCAGAATTATGATCCAAGTCCAACAAAAATAACAAAAACAATCTGAGTATAGCTTTTTTTAAAAAGCCCCTTAGAAGAAAGGAAGAAATAAAGAAAGAAAGAGAAATAAAATAAATCAATGTCCACAAATGATCAACATAGGTCAAAAGGGAGTCAAAAGTAAAACCAACTATAGTAGCAATAGGAGGGAGCACCTGAAGCATCTTAACAAAGAACTTGTCTAATGACATAAAACAGAAACAGCGATGAAATTCAAACCCCAAAACTCTCATGTATTGCAGGAGTACATGACCAATGCCATAGCTATAAGAGCACAACCCCCATGAGATAATACATTGCAAAAAATTGCTCTCTTTGGTACCAAGACGTGCGCATGTATAGCTATCAACCACACTGAATTTCTCAATACAGAGACTAATGATGCCTTTTGAAGAGTGGCTAGGGCTGAGAGGAGCCAAAGGAGTTATCCTTGGACAAAACAACATAGCTCAATCCACTTTTGTTAGATCTATGTCCACTTTCATAATGTGACCTTCAAATCCAGAAAATGGTGTCCAATCATCAAAGTATGCCTTTAAAAATATATGGATGAATTCTTAAAAATCCTTCATCATATTTTTTGAAAATAATGCAGCTGCATTATTCAATATGAATGTCATAACTTTGGACACAATGATCCTCATTCGGTAGCAGAAGTTGTTTTTGACTTGTTCTTGGCAATACACACTTGATTGTAGCCAAAAATTCATCCATGAAAGAATAAACTTTGTGACCTAGAATAACTTCAGTAATATCACTTGCAGGAAGTGGTCTTACACAATTGCTTTATCTATAATCTATGCATCTTTTTAGTTTGTCAGAGTTTTTCTTTGGCTGAACTAACATGTGACTTACCCACTCTGACATGTTGATTGAATTATTGAAACTTGCTTCCAATTTTCTGCCAAGACCCTGCTTCACATTCCCTTCATAATTCTTGTTCATTTTATAAGGTTCACATTTCACAGGCTTGACCCCAGGAACATGTTCAATCCTCATTCTCCCAACAGTCTCATGTAAGGTCCACATCTCTCAAGAAATCAACAGTTTCAGCAATCTTTGCTTCATTCCAGTAGCCTCCAATCATTTCTATGTTTCAGTATGCCTTTGAGATTAGTAATGCTCACTTTTTTGTTTTGATATAAACATCAGCATATTCAAGAAGGTTTTGAGGTTTAATTTCTACTACAACTTGCCTATCTACTTCCTTGACTTTGGTGTAATGACATTGGAAGGCCATTTTTTGAATGTCATCTTTGACAAAAAATAATTTTAACAGCCATAACAGCAGCAACTTCTTTTACGCTTTTGACTTCACTCCATACAAAACTTTGGCCTAGGACATGCTTGGCCTCTAAGGCAAGTCTATTTTTTTCACATTGCATTCAAAGTTTACAAAAGTATGAGACCTCAAGATCAACTAAGAAGAAACATATAGAACCGAGTCACAGCCCCACAAAGGAAATCAAATGACATCAAAGTAAGAGGGCACAATGCATGGCTAAAGATAATAAATTACAAAATAGTATGAACCAGTATGTCAATACTATGGTATACATACTTGACGAGTACTTGTGAGTTTTTCCTGCTGGCGAGTATTTCCCACTTATACTCATGAGTCTGTCATTGCTGAGTATTGGTGAGTTTTACGCGAGAATTCACATCAAGTACTCACGAGTACTTGGCAAGTCCGAGTGCAGAACTTGCCCATGTGGTTTGGATGCTGTAATGACATATTTGATGTGGTATAAACGCGGTAAAAACTCTACATTTTCTTCTTTATAAGCCCACATGCCACACAATGTCATTACACAACATTTGAGCACCTTTGAGCGAATTGGAGGGAGTTTATAGCGGATTTGTAGAGCAGATTTGATCTAGTTTTTGTGCAATACAACTTTTGGCTTTGCACAATAAAGGTGGAGGATACATCACAGGAGCCTATTGATTTGGATGGAATTGATCCTATAGTGATTGGACTGTGCAAGATGCCAATGAGGAGACCCCTTTGTCCATAGAGGACAAGATTGATGATTTTGAGAGGCAAGCTATGGAGGGTGTAGGTAGTGGTAAAACAGAGGCAGAAGAGATTGGATTGGATGACATCCTTGTAGATGATGTCGAACATGAGGTAGAGTAGGAGTCACTCCCATCTAGTACCGAGGTGGAGCCGCAAGGGCATCCTTCTAGGCAAAGTGAGGAGCCACAATAGAATGCAAGGACTAGGCCCTCTAAGTCTCCCCTATTTTTCACTAGACGGGGAAGAGGAAATTGCAAATTATTTTAACTTGTAACTTGCATTGATATGCAATTTATGATGATTATTTTTATTGACAATCATCATAAATTCGTAAATATAAATTATAACAGTTATCAACTGGCTGTTGTATTCGCATGATGATGCATTTTTTTACTCTATTTATATTCAAATATAATAGCAAACACTTCTCCAACATTTTAGAGACTCATTTGATACATTTTCTAACTGTAATTTGTATATATATTTTTTAATTTAAGTATTTTTTAAGTTGCTGAGTATTGCCGAGTTTTGTCGAGACAAGTTTTTTGGTTTGCCGAGTCTAAGTATGTGAACTATGGCTAAAAGTTAAAAACCCACCCAGCCAGTATTAAAAACACAGTCAAAGGATCAAATACTAAACCATGCAACTATATGTAGTTGCATCTTCAATCTTGTCATGGGCATCCATCTTCTCAGGTCCCTCATTGTTAGCATTAGGTCCCATTCAGTAATTAGAAGATTCATAGCAGTAGAAATAGTTCCCTTTATATTAACCTCAGGTCCCACATCAGTCACTAAGGGAACCATTCCACTCATTATATGTCCCTCAACTTCACTTGAAACAGGTCCCTAAATTTTATCCCCAGTACCCTAAAAATTAACAGAACCTGTCTTTTTGTCACCTTTTGCTTCAAACTCTTTCTACATGACGTTGCACAGTTTAAATGATTTTATGGATATGCTTGTCCAAAAGTTTTTCCATCCACTACGGGCAGGATCTATCCGAACCAGACTCGGACTCAAAGGATTGATGCATGCTGAAAAGAAAACAATGAGGAAAGAGAGCATCTGACATATCTTCATCACCCTTATCATTTTTGCCAACTGGAACCAGCTCAATTTCATCAGTATTTTGTAACATCAGATTAACCTTGTCTTGGATCTGTTTACGTTCCATCCGTTCGAAAACAGTAAGTATGGCGGTTGTAATGTTAGCACGTGAAAAAGCTTTCCCAACTGTCTTATAGGAGTCATTAGGAAGGACATCAACATTAGCATCCAGCTCATTCTGTTTTGGTTGCACCAGAAGGAAGTATGTTTGCTTAATAGGATTGCATCCTGGAATGAATTCATCATCATCTCCTTCACTTATGGTATTATCCAGCCAATTGTTTGGACAAGCAACCTTTGGAAAACTTCTGGTATCCTTCAAGTAATTTGGAGAGATTGTTATTGAGCCACACAATAAAAACTTCTTAAGCTTCTCGCTAGGTACCTTCATCTGAATGTTTACCAGCACAGCCAATAAATGTACGGTGACTTCACCATTGGAGTCAGTAACCCCCCAGCGTGGCCTTGGAATACATCATTATTTCTAGCTTTCTGCAAAAACCGGAGAACCTCAGTGGATATGAAAAACCATAATTTTTTCCCAAAAAAAGAGTACGCTTATCCGAACTGATCATCCGTAACAAAATATCAAACCATCACACATCCTTTTGAGCAACAATATTCCAAGCATAAAGAACTCTATTCCAAAAATATTTGGCAAATGGACAGTAAAAATAATATGCCTAGCAGTTTCCTCATCACTACACACAAAACAAAACCTATTGCCAATACCAAATTTAAACATCTTAGACCCAACAACAAGTTTGTTATGAATAAGGAGTCATCTAAAACAGGGGTTTTTAGGTTCCACACAAGAAGACCACAAAACTTTAAATCCTAGTAAACCACCTTCTAACGGGGTCACACACAAACCACTTATTATTAAGACCCAGGTAGACTTTTGGGGAGAAGGCAAGCCTTTTATAGAGTTGTTTGGCAGTGTCTTCAAGAAGACGAGGGCTTTTCAACCATATAGTGTTGTCCTAAAACTCCATCTTAGAATCCATAGTCAGAGCTGTAGCTGGGGGCTTAAGGGCTTTTATGAGCATAGTATAAGTTTTAGCTTGAGATTGAGGCATTGTACATGTTTCTATGATCTGTCCGTGTCATCCAATTACCATTTCCGAAGAGGTCTTGAAAAACCTTGATACATTTGGAAAACCAAGCGAAAGCAGAACAACCCATAGTAAGTGTCAAATTTGTATCATTATATTTAAGAGTCCACCACCGTGATCTAAATCCTTGACACCTAGTGTCAAACCAAAAAAATATGGGCTGCCCCATCACCAGATGCTTCCCCTGCTCCCATGCCTTCCAAATTTATTTAAAAATGAGGGATCCTTCAGGTTTGACAGGAAAAGACTCCAAAGTAAGTCAATCATATGTAGTCCTTTCCAATTATTTTTACCTTTAGGAGTACCATTGACAATATTAAACCTGATCAAGACTTTCCAAGGTTCATTACTTGTGAGAGCTCTCAAGATCCACTAAACAACAGGAACAATCCCCCAAAGTCTTAGATTCTTAATCCCTAGACCTCTTACAAATGTCCCAATGTACATGTCTTTTCTTTCCCCCTTGCCATCCGACCATAAAAAGTTCATAACAATTATGTGCAACTTATCAAATTGTGAGCTATGAAATAGTGAACTGGAGTAGTAAACGCTGAAAGAAGAAAGGACTTTTTGATAAACTCGTATCCTTTCGGGTAGAGAGCGAAGGTGGCCTTGCCATTTATTTACTTTTTGAAAATCTTTTTAAACCCCCAATGCCACATATTTTTAAGAAGAGAGAGGGCAAAAAGGATTCCCAAATACCTAACAATCTTATTAGGTCCACCCTAGGACCAGCCCAAAGAGGAGAGCCAACCAAGGGGGTCTTCATCCCAACCCAACAATATAGACTTAGTTGTGGAAATTTTAGACCTAGAAGCATTGCATTATATATTCGACCTATCAACAATCTGAGAGAAGTTATATTGATCCAACTCTAGGAAAAGTGAAGTGTCATCAGCAAACTGATGTCTAGAAGTTCATCTTGATTAGGAAGGACAATCCCCCAAACTGAGGGACCTAGGGCTGCATCTCTGAGCAGAAATTTGAGAGCTTCATCTGCCATGACAAACAGGGCAAAAGCAAGAGGGTATCCCTTTAATGGACGTTTGAAGGACAAAAGAGCTAGAGAGCTCACCATTTACTTCTACTTGAGCAAAAGCATCTTGAAAGAGGATGGAGACCCTTTTGGTAAATTTATCACCAAACCCTAAAAAATTTCAACAAGATCAATGAACGGCCATTTAATTATGTCATACGCCATCTCAAAATCTAGGTGAGCCATACACACTTTCTGATCTAATGTTTTGAGCCCAGTGCATATATATTCCCAATTTGAAATAAGATGATCCAGAATATATTTTCCCTTCAACAAACCCAGTTTGGCTGACAAGAATAATCTCAGGAAGGAACCCTAAGAGCTTGTTAGCCAAAACATTTGCAATTTTTTTATAAGAGACATAAAGTAAGGTGATAGGTCTCCAATTCTTAATCAGTGTCTTGTAACCTTCCTTAAGGATCATCTTTATAACACCATGTTTTATATTGTCTCCCAAGGTGCCCACCCTGATAACTTCTTCATTAACGGAAAATATATCATCAACAATCGAATCTTTATTGGCTTTGTAGAATTCAACTGAAAAGCCATCAAAACTTGGAGGTTTATCTTTTTTAATATTTTCAATGACATACTTTCTGCTCAATAGAAATGGCATTTTCAAAGTCTAGGGAAGGCTGAACAGGGACCTTCTTGGGCACAGCCTTAGCATAGATGGCTCTATTTTTTCCTACAGTTTCAAAGGATCTGTCAGAGGTAAATAGAGTTTGATAAAAAGAAAAAAAATCATTCTTGATCTTCGATGGATTATCAGAAATAGTACCACCAATATCAACTACTCCAATTTTCTCTCTAGTATGCCTAGCATAGTTACCATGTTCGACCGAACATGGCTCATGTTCGGTTCGAACCGAACAAATGGCATGGACCGAATTTGTGCGGTCGAACTTGACCGAATAACCTTTTGTTTTTTTTCCGAACTCAACAGTATATTTATAAAATAAACATTTAAGTATAAGTTTACATTTATACTTTAAGTTTAAAAGAAACATTTAAGTAGAAACTAGATGTAAACTTATACTTAAATGTTTATTTTAAACTTAAAGTATAAATGTAAACTTATACTTTAAGTTATATTTTATTTATATACTTTCAGGATGTTTGAGAGGGGTTTCGGACCGCTAGGAGCTATAATACAAATTCTAGGTTTCGGAGGATCCTATCATATTTCAGAGTTAGTCAGATTCCAAGGTTTCAGAGTTTCAAACTTAGCCATATTTTAGGGTTTCAAGATTTCAAAGAGACATCATAGGAGGTATGAAGGCTGCATGAAGGGATGTATGCATGATAGAATGGTATGAAAATATCTCTCGCAAAGTGCCACAAGCCGATCCCACCCCATTCCCAGTGCACCCCTTAAGGCATGCACTCTGTGAGATTCAATGCACCAATGAGCCCTTGTGAGAGAAAGTGTCAGTAAATGATAAAGTTGAAAAATAATGGGAGTGGCATTCATGATTTTGTGGGCAATCGAGATGATTTATTCTAGATTTGAATATACATTTTATCTTTGAAGTAATGAATGAATGAATGAACGATGGTGCTAGTGCTAGTGCTAGTTTTGATTTTGAAGTTGGGTTTGATGTTGCAAATGTTTGAAACTTAAGTTCTATATCAATTTTGAGCTTATGCTCTAAACTATAAATATTTTGCTATCTTTTAATGTAATTCAAGTTTGAAATTCTTATGCATTTCTCATTTTTGCAAGTGTTAAACTTAAATTAATGTTCATTCCTTAGTAGATTGAAATATTTTGCATATATATATATATATATATATATATATATATATATATATATATAATTCCGAACTTCCGAACTTACCGAACCGAACTTTTTTCAAAATTCCGAACTTCTGAACTTTTCCCCCCTTCCGAACAAACCGAATTTTTCGAACATGGTAACTATGATGCCTAGCCTTTAGAATCATGAAAAAATATTTTGTACCTTTATCACCATTCTTCTTCCTTTTCCTTGTTCTAGTGAAAACTAGGGGAGACTGGGAGGGCCTAGTCCTTGCACTCTGTTGTGTCTCCTCGCTCTGCCACATAAGCCTAGATCTCACCGTGGCCCCTTGTGCAACATAGGATTGCAGCACCATATGCTAATGTCTGACACTAATCAATTTTTTTAGAAGGGTTTCATCGTCAGGTTTATTCTTAATTTCTCTCTCAATACTAATCAATTCTTCCTGAATGGTCCTCTCCTTTATTCTCCTAAGCCTGGCTTTAGCTTTACCAAAACCTCTTATGACATTCTGACAAGAAGTGATACATTGGTTCCAAGTAGTAGTAATAGAAGGGAGAGAGGAAATTTTCTTGGCAATGAACCAAGTGGTTTTCAACCCATCCATGTAGTCTGGGTCAGCGAAGTATGAAAAAATTATTTTATATAAGCCTTTCCATTCCTTAAAAATGGTCTGCAGAACAAGAGCCAGATGAATAATCATTTCAATAGGGTGGTGATTTGAGAGAGTGCAAGGCAAGACATTCACCACATTGCTCTTATCAACGGGGAGGATAAGAAAGTGCTCTCTATTGACTAGGAATCTATCCAACTTGGAATCAACTCTGCTCTTACCTTGCTGGTTGGTACACCAGGTGTATGAGATACCTCTGCTGTCATTTTCCGCTCTAAAAAGAGGGTCAACCAGCCTTAGCACCCTTTTCAATTTGAACCAAAAGAATTGTTCATTACCTTTCCATTCAAAGGGATCTCCACCCACCTTATCCTCCTTGTCCTCAATCATATTATAGTCCCCTCTAATGATCTAGGGAATATCTTTAAGGTTAGAAGAGATCCAGTTCCACATTTCACTCCTCTCTCTATAGTCGTTAGGAGCATAGTAGGAACAAATATCAAAGAGCTAGTCTTGGACCTTGAGTATCACCCACATAGCTCTAGTGAAGGCCCGAGGGAGAAGACATAGACTTAACTACACATTGAGAGCATTTTTTACTGAGTAGAATGACTGCACCTCCTCTACCCTTATCATGCCTGGTGGAGTAAAAGGAAGATTCAGGCCAAATAAATTTTAGGGCTGACTCAAGACCAAAGCCAACCAATTTAACTTCTTGTAGCAGTAAGAAATCAGTGTCGTCTCTAGCTCTGCAAAACCTTTTAACAATAGCCCTTCTATCATGTGCGTCTAAACCTCTAATATTCCAATTAACAACTTTCATTTAAGCAGAGGGTGACATGGGAGGCTTGTTCCCTCCTTTGTTCTGGTATAATATTTCAAAATGGGTGGGGAGTTTATCATCTTTTCCTTTTTGCCTACCACTATCTATAGAGGCATTATTAACTCTCTTTCTTTCTAAGCTCTTCATTAGGAAGACTGGCCTGATCTCGAGCCTCAAAACCTGTCTTTTTTTATTCCTTTAACTCCTTGATAATTCTTCACACTAAGGTTGAAGCTGCCTCTCAGCCACCATTGGAACAGTCACATTATCTATCACTATGGAAGGTAGGGGGTCATCTGAAAGGCTGAAACATTTGGAAGGGGGGGAGCCCATCTCCTTTTGGTAGGATGCCATGGGCCTTTTCTATCAAATGTTTAAATTTTGAATCCAACAAATCTAGGGCACTACAAGAGGCATCCACCTTCACATTTCTAGGTAGGGTGTCCAATCTAGACTATTTAGCAAAGATAATTTGACTCTCCTCTGAAACTATTGAAGCTTTATTGGGGGATATTTCCATGTCCACCTGTTGAGGGGGTATTTCACTCTCAACAACAGACTCAAAGGCACTATTAGGAGGACTAGATGTCCCATCATCCCCTAAATGAGGCAGGGGCAGAATCTTATATACAACATCATTAGGGATACAATTTTCATGGAATTTTTCTTGAGGGGGGCTCATGTCAGGAGCAAATTCAGGGACTAGAATACCTTGGGTTTTCAAGGAATCAGTGGGAAATTATTTTTAAGGTGACCATCCTATTTACAATGAAAGCAGACGTTTAACCCACCCATACCAAAAATAGGACATGTAAAATCTTTATTTTATAATATTACAACCAGGTTTTCAGGAAAAGAAGCAACAAGTTTTACTGAAATTTGAAACCTTGCATTCATGTGCATTAATGTAACCCTTGTTTCTTCTATTTGCAGAATATCCCCGATGGATTTGAGATGTTGGGGCAAAAACTGCCAATTTTGCAGCGGCAAATTTATGAGTTTGACTCATCTGGGCACCATTTGTAAAACTAATTTTTCCAAGTCCATATTAGGTTCCAGGGAAGGGCTCCACACAAAGACCTTCCTATATTCCAAAATGGGCATGAAATAGCCCTTCTTTGCATGTTTGAATTCCTAAAACAAACCAAAAAAACACCCAGCTGGACCATACGACAAAAGTTCACATAAATCCCTATTTTTTTGCTCCAAATAGAGCTGACCTAGTCATTGATTTTTTTTCAATATTTAAGGGTATTGTTATTCAAACAAACCAAAAAGATACCAACATTTTTTAATCTCGTCTGTACAAGTTTCAAGACATCATTCATGGCATTATTGGGTAGTAGGGCAAGAGAAGAGGAGATTGCAGGGGGCTTACTGTCCTTTCCTGTTCCAGCATCTTCTTTCCCATTTTGCTCTGAGTTGGTTCCATGGCTGCCAATGATGAACTCAGCTCCCATGGGTGATATCAATAGGCATCTCTTCTCACACGGCTTCTTTGAAAGATTTTATTTTTTCCTTTGTTTGCTTTGCACCTAAAAATATTATATCCTTAGTATTAATGCTTGTCATGGGTCGAGGCTCACCTTCTCTATTCCTTTCAATCTTTTCACCATGTACTCCTTCAATTGCCTCATTAATAGCTGTAATGCTTTCACCCATGTGAGAATAACATAAAATTATAAGCTAAGGTCTGCGAGCTTATTGGGCCCTCCTCCCAAAAGTCCACTGAGGTCTAAAAAGTGGGGACAAGAAAACAACAAAGGAAATAAAAGGACACACCAACAGGCCAACAGAACCAACCAGCACACAAAACGAGACAACGAAACAAACAAAGACACTAAGGTAACAAAGAAGAAACAAAAGCGAGACCAATTTGCAGCCAAGGAAAGATTGAAGATGCTCTCATGGAAGATGACTTTTCATCTCCTCAAGCTCTCCTTCCTCATGTCATTCCAATGCGTTCCTCTTACCCAAGGTATGTCTATTACATGAAACGACATTCTTATTTGTTCTTCTTGTATAACATATCTCCTCTAATGACTCTAACAATACCCAATGCTCCATTTGCTTCGTCAACCTAAGATGCAATATAATCCACTGTTTCCCAGACATTCTATTGCTTGAATCCAAATTTGAATTTCTTCAAAATATTGCTTTTGAAGTCCCAGTCAGAAGATTGTATTTTACTTCTTCTATGTGGTAACAAGTGAAGAGATTGGTGACCGAGTGTTCACAAAATCTACCTCATTCCACAACAAGGCCAATGCATTTGTTCACTCAACAAGAAGGTTTTTTTCCCACTTCATCTCACTTGCAACAACAAATAAGGTACTGATACTGATAAGTGATTTTTTTTGTCTTAACCAATCAACAAGTGATCTACTTACTGATGATTTCAAAGAGCCGAATTATGCAAAATTTTCAATTCTCCTAGAGTGTCATGATATCTACTATTTTATGATTGGACTCTTGTTTCTCTCCTCACTTTGCATGGGGATCGATTTTCTTTATTTTCTTGACAAGCGAATTATCTTTCTTTTCCTTGTTGATGCCTCTCTTTGCATCTTTATAATGTTTAAGTCTAGTATTGACAACCTGAACCTATGTAGCAAGAAACGTGATGGCTAGCAACCAGAAACATAGATGCCACTGAAACGGTGTTTCTGGCTGTTTCTTTGTTTTTTTTTTCTTTTTAAAATTTAGGTGTAAAACTTTAAAATTAAATATTAAACTATTAATTTAAAAACAATTAAATTTATATATTAACAACAAAAAATTAAAATAAGTTAAAATTAACATTTGATTTTTTTATAATAGGTAAATATTTTATTCAGAAAAGGGGAGGGAGAGAAAACTTACCTCCACAAGTAATACAGATAAGAATTAAACATAAGCTGCGAAGGCTGAAGGGAGTCAGGTCACAGTCTCTGACAACACACCATACAAACGATAAAAAGCAAAAAGATACATTCAACCAGGAAAGCAAACACGATCCCATAGAGACCTGAAGATTCTTTGTTATTGTTGCTTCCATCATTGTACTGATTCTTACTGGTCTTTTCACTAGCAATTTTGACCAGTTCTAGTTTTTAAAGACTTTCCAGCATTTTCACATTTACATTATTCATGAAATCGCAGTTATATTCGAAGAATTTGTGCTGAATCTTGTTTCTGTCATTAAATTTAATTGTCAAAGCATAGATTGAAGCTTATAATTTTTTCCCTAAATTGTTTATAGCTTCAATAACCTTTGTTAGTGATTGTCGGAAGTTCTGAGAGCTTGCTTTTCCACCATCCATTGTAGAAATACCGAAATTGTTGCCAACAGTCTTGCTTGGATGAGTGCTACCCCTGTCACTGTGCTTGCTTAAGACAATTTTGTGATGCTTGGGATTACCTTGGCTAGATGAGGAAGGAAGACACATTTTACTCTTTCCATTGCTTATGAAAGGGGTTGGGCATTGAACTCCTTAGAAAATACCTATGGGCATCCTAGGTTTCTTCCTAGGAGTCAGAGATCCACCTACCTTTTCTTTGTCACCCAACTATCTTTTGATAGAGGTAGCATGTATGCTCGAGCTTTGCTTTAGAGGCCTGCATTTTCTAGTTGCATCCTTCAACGAAAGAGAAAGATGTTTGCATGCATCATTCAGACCATTATGAACCAGATGGACACCATTACTGGCATGGGCGGTGCTTGCAGGAGCTAAGTCTACCTATCTCATAGTGATTGGTTTGTTGTTGGGTTGATACAACTCTGCCAGGTGTCGTTTAAGAACCCCTTGTTGATGGTGCAGTCTGAAATCATTAACTTCGTTTGAAGGTTGTTGAAGATTGTGGGATGGGTGGAGATTTGGAAACTGTTTAAGCCCCTGAAGCATAGTCAGATACGGCCAAAAATTAGAGAGATCCTTAGATGCCTCATGATCAGTCGCCTTGTACTCCCAAGTGAATGAGGACAGGTGCCATGAAGGATGTGCAAGGCCATGTTGGTTGTTGGAGATCTTCATGACATCCATCCTATCAAAAGAAACATCATTGGCAATGGGATCACTCATATCGTAGATAGAAAGATCTATTATCCTCGAAATCTGGGAGTCGGGGATAATAATAATATTCTGCTACATCAATGGAAAATAAGCTCGATAGAAAGAACTAGAACAGTCCGCCAATAAAAGTGACCATGCGCAACACAAATAGGACAGCAAAAGAGAGAAAGGGCAAAGGAGGAGGGGAGTGGAAAGGAGGCTTGAGGAGAGAAGAAAGGAGGATCAATGCAATGGTCAACAAGGAGAAAAAGCAGGTCACCATCGTGAGAAAGAAAAAAAACACCAAGGGAAGTAGAATGAAAGCAAAGGAAAGATTAAATAAAACCTCAGATATCACAAAACAAAAAGCCGGAAAACTAATAAGGCTTAAAAGCAAAGAAAAGTAAAAAAGGCCTCAAATGATGAAAAGGCAAGAAAAAGACAAGGAGGAACACTTCACAAAAGAAAATCCCACCCGAGGAGGTAACAAATTCAAAGTACGAAAGAAGAAAGGCACCACGGGTACTAGAAGGAAACCAAAAAGACTGAAAAAAAATCTGTTCGGAGGATCTAAACCAAATCCCATAAAATGGTCTCCGATATGCTGTAGGGATTGAAAACGAGGAACTGTAATCAAACAGATATAAGAAGTATGACACTCTTTCTTATAATCTCCTGCCCAAATTAACGCTACAAAGTATCATTGTTTATAATAGAGAGGTCTTTCCATTCATGCTCTTTGAGCCTTGACCTCCTTGTTTCTTGTCAAGAAGAAGCACACCCATATTCGCCAACCAATCCACCACTGCATTATTTTCTCTGTAGCAGTGATTGAAATATCTCTTAGAGAATCTGAGTTTTTATTTGGTAGTTCCCTTCAAACAATTCAAAAGTTTCCAATGGTGATTTCTAGGGATTTTTCATTGCATCTATTAAATTTTTTGAATCCTGTTTGACCTCTAGACTTTCAATCTTAAGTTGGAGAGCAACCTGAATCCCTACCATCATGCCTTCATCCTCAGCTACATTATTTGTCAAGACACCCACAAAAAAGCCTTCGAAAGCCACGCCTTCTTCCCTGCAATTTTTGATCAAACACCTTGCTCCTACCAGGCCCGGATTCCCTTTAGAAGCCCCATCAAAATTGGTTTTATGCCAACCTTATTTTGGCGATTTCCACTTCGAATTGGTTCGACTGCCTTTGTACCTGGTTTGGGTAGAGTTTCCCTGCGTCTGATGTTGCCCCAATTCCATAAAGCTTGGTGGTCTTTGGGGGTTAATTTCTTGTATTTGCATATAGTCAGAGATTTTAAGGTTTCCGTTAGCTTCTCACTAAGCACATTGAGAACCTCTTTTGAAGACCTTGAGATGTTTTGGAATATTATTTTATTTCTTTCCATCCACAAGGTCCAACTAGCCATATGCTAAACCATGTACCATAGATTACCCACAAATTCCAAATTTGACCTGATATCTTAACTCCCTATCGTACTTTTGTAGTCTTTCTAGGAAACCCATCTCATTTGAAACTTTGAGCATTGCTTGCCATGTTTTTTGGGCAAACTGGCATTTGAGGAGTAGGTGATTTACATCCTCCTCATCTTCTTTACATAATATACATCTCAAGGGGCCCTGAAAACTTTTTTCTTTAACTACTCCCTTGTTCAAATTTTACCCTGTACTACAATCTAGAGAAAAACTCTGGTCTCTGGCCAAGCCTTAGACCCTCAGATTCTCTGCCATATATGTAATCTTGAGCAAACTGGTTATTAAGATCCAAGAAATGGTAACCCTCTTTAACTGAAAATTCTCCTTTTCCTTTGAAGTTCCAAAGCAATTGGTTCCCCCTGTTGGGATTTGGGATTCCATAGTTTTTTTGTGCTTTTTAAACTCAGATGTTATCTGATTATGTGTCACCTGCAGCAAACTTACTCCTTCCATCTCCTTCATGTGACCCCACCCTCCTCTAGAACCTCCCAGTAGTTTTCCACTTTGTCACCCCATTTTCTTCTAGCCTCTACTTGTAGCTCTCTTAAACCCTCTTTTGTCCAACAAGGGTGAATTCTTGTAGCCAAGCATCTTCCCAAAAAATGGTTCTCTTGCCATCTCCAATTCTCCAGAACAGATGTCTTAGCACCACATTTTGAGAAATACATATATTTTTCCATATTGCCAACCCATGGGGAGGGTTTAAGATGGTAAAAATTATCTTTGGTTCCTCTGAGTCCAAATATTTCCTTTGCATAATTGTGCTCCATGGGTTCTTCGGTTCCTTGTACATTCTCTAGGATAATTTAACATTCAATGCCTTGTTTCCCAGAGTTGTTTCTGATTCCTGCTTCTCCCAGTTCTTTTGGCAAACACACTTTCTGACAAGCAACCAACAGAATTTTTTTTTTTTATCTCGTCCCTTGCTAGAATGTTTTTGGGATACTTTGGTCTATTTCTTTTAAAATCTTGCTTGGGACTTTTAGGATTGAAAACTGGTAAACCGGTAAAGATTGGAGAACTGACTAAACCATGGTTAACCTTCCACTTGCAGATAACACTTTCCCTTTCCATCCCCTTAGCTTTTTGTTAATTCTGCCTATCAATCCTTCCTATAGAGAGGCATTCACCTTAGCTTTGAGTAGAGGAATTCCTAGGTAGGTTTTTGGGAGGCAAGCTCTTTCGCACCCTAAAATACGTGAAAAATAAAGTTGTAGATTCCTCGGGACATTGACAAAAAATGTTCTTGATTTTCCTATATTGATCATTTGGCCAAAGGCCACTTTGTAAAGTCCTAGAATCTCCTTGACATTGTTACACTATGACAATGATGGATATATGAATAGCACTGTGTCATCCACGAATTACATGTGGAAAGAAGCTTCCCTCTGCTCGCATGGCATTGGGCCCTTGATCTTCTTCCTCCCAAGCTCCCTCAGGGTCCTTCCCAAAGCCTTTGCCAAAATAATGTATAAATATGGAGATAGATGGTTTCCCTGCTTGAGATACCTATATGAGAGAAAAACCCTGTGGAAAACCGTTCACTAGAACTGAGAAATTTGGTGTGGATTAGCATTCCTTCACCCAACCTTTCCATTGCTTCAAGAAACCAAACCTCTCCAAGATATTATCTAAAAAGGTCCAATTTACTCATCATAAACTTTGGAAATGTCGAGTTTAAAAAGGCCTTTCCTCTTCCTTGCATCTAGGGAGTGGATTATTTCATGAAACATTGTGATCTCATCAAGGATTTGCCTACCTTTCATGAATCCTCCTTGCTCTTGGGATATGATGGATGGAAGAATAATCTTCAACCTATTCACCATAACTTTTGAGATGATTTTGTAAGATGTGTTACACACGGAAATGGCTGAAAATTTTCAAGCAATCTAGCAGCATCCAATTCAGGAATTAGAGCCAAGAATGTTGTGTTTAGCATCTTCAACACTTTACTAGCCGCCCTTGATTCCTCAACCGCCATAGTGACATTCGACCCTACCAAGTCCCAAAAATTTTGAAAGAAGAGAGAAGGGAAATCATCAGGGTCTGGAGCACTGTCACTTCTCATTTTAAAGAGCACTTTCTTAACCTCCTCCAAAACGGGTTACAATAGAGCCGTATTTCAACTGGGAGAAATTAAAGAGGGAATGTTGTTAAGCATAGTCATTTGGGCTTCCTCACTATCTTCCATGTCTTCTAGCATTGGATCTTCAAAGTAATGCACCACCTCCTAGTTCAAAGCCTTGGGCCTTTCAAAGACCACTCCTTAGTGGTTTTCAAGCCCCGTGATTTTGTATTTTTGTCTCTACATCACAGTAGACATGAAAAAATTATGTTTTTGTCCCCTTCCTGAAGCCATTTTATTCAAGACCATTGTTTCTAGAAAGTCTTCTTTTTTCTATACAAGTCTTCCAATTCCTCTTTAGCCTTCTCTTTTTTTCCCCCTTTCATCATTCAATCTGAATTTTTGGATTTCATCCTGAATTTTGAGAGCTTTGTTTTCAGAATGGATTTTGATTCAATTTTTTTTTTTGAAGATTTTCTTGTTCCATTCTTTTAACTTGATCTTAAGCTTCGTGATCATTTTATTTAGAGACCCACTAGACCAGTCTCCATTCAGCAGATTACTTCCTTTTTCACGGTGCTACCTTCGAGGAGAGGCACTAAGCGACAAATTAACATCAGTATATCCTCATATTCCAGATCAGTGCGGCCCAGAGACACTACTCACAGTTCCCCAAGTTATATTCACTTCAGACCTAGCATCAGGAGACAGACTAGATCCACCAAATCTTCACAAAGGATTTTTCCTTCTAGACGGAGGATTGGAGAGCAGACCAGGCATCATACCTCCCCTTCTTCGCGTCATACTTCTATTCGGAGCTTCTTCTCGTCGGCCTTGGATGCTAGGAGAGTCGGATAGAACTCTTGATGGGTTCCCTCCTGGTTCTTTTTCAGGGTTCATTCTCGTGCTCCCGATGTTTAGAGATTCTTGGGGGTTGCTCATTTCTTCTGCTCCTTTCTTTGGACCTGACGTGTTTGGTCGTGGCCCCTTTTTGGTCCTTTGGTTCTTTGACTCTGAGTGTGGTTGCTCTTTGCCATGTTTTATACTATTTCTTCTAGCATTGTTTTTCTTGTTTTTGGAGACCTTTTTGGTTTCCCGCTTTTTCTTGACACATTTTTGTAATCTGCAGTCCCTTTGACCTACTTTTGTGGTCATTAGTTGGACATTAATATATTTCTCTTTTCTTATCTTATCTAATATGTACATACACAATCCTTGGAGATTGTCACCTTCCTTCCACCATGCCTTGATCCTTTCTCCAACCTCTAGGTGTACTAGCCACATTTTCAAATTGAAAGGACGCTTTTTAGGGGGAGAATCTTCAAGTAAATTGAGCTTGATATGCCAGTGATCTGAGCCCCTATCCTGAAGAACCTCTAATTTTAAAATGAAGCCTTGAGTTAATCAATCCAAAGAAACCAAGGAAGCGATCCAATCCTTCTGAAATATGCTCTCCACCTCGTCTCTTATTATTCCATGTCAAGAAGCCATAGGAGGATGTGTTATCCCACAATCTCCTCTCAATTAATAACTCTTGCAAGATGTCATAATCTCGTTCCGAAAGGGGAGAACCTCCCCTTTTTTCCGATGGAGAGAGTTGGGTGTTAAAATCCCCACCAACTATTTTCTTCAAATGTGCATAGCTTTGGAGAGTAGCTCCCATTTCCTAAAACGTCATTATTTTATGGTCCTTTAGTTGGGGCTTGTAGAAATAATACAAAATAAAAGAGAGGAGAAGAGTTGCTTTGTACCTAACATGTGATCCAATCTTTGGTGGAGAGCCTTGTGCAAGTAGCTTCTTTTGAATTCCATAAATAGCTAGACCATCTGCTTTTCCCTCAGCATCTACTTCGAGAAACTTGGCATTGTTTCCTGACAAGTCCTCCCAAGATATCCACTGCATATCTTGTATCTTGCAATTGTGGGATACTCAATTTTTTTCAGACGATCATTCCTTCAACACGCTTAGTTTATTGGGGGCATGCATAACCCTTATATTCCAGGAAAGAACTTCCATTATTATCCTCTTTATTTTTTGTTGCTATTTTCGAGCACCTCCTCTAAGATAGTTTGGGATCCATTGGCAACTTCTGCCATAGTTTCTTTCTGTATTTTGAAGATCATTGTCTTTCTCCCCCTCTTGTTCTGCCCCACATTGCAAACCTTTCTTTTGCTAGAGAATTGCATGATTGTACTGGTGCCTTCCTCGTTTAACCCTTCATGCTCTTTCCCACTTTGCGGCAGTTCTTTTTCTTTGCTTTTTTTGGGTCTTATCTTCACTTTTTCCTTGTGGGCCCTATTTAGGAATTCAATCTTCATAGACCAACTCCTCATTTGTAACTGTTTCTTTCCCCCGCTTTCCTTGGTGTAGGAGGGAGTCTTTTCCTAGGAGAGGAAAATGGATTTGGCTTGAGCAATTTCTACATGTTGTCCATCCTTGGCTTATGTGCCTTTTTCCTCTAGTATAATTTCAATCTCCTTTTTGAACATGTAGCTTACCAATAGTTCTTTCTCTTCTTGTGAATCTATATTCATGAATGGGTTGGTGTTTTGTTGGACTTATGATTGTTGCTTTGTTGCTTTTACTTTTGCTTCTTTCTCCTTGTTACTCAGTTTGCCCACTTCAACCCATCTTTTTGTTACATTTTTCTTTTTTGGCTTGTGGAAGCTATCTTCCTTAGTCTATTCCTTCTTGTTGGCTTGAATCTAAGTGGTAGTCCTTTCTCTAGACAAGCTCTTGCTAGATAATCATATTCATGGCATCCCTTGCATCTAAAAGGAATACATTCATAGTTAATAGTCTTCTCCCTCTCAAATCTCCTGCCCTTAAAATAATGCCTTTTGGGAGTGGTTGGTCTAATTCCAGTTCCACGCATACCTTTGCATAGTTTGAAGCTTCTTTGGCTACTTGAGTTTTAGACATGTAGATGAATCCTCTCATGGAGTCTCCTAAAAATTTCAGAACATACTCCAATCACAGTTCTTGAGGTAATGTATACAAATGGATCCACATGGGGGTTTGGGTAACATCTCTTCTGTAGGCTTGAAGCCTAAGTGCTAGTATTTCATGAATAAACCAGCATTATGGAAGAAACACAACCCTCTCTGAAAGATTCCTTTGTGATAACCTTCATTTGCAAAGACAACTATAAAGTATCACTAGGGGCAAGTTTTGATTTCGTACTCTTTGAGTTTTCCAGTTCTTGGCCCACATGGTCAAATCTTCCATAGTTATTTGCATGCCAAGGAATCAGCATATTAGTCCTCTTGTGGCCAACCAGTGAATATTGTCCTCTAATTGTCCCACATCTAACTCTAAGATCGGACTGTACTCTCTTGCCTCTAGACACACTCTTCAGTTTCTGTGCCCTAGTTCCTTCTATTTGTCCTTTTCAATAATGGCTGCCATTGTCTCTTTTTCTTTTGTTCCCATTCCTCCACCTATCACTGCTTGGTGGAAGGACATACCTAGGTGGACATTGTGCTCCGCCTTCCCTTCTTCCATCGCTTCCCCTTCCCTTGGCCCACTATAAATCGCAGATGCATGCAAATCCTAACAGAGGTCAAGGACCGAATAGTGTCTTTGTCGCCATCTGTGTATATCAGTTAAAATTAACATATTAAAAATAAAAATTGTAGAATAAGATTGCAGAGCAAGTTAGTTCATGCGTTTAATACATAAAACAAATGACAAAGCATAAAGAACTAGTGTGCTAGGCCTACTCCCTCAAGGGGCATGGATCAACAAAGTCCAAAAACTTAGACAAGAAAACATGGACAATGCCTTCCCCAAATGGCCCTCCTCCAAGATCAGTCCATTAAACGTGTTTGTGCCCGGATTTGGTGCTCCAAGTCTTTGTCAATGCGATAGCACAAACGTCTCCATACATCTCTCCTTGCACCAATGGCTTTGGCTCTTTATTTGATCAATTTTAAAAGGATGAGTGAAGCTCTCTAGAGATATTTTGCATAGTTTTTCTACACCAAAAAGAGCTTAAAGGTTATGGCCATGGCTCATAGCTTTTCCAAAATGAGCTAAGTGATTTGTGGCCCTCCATCTCAAGATCAAGATGAAGGGTCATAAATTCATTCAATTTTGGAGGGAAAAATAATAAATATGGTCATTAGTAATTGGAAGAATGGAACATTAATAAGGCATGGGTAGCTTTAATCTTGATATTTGTCTCCATTAATGCTTTGTGGATGACACATTTATGATGATGTCATGGGTGACATCATGGCCCAAATATTTTGAATTATGAATTTTCAATAATAGATATTCAATAACTTTCCATCGATTCCTCACTGAAGCTCTTAATCTAATTTGTTTTGCTTAAATGATTTTACTTAGTCTTTTGCAATTCTTTAAAATTGGTCGCTTATTTAATCAAACTGGTTGAAAATGTCAATTTACGTAGTTGTAATTTGATTGGAGTTGAATTAGAGGAAGGTGTCAATTGCGTACAAGGTAATACCCCAATTAAGGCATATAGACGCAAATTAGCACATGCATGTGACATGTACGGTTGAATTAGAGGATTTTAGTGGTCCAGAACGTCATTTTGCTTGGTCACAATTCGACTCGAACTGAATTATGAGAAGATAACAATTCCGTAAAATGCAGTGCCCCAATCAAGGATACATGGATGCAAATTGGCGCATGTATGTGACATGTGCGACCAAATTATAGCATTTTGGTGATTTTGGTACAGTTTTTGTGTTATGCGAAAAGTCGTTTAGACTTGTAATCTCAACACAATAGTGATAGGAATTGGATGTCTACATTTTGCCCCTATTTGAGAAGGCGTGGCAAGACATCTGGTCGAAGCAACGACTTTTCAAAGAATAAAAAGGTTGCTTAAAATGATCATAAGTAGAAAATTCGCTTCCACTTTGTATTAAATTCTACATGAGATGCAGAAAAACAGGGTTACGAAAATGCCCCAAACTTTGTTTGGATGGCCTATGATGCCTCCTCGAGGGGAGAATAACAAAATTTTACTGTTGACAGGTTGGCCCACGATTAGAAAAAAGAAACTCGTAATTCAGCAAAAGAGGCCGAAAAGTGGAATAAACGGAAGAAATGACTCAAGAACGGATAAACGAGGCTAAAAAGAGCCTCATGTGAAGAACCAAGGCAACAATAAGTTCATGGGGGGAGATTGGATCAGAATATGGAGATGGATGTGTATTTGTTTGCCATGATTCTGATATGATAATGTACGGTAACATTAGGAGATGCACGTCCTTAATTAACATACAAATTGTAAATTTATCCCTATTTCTGATTGATGCATGATTAGATTCCAAAGATTAATTTAGGAGATTCACATCCTAAATCAATATAGAAGTAGCCATAGATGTTGGATAAATGGATGGATAACATGACTCGATATGTAAGGTAGGAGATGCACGTCCTGAAGTAACAAAGAGAGTCATGCTTGTTTCCAATGTTTGGCTCATGATTGGAGGATGATATCGGATATGCAGGATGGTGCTTTCAAAGATGTATGTTCAGCGCCACATTGTTTTGTAAGACTGGAGCACTTGGTGTTTAATATGGAAAATGAAATGATGCATCATAAGTATGAACAACTTATAATAACCTTGGATTTCAAATTGCGAATGGACCAGTTCAAACGTGAACATTTACAACTCAAAATAATGATATAAGTATCAAAACCTAAGTTGCAAATGTTTATGTTTGAGCCTAAAACAAAAAGAACCAAAATTAAATACAAAACGTAACCAGCTTAAGAACAAGATATGAACTATCAAAACTTAAGTGGAAACAAGAATATACAAAACATAAACAAACAATAAAACAATCTAAATACACAAGTAAACAACTCAAGCCCAAGTTAAGACAAGACTCAAGCGGTTTTCAAAATGTATGTAGACACGACACTCAAAATAAACAAGCGCACAAACCTATAAACAAAACACACAGAACACAATGCAATGAATATAAAGAGACTAAATGTAAGCAATCAACAATTGTGCATGTGTAGTGAATAAGGTGCTACGCTTGTTTTATGAATAGGTTGCTTGAAGTAGGGAGAATGGAAGAATAAGGAAAGAGTGGTCAAGCTGCCCCTAGGTGCTCCTAGCAAATGGGTGTTGCCTACATAGTCCAAAGGGACCTCAGGGCGATGTAGTTGTCCTGGGAATCAAGATAGAAGAAATGTGATGATAAGTAGGGAAGAAATGAATAATAGAGGAAAAATGTGAATGGGCTCGCAAAATGGCAAGAGCATATAGGTCCAAAATTACTTGCAAAACGGCGAGAGCGTAAAGGCATAGGGTATAATAACATGAAAACAAGAGTGACCGAGCTGACCCGAGATGCTCCATGCATCCAAGCACTGCATACATAGTCCGTGTAGTTCTCCTAGAAAGGGGAGTGTAATGAAAGAACATAAATGATGAATAGAATAAAGGGGAAACCCACTCAGAAGATGACACGGCTTTATAACTCTCATGGAGATTTTAAGCCCACATTCGCTAACTAAGAATGTTTTTGGGATTTTGTTTGGTGTTTTATAATGTTTTTGGTTTTTTTGGAATAAGGAAATCTACGTAATATGTACAGCGAATTGTCTAGCAAAGGAGCTGGGTCCTTAGGAAGAGGCTCAAACAATAGCTAAATTAGCTGCAACGGTGCTCCTATGAACCAACAAAAGAATCTGAGGTCTAGGGGAATACCATGCAACAATAAATGGAAATGAAATGACACACAATGGGGAAATAATAAGAGTAGGAGCAATTAGAAGAAGTCTCAAGGAACTATCAAATAGATGAAACCATATGTTGACATGCCCTGAGATATTGGCCCAACAAAGAATTTGCTGATGCTAATGCTAATGGTGATGCTAAACACTCAGATTTGCCTCTGAAATATTCATTGAAAATGTCTGCATACTTATTGGTTCGTAATCAACATCATGACTGGCAATAGGATTAGAACGACCTAGAAGAACAGGGAATGGAAAGCAGGGATGGTCCAGGAAAATAAAATTCTTGTTCTAATAAAATTAGAACGGTCCAGGTAACAAATAGCATGGTCCAAGTAACAGTAGCATGGTCCAAGTAACAATAGAATGGTCCAAGTAACAAAGTGGGAATGGTCTAGGTGGTACAATAATGAGAACGGTCCAGGTAACAAAGTGGGAATGGTCTAAGTGGTACAATAATGATAACTCTCCAGGTAAAACAATAACGAGTGCCCCCAAATCAAGGGCTCTTATAGACAATGGAACAGAATAAAGGTCAAGCGTGGAAATGCTTGAGGTGCGATATGTTCATGGGTTCGTCGAGCTCTTGTTCATCTGGAGTAGCCAACCTGTACGCCCCAGAACCATAATTTGCAGTGACCACAAATAGACCCAACCAATTGGCTTCAAATTTGCCTTTTTTTACACTCGGTGTTGGTGTTTTTCTAATTTTCTTTCATGAACAAGTCACTAACTTCAAATTCTCTAGGGAGAATGCATTTGTTATAGCTATCACGTAGCCTGTTTTGATAAGCTTGCAAATGGTCTAAGGCAGCCCAATGCTTCTCATTCAGAAGCTCCAACTCTTGCAATCTAGAAACTTTGTATTCTTCATCATCAACAATGTCCTGTAGCGAGACACACAACGAAGGCAACTCGATCTTGACAAGAATAATGGCCTCTGAACCAAAGACTAAGGAATACAGTGTAGCTCCCAGAGGGATTCGGTGACTAGTTCGATAAGCCTAGAGGGCAGAGAACAACTGCAAGTGCCAATCATGGCCGACGTCATTGACAATCTTCTTAATGATTGCAACAACGGTCTTTTTAGATGCCTCGGGTTGACCATTGCCTTGTGGGTTATATGGTGTGGAACATTTATGTTTGATCTTGAACTAGGTACAGAGGGCTTTGACATCCTTGTTCTTGAAAAAACCACCATTATCAGAGATGATTTTGGAGGGGATGCCATAGTGGCATATAATATGAAAATAAATGAACTTGACTATTTGCTTGCCAGTTATGTGAGGGGTATGGCCTCTATCCACTTAGTGAAATACTCCATAGCAGTAAGGATGTGTTTGTGGCCATTAGAGGAAGTAGGGTTTATTTTCCCAACAAGATTGAGTCCCCAAGTTGAAAATGGCCATGGCATAGTAATCAGTTGGAGCAGTAGTGAAGGTGTATGTATCAAATTGCTATGCTTCTGATAAGCAACACGCTTCTTGATATAGTTGCAGTCTCCATTTTGGGCCGATAATATCCTATGCGAAGGAGTTTCTTAGCCAAGACCATGTCGCTGGGATGTGCCCCACAGATTCCTTCATGGACCTCTTTAAACACCAACATAGATTCCCCTGAAGATAAACAACGAAGCAATGTTCCATCATAACCCCTACGATAGAGCGTGTTTCCAAGTATGGTATAACAGGATGTTTGATGGAGGAATAGTTTTGTTTGGTTCTTTGAATGGTTCAACGGAAGGGTTTGATTTGATCTTGGAGATAAGTATACAAGTCTTGGTACCAAGGGGGATTGGGACCAACAATATTATGTACTCTCTCTGAATCTGGCAGTACATGAGCGGGCTGCAAAATATTGTCGATGAGGAACTGATACTCTCTAGCATCGCTGACAATTTGTATCATAGATCAATGGTAGCCATGACATCTGTCGCTTGGTTATTGGCTTGTGGTATTTGTTCGAACTGAAGAAACTAAAAGTGTTGTTTAAGATTGTCCACTATACGCTTGTAGGGTACAAGTTTCTCATCTCTTGTTTGGTACTGCTCTGTGGCCTAATTGATGATTAGTTGAGAATCTCCATATACCATCAATTGCTTGATATCCCACTGTATTGCAAGATCAAGTCCAGCAACCAAGGCTTCATATTTGGCCATCTTGTTGGTCCAATGGAAGCTAATGTGAAAGGCCTTGGGAATAAGATCCCCTTGCAGTGTGACTAGTAAAATACCGGCTCCAGATCCATGGGAGGTGAATGAAACATCAAAGGATAGTGACCACTGTTTGGACTCAATAGTTACCTCATCTAAGTTCATGATTGATTCATCTAAAAAATCAAATGAAAGAGGCTTGGTGTTGATCAAAGGAGCTTCAACGAGTTGATCTGTCAGGACTTGCCCCTTGATGGCCTTCTGATTCTGGTATTCCACATTGAATTCACTCAGCAACATAACCCATTAGGCCATACGGCCTGTGAGAGTGGTATTTGACAATAAGTACTTAAATGGATCAGTCTTGACTATCACAATGGTTTTGTTGTTTAGCATGTAGCGTTGTAGCTTTTGGGAAGCGACCACCATTGCAAGACAAGCCTTTTCCATAGGTGTATAGTTATGCTCATAAGTTACTAATGTCCGACTAAGATAGTATATTGCATGCTCTTTGCCCTATTCATCATGCTGGGCCAAAAGTGCCCCCAGTGCATGTTCCTATTGCTGATATGTATAAGAGCAATGGTTTGTCTGATGTAGGTGGAGTCAGTACTAGCGGATTACCCAAATAGGTCTTCAATTTGGTAAATGTTTGTTCACAATCTGTATCCCATTGAAATGTGACACCTTTCTTCAAAAGGTGTAAATGGGTGACACTTACCAGCCAACTATGATATAAAACGACGTATAGACTAAATTTTGCGTTGTAAGCTACAAAGTTGTTTCAAATTGGATGGAGGAGGCATTTCAATAATAGCTTTGACCTTTGTCAGATCTACCTCAATGCCTCTTTGTGATAGTGAATCTTAGTAGTTTGCTCGAAGGAAAGCCAAAGACGCACTTCTTAGGATTAAGGCGCATCTTGTATTTACGAAGCCTCTCAAAGATTCTCTATAGAACATTGGGGTGCCCTGAATGTGTTCTTGATATAGCTAAGATGTCATCAACGCAGTCTTCAACGATGTCATGCATTAAGTCATGGAAGATGACAGTCATGGCATGCTGATAGGTTGCACCTGCATTCTTCAAGCCAAAGGGCATGACTCGATAACAAAACGTTTCCCATGGAGTGGTGAATGCGGTCTTGTGTAGGTTCTCTGGTGCAATCTTGATCTGGTTATATCTTGAAAAGCCATCCATGAGGGGCAACATTTCGTACCTTGTCATTGAATCAACTATCATATCGATGTTAGGTAGTGGTAAATCATCTTTAGGGCATGCCTTGTTAATGTCTTTGAAATCGGTACATAGGCGAATGCCTTGTGGCTTTTTGCTAACTGAGACGATGTTAGAGATCCACTTGGAATAGTCGAATGGTCGAATGAACCCTGCGTCTAGTAACTTTTCTAACTCCTTTTTGACTAGGATGGCTATGTGCGGATGCATTTTTCGCAATTTTTGTTTGATTGGTTTGGCATCTAGATAGACAACTAGGTCGTGCACCACTAATGAAGGATCAAGACCAGGGATGTCTAAGTAGGACCATGCAAATATATCAATGAAATCTTTCAGAATGGTAATAATGAATTCACGCTCATTAGTGAGGGATGCGCCTAGATAAACCATCTTGGGATCATCATTGTACCAATGTTGACCTTCATAGTATCTTCGACTAGTAATGTTGAGCCACCCTTAAGAATGGTAGGGTAAGGAAGAGAATGGATCCTCTTCAACTACATGTTGATCACAATCTTCGCCCATGTAGGAGGAATTTGAATCAGCCATGCTAAGCAATGCCCAGTTGGCAAATACTTAAGGAAAATCTCGAGCAAGATATCCAAAAAATTGTCGTTCTTCAAAACTAATGCCGGAACCAATGGGAATGCTGGGACTAGGGGGACACTGAGCTACCTAAGGAGAGGTGAACCTCCCTGTCCAAAAGCGCCTACAATAGGGTTTCACTTAAGGACTTGTCTTTCTCTTTACTCTTTCCCTGATCCAAGGGTGCCTCAAAGAGGTTTTCACTCGAGGATCTCGATGTTTTACTTTAAAAATGACCAAGGAAGTTCACTTGCTCTCCAAAATAGGCAACAGGGTCCAAATGGAAATCAAAACCTTGTTTGTGATTATAACTGACAATTCATCTCGAAGGCCATGAACTTGACAATAGATTCCTCATTCTAAAAGTCATCCAACGGTATCATAGAGTCTTGCTAGTCCCAATCAACTAGGTCAGGATGAAGGGTAAGTGGATAATGGGTTGTAATGGTCATGATGGCATTGGAATCAAATAAATCAGTATCGGCCAACTCATCATAGGCGCTATAATGGGACACTATGTCGCTGTCAGGGGTTTCATTGTTGGTCGATGAAGAGGAATCACTCTCGAAATTAATGGGGTCACCCCCAAGCTGTAAATCATCGTAAACAGTGACCTCTAGACCAGAATGGGGGATTTTGATGCATTGATGTAGGGTGGGAGGGACTGCTCGTACTTCATGGATCCAAGGACGATCAAGAAGCAGATTGTAAGGCAATTCTATATCAATGACATGGCACAGGGTATCATGGGTAACAAGCCCAACAATGACTGGTAAACAAATGGTTCCGGCAAATTCTCTTTCTGCGTTGTCATAAGCCTTGATGGTGATGGATCTGGTTGCATATCCGCCACTGTATGCCCTAATGTTTGGACCAGTTTCAACGGCACTATGTTCAATCCAGAGCCATTATCTATAAGACCCTGCTTGATTTTATGATGGAAATAATGGCTTCAATGTACAAGGGATTGTTATGCAAGGGACAGAGATGACATATCTCACTGGTCAAAGGTAAGTTGCCGTCTTGGAGACAAATGTCCCACAAGCGCTTGGAATTGGTCAGGATTAATGTCATCAGGCACAGTGCATTTTTGAAGGAAATCATTCATTATGGTCCTTTGAACTTCAAATGTACGCAAGACATCCAAATGTTTCGGTTAGTTGTTCACTGATACTGAATGGTTTCTCAACAATGGGATGAGTAGGTTTGGTCTTAGTTGGTACAATGTTTGGTTTAGGATTGGCCTTGATCGGTACAATGTTTGGCTTAGGATTGGTCATAATCGGTACAATGTTTGGCTCAGAATCAATGTTGGAAGAAGGCAAAGGGCCATGGAGGATAACTTTCGGCCGTCTAGTTGCGATTGCGCAATTTTGAGTCGGGAGAGAGTTATTGTAATTAGAGGAATGAGGAGGTCCAGGAATGGTAACCCGTGGAAACCGAGGGACGAAATTCCCTGAAGCAGAAGATGGTGATCCCAAAATAGGACCAATGTTTTGAACAACGTTGGACAGTACACGGGACTTGATCTTAATGGTAGCAACATGATTACTAGTAATACGCCCTATGGTGTTAATGTAATCATATGGCACATCATTGTACTCAATTTGATTGGTTCAGTTGCCATGATCTTGATTACGGTTATTGTTTGGATTTCGATTTTGATTGTATCCTTGATTTTGTTGTTGATTGCACTCTTGGCCTTGGTTTTGATTCCTCCATTGTTGTTGGTCGTTATGCTTAGGAAAGGGATCTTTATAGATACCCATGTTCTGATTGGTGGTAAGAGGTCTATGGTCCAACAAAATCTCTCCATTCTCTATTCTAAATGTTTACAATATTGATATGGCTATAAATTGCCGTAAACAGTGACCTCTAGACCAAAATGGGGGAATTTGATTTATTGATGTAGAGTGGAAGGGATTGCTCATACTTCATGGATCCAAGGATGACCAAGAAGCAGATTGTAAGGCAGTTCTATAACAATGACATGGCATAGGGTATCATGGATAACATGCCCAACAATGAGTGGTAAACAAATGGTTCCTGTAGATTCTCTTTTTGCGCTGTCATAAGCCTTGATGGTGATGATATCTGGTCGCATATATGCCGCCGTATACCCAATGTTTGGACCAATTTCAATGACATTATATTCAATCCAAAGACATTGTCTATAAGAAACTGTTTGATTTTATGATGGGAAATAACAGCGTCAATGTCTAGGGGATTGTTATGCAGGGGACCAAGGGATGACATATAGGTAAGTTGCCATCCTGGAGACAAATATCCCACAAGCGCGTGGATTGGTCAGGGTTAATGTCATCAGGCACAGTGGATTTTTGAAGGAAATCATTCAGTATGGTCCTTTGAACTTCAGATGTATGCAAGAGATCTAAAATAGAGATCTACGTAGGTGTTTTACTTAGTTGTTCATTGATATTGTATGGCTTCTCAACAATGGGACAAGTAGGTTTGGTCTTAGTCAGTACAATGTTTGGTTTAGGATTGGCCTTGATCGGTACAATATTTGGCTTAGGATTGGTCATAATCGGTACAACATTTGTCTCAGAATTGGTGTTGGAAGAAGGCAAAGGGCCATGGAGGATAGCTTTCAGTCATCTAGTTGCAACTGCACAATTTCAAGTCGGGAGTTATTGTAATTAGAGGAATAAGGAGGTCCAACAATGGTAACCTGCAAAAACTGAGGGGTGAAATTACTTGAAGTAGAAAATGGTGATTATAAAATAGGACCGACGTTTTGAACAACATTGGACGGTACACGGGACTTGATCTTAATGGTAGCGACGTGATCACTAGTAATACACCCTACGGGGTTATTGTAATCATATGGCACAACATTGTACTCGATTTGATTGGTTCGGGTGTCATGATCTTGATTACGATTATTGTTCAGATTTTGATTCTGATTGTAACCTTGATTCTGCGGTTGATTGTGCTTTTGGCATTGGTTTTGATTCCTCCGTTGTTGTTGGTCATTATGCTTAGGAAAGGGATCTTTGTAGATACCCATGTTCTGATTGGTGTTAGGTCTATGCTCCAGCTCAATGTATTCATTCTCTAACAAGTTTTCAATAATGTGCCTTAATTGCACGCACCTATAAACTGCATGGCCAACAACACAATGAAAGTCACAAAATTCATATTCGTTATACCAGTCAGGTTTAGGCTGATCCTCAGGAAAGGGTTTCAACACAAGCCACATAATCATGTTGGCAGCAACTAATTTCTTGAACACTGACTCAATGGGCTCCCCTAGGTCGCTAAATGACCTGCACCTAAGAAATCCTCTACATGGCAGAGTTCTTTGTAGTTGGAGCGGTGGATTCAGTGGTTTCAATGGCATATTTTGAACAAGTGGTACTTGCACTATTTTCACATGTCGTGATTCGTTAACCCCATTACCTACCATGTTCTTGTTCTTGTTAAAGATCTTAGGCTTCTTAGTGATATGCTCTGAACATGTGCTTGAGGTTGATGCGATGTTTGAGCTTGGGAATAGATTTTGACCAAGCCTTTAACAATAAATGCCTTCTCAATTTATATGCCCTTGTCGATGATTTCTTCGAATGTGTTTGCACAAGCGAGACTTAGATTATGAGTGACCTCGGGGTGTAGGTTCTGTGCGAAGATGTCAGCTAGTTGTTTATCTGGCAAATTGTGTTGGAAGCGACTAGCTAGTGCTCTCCACCATTGTAGATAGGTCACAAAGCTTTCTCTGTCCCTCTGTTTGGATTTACAGAAGTCAACCATTGTCAGCTCATGCTCAATGTTGTAAGAAAAGTGGTTAATGATTTTTTCTAATAAATTGTTGAAAGTCGTTACCGTATTTTAGGACAATGAGATCGTGGTTGGTCTTGATCTTTAAATCAGAAGGTCAAATGGTCTAGGAACTCAGAGCGTATGGCGAACGCAAGAAAATTGAAATTAAAACTTTAGAAGAAAATGGGCAACGTAACTGCACATAATAGGAAAGAAAGTCGAATGGTCCAGAAACTTAGGGCGGAACCTAAGTTTGAAATTGAAAACCAAATGGACAATGTAACGGTACCAAGTGAGACAAAGGTTATTGTCTCAAATGATAGAAATAACGTTGCGAAAAATGACCAAGTGTCAAATGGTAATGCGAACAACGTAACACCTCAATGTGTAAATAGATGTCTGTGTAAAATATGGAAACAAGACTCGCACTTAGGTAAGGCTCTAAAAATCAAATCAAAATCCAATCCAAGTGACACAACCCAAACACAAAGAGTAAAACACTCAAGCCCAAGTGATAGGCAAGACTCGAGTGCAAACTATGTCCTCAAATCGAATACTTGAAAACTTGATTTTGAATTGTTTTAAGAGGCTTTAGGACATGTTTTGTTTGTGTGACACGGTTTATTTAGACTCACAATGCAAGTAAAGGGGCACCTAAGTGCACATTCCTCTGCTAAACTGACACAAGGTGTGCATGGTATCCGCCAAAGCTTCCACTGATACACCAGTCTTGAAAGGAATTAATTGTTTAATCCAAACATAAAGAGAGCATGTGGGTAGAGTTTTTTAAACCCCCCTTTGTCTCTCAAGAACTGATACGTGGCAAGGAACTTAGAGTGCCGAAGCAATTTGACATTTGGTAGGATATCCATGACAAATGGGGTCAATTAAGCTAAATTTTTGACTTGGCTTATCTAGATGGTCCACAAGTGCCTAGAAACACTTGGGCACAATAAAAATCTATTAGTGGATTCAAACCGCCTAGCTTGTTATGCAAGGGTATTGTCCCTTGCACAATGACTTCAGTCGTCTGCTTCTTGAAGTTTGATGTCTAGATTGCCACTTAATCCAAGTCCTCTTCCGTCTGGTCAGGCTAATCGCTCAGCGACTGTCCCATCCGTTTAACATAATTTATATACCCTACCAGATAAGTGGGGTTGGAACAATGCTGGGAGATGAAACCCCAGGTCAAAGTCCACCTAAAAAACCCATGAGGAGGCGATGAACTCCGCTTACAAGCCAAACAAGAAAATAAAAAAAGAACTGTCATTTCTTAGTCATCCAAGTCCTTAGGAACAAGGGGATAGCATACACAACATTTCTTTGGGTTTGACTCAACAAAACAAGTAAAACAATGCGTTTTTGGTCACCCAAATTCCCTAAAGGGGACAAAGGGAGAGCATACGCGCAAAACTTTACTAAAATAAAACTAAGTGTTTTTTGTAAGAAATGAAGAACAAAAAACAAAGTGATTTGTTATTTTTAAACACTTATGGAAATGTGATTTAAATTTGGCCTTTGATTAGAACTTTGAAATGACAAAACAAAAGAAAGTTCCTTGCACAAGTTTTTAAAGCACCAAAAGTCAATGTGAAATGGTTGCATTAATGTGTTAAAATCCTTCTCTTTTGCTTAATTCCCTGCAAGAAGCATTAGAGGGTTAATTTGCGTTTGATTAGATGACGAAGGCTACCTACAAATTAGCTCAAAACCTTGAAAACATGTTCTATGGAATGATTTCGCAATTACACAATAAAGTGTAAATTGCGAAATTGCATGTTAATAAAAAACAAAGGAAAATAGAAAGTATAGAAAACTAACAGGAGCGATTTTGCAGTTATCTGGATGATTTTGCAACTCACCTCACCAATTTCACAACTTATCTCACCGATTTCGCTACTTGATTAGACGATTTTATAGTTGTATAGGGCGATTTCACAATTTTAGGCTCCGAATTTGCAATCTCTAGAAAACACAGAAATACGATAAAACAATTTTGCGATTTTATGGCCCAATTTCGTAGTTTTATAATGAATTCGCTATTGCGAATTCCTTTAAGATTTTGCAATTTTTAGAAACCTGCAAAATAAAATATAAGACAACACAACAATTTCGCGAACACAAATATTGATTTCACAGTTAGATGTTTCAAATTTGCAATTTTGCAAAAACCAAAAAATATATATATAACTTGGAGAACGAATTCGCAGTTACCAGTGTCTATTTCGCAAATAAACCCTTTGAATTCGCAAATACGCAGCAAAGGTCCAAAACAAGGACGAGTTTGCGCTTTCCTAAGGTGATTTCACAGTTTTCTAGCACGATTTCACTGTTTCTAGCTCCAAGTTTGTAGATACGTAGCAGACAAATTCGCAACTCTGCAGTCAACGGACCAAGAATGAAAAATCCTCAAACTTTAGCCAATTTTAACAATAAAAATTGACAAAAGAAGATGATAAGAAGTAACTTGAAAAATTTGTGGGTTGCGGTCCCGTTGGGCATGTCAAATGTAGAATAGGATCGTGGAGCGAGTTAGTTCATGTATTTAATATATAAAACAAATGACAAAGCATAAAGAACTAGCGTGCTAGCCTTGTAGACATCCAATTCCTATCACTATCGTGCCAAGATTGCAAGTTTGAACCACTTTCCGCAATAACACACAAATTGAACCAAAATCACTAAAACACTATAATTTGGTTGCGCATGTCACATACATGTGCGAATTTGCATTCATATATCCTTAATTGGGGCAATGCATTTTATGGAATTGTTATTTTCTCCTAATTCACTTCGAGTCAAATTGTGACCAAGCAAAATGATGTTTTGGACCACTGAAATCTTGTAATTCGGCCGCACACATCACATGCATGTGCCAATTCACATCTATAATACCTTAATTGGGGCATTACCCTGTACGCAATTGACACCTTCCTCTAATTCAACTCTAGTCAAATTACAACTAAGTAAATTGACATTTTCGACCAATTTGATTAAACAAGCAACCAATTTCCAAGAATTGCAGAAGGACTAAGTAAAATCATTTAAGCAAAAAGAATTAGATTAAGAGCTCAAGTGAGGAATCCATGGAAAGTTATTGAATATTGTAATGACCCCTTCTAGAATCTGATCTCCTAATGACCGTTGGCCTATTCTCGGAAATCCGTAGGCTACTCGGAAAGTGCAATTGAGGGTTTCCTATTTTTTAGGATGTCTTTGATCAGAGTTTTGATGGCTAATTCCTTCTGGGTTTTTCAAGAGCTTCGCAGAGGTATGTTCGTTTCAGTTTTCTGAGCATTCTCAAGAATTTACTATTTTTAGTAAATTCTATTTTTGGCAGCTAGCAGGATTGTCGAAGGAGTTAACTTCCCCTTTTTGGTTGATTCATTCAGTTTTGGGCTTCAGATTTCAGTCTTGGCGAAATAAGTGAATTTCACTTAAAATAAAATAAAATAAACGTTATATTTTAACGTTGACCTTGGCCTAGACTTGATAACTTAATGTTATTTTAAAAGAGGGGGACTTGAAGGGGGGGGGGCGCCACATTGCATGGAAAGGGGGCGCCACTCTTAAGGAAAAGCTTCTAGAAGATGCCAATTGAAGCCTATAAAAGAAGGCATTGGGCTACCATTTGAGGATCTTGGTTTTAATGCATTGTTATGCTGCAGCTTTGGCTCTGGAACTGCTTCGGGGAATGAAGGCCTCCTAGCAAAGGCATCTCTTCATGCTTGAAAGACAGCATCTAGCGGTGAATTAGTTATTGATATTTGTATTTGCTTACGTATTGCTTCAATTATTTCATTGTCAGTTCTTTGATAATATTAGAGTTCCAGATATTGTAGTTCTGTATGAGATAAACCTAGGGTTTTCATTCATAAAGGAAAAAATACAAAAAAATTAGTTCTGGGTATCAACCCATTGTTTTAGTTTGGCTTAGGCGCCCCTCTTCTCAAATTTTCGGAATTAATAAAGCTTGCATTCATTTCCTAGAGCAAATCGCCCTTCTCCCACTTGGACGCCCCTCTGGGGTTTGCATTGGTTTTCGTGTAACTCATTTGGATGCAGATTTCACCAGTTTATGGATGCTAACTTGGGCGCCCCATCCAGGAAGAGTATTCGCAACAAAAATCAAGAAGATTGGTTAAGTTTTGCCAGAGTTATGAATATCTGAAGAAATTAATAAGGGCTGGTTTTTTCTTCTTTCTAAAGGCAAATTTCAATTAATTTTGTAACTGACAGTAGTACTGGCAGCCTTCTCTATTAGTTCAATTTTCTTTAAAGTATTGTAATAGATTTCAGCTCCGCCTTATGGTAGCTACTAGCCCTATTGGGTTAGCAAGCACATTCTTGGTGTAGAGCATCCGCCCTATGGTAGCTACTTACCCTTTTGGGTAAGCAAGCACATGCTGGGTGTGGAGTAGTTTCATTTCAGTATTTCCCATTAAAGCATTGTTGTTAAGCTCACTCCGTCATATGGTAGCCCCTTACGGGTAGCACATACTTGACGTAGAGTTCTTTATTGTAATTACTCCGTCTTATGGTCGCCCCTACTCCGCCATGGATTGGGTAGCACATACTGGACGTTGAGTTCATTTCCTGCATCCTAGTGGCAAAGTATTTCAGTTTATTTGAGATTAACTTTAATCTGGACGGAACTTGCTTGTAATGTTGTAATCCAAATATTAAAAGTTGAAAAAATTTGGCTCGGGATACTTCAAATATCTATTATTAGAAATTCAAAATTCAAAATATTTGGGCCATGATGTCACCCATGACATCATCATAAGGGTGTCATCCACAAAGCATTAATAGAGATAAATATCAGGTTTAAGGTTACCCATGCTTTATTAATGCTCCATTCTTCCAAATATTGATGACCATATTTATTACTTGTCCCTCCAAAATTGAATGAATTTGTGACCCTCCATCTTGATCTTGAGATGGAGGGCCACAAATCAATTAGCTCATTTTAGAAAAGCTATAAATACATGAGCCATGGCCATAACCTTTGAGCTCTTTTTTGGTGTAGAAAAACTATGCAAAAATATCTCTAGAGAGCTTCATTCATCCTTTCAAAACTGATCAAATCAAGAGCCAAAGCTATTGGTGCAAGGAGAGATGTATGGAGACGTTTGTGCTACTGCGTTGACAAAGACTTGGAGCATCAAATCCGAGCACGAACATGTTTAATGGACTGATCTTGGAGGAGGGCCACCTAGGGAAGACATTGTCCATGTTTTCTTGTCTATGTTTCTTGACTCCATTGATCCGCACCCCTTGAGGGAGTAGGCCTAGCACGCTAGTTCTTTATGCTTTATTTGTTTTATGTATTAAACGCATGAACTAACTTGCTCTGCAATCCTATTCTACAAAAATATCATTGAATTTATGTATTTAAAAAATAAAAATAAAATTATATGTATATATCGAAACTCTGTTTCTCAAACACAGCTCTCAATCTCGTTTTTCGGCCATGTTTCCATTACCATTTCATTTCTTGCAACATAGGCCTGAACTCCTTTAACCTGTCCAATGGGGACAATGAGAACCATATTCAGATTGGTAGTTGCATATATGGAAAAAACTGCATAATTGTTTTCAACTCTGACATTTTATGTCACTACTGGAGTTGTATTATGATTACTCTTTTATTTTAATTTTGTAATTGAAACTGTGGAGTTTTTTATCCAGTGGTTTGTCAACCCATAAATTGTGTAAGTCAAAATCTTGTCAATATTTCAATGGCCACTCTGTTTTTTAGTGACATTCTATATAGCACTTGAAGCAAACTATATTCATATTACAACCTCCACCCTGCCTTCTTTACCCATTATGTTTGTTATTTGGCCTTGCTACTCAGTTGGTTCTTCTTACTTCAATCAGGGTCATTTATTTCATGCTGTCGTCCATCTCTGCATTCCCTATATAAGACATTAACAACCTATTGTTGGAATTAGTTTCTCTTCAGATTATGTGGATTTTTTTCATCGTGTCATATTTTCTGATGAAAATCCACATTTATACAACTATGATGTTTCACAGCATTCACATTTATAGAAGGCAATTGATCTTTGGATGCCAGGCAACTGTATTTCGTTTCCTATAGGACAAATTCACAATCTTATGCAGTATATTCGATATTTTTACTTGTACTTATCTATTTTGTTTCAAACTTCATCTAACAAAAATGTCAAATCATTGTCCTCTAAATTTTCTAGTTTTTGATTTGTCTTCATGCATATCTGATAGCTTAGAAATTGAACTGATGCATAAATGTTTTCAAACTTGCATTCAGAGAAGCTATGAAATGATTTCCTTGCATTTCATGCTGGATTACTGAAGGAATCTTACTTTAACAAATCTTCAAATATTTGATCATAATATATCACACTTTCTCCCAGCCTTTGCTTTATGTATTTAACATTTTTCACAGTTAATGCTCCCCCTTTGGACCAAAAACACATTCAGAAAGACCCTTTTCAGCTTGCCTCATTCTCCAGCAGGATTCTCCTACTTATTCTCATTATTGAATACCAAAAATATTGAAGTGCTCTAACATTTGGCAGAGGGTCTCACATTATTAATCCTAAAAATTAAAACTTAACAATTTTTTCAATATTCTATCATAATCTATTATACTTTCTCCCCGTCTTTGCTTTATAGATTTAACATTTTTTTGCAGTTAAATGCTCCCCCTTAGGAAGAAAAACACATTCAGAAAGATCCTTTTACCGTGTCCCATTCTCCAGGAGGATTCTTCTACTTCCTCTCATTATTGAATACCAAAAACATTGAAGGGCTATTTGAACCTTAACATCTGGCAGTGTGTCTCAAATTATTAATCTTAAAATACAAAAGGTCTATCTTCATGTGGAAACTCTGTGAAAATAATAAGTAAGATCCTAAACTGATATTTAAGACTTAGAATACAAAAGTCTATGTGGCATTTTTTAAGTAAAGACTCAAATTTAATCCTATTTGCTGCTTTCTTCATACAATTTTTTTATGCATTCACAAACCCAACAGAACCATTCAATAAATAATATGTAGCATCTAAACTTGCAATAATTATTTGGATTTGTTCATACAAGCTGTTGAAAAGAAATGAATCTTGTCGGGCCACAATGCTATGTGACAATAGGCTCCTCACACTTGCAAGATATACAAACAAGTCCAAAAACAGAATGATGATAATGCAGAGTATATTCTTCACTTTTGTTGCCACACCATTCTGAGCTTTCAGATTTGGTTCATGGATTTTTTTCGTTGTTATATCCTCTAGCTTATTCTAGCAGTTGCTTGTCACCACATTCCCAATCGGTGCCTTTCACTTGCCATCTTTGTAGTTCATAAACTGGCATCTTTGACAACCCTCCTATCTTTACATGTTGCTTTAGTCATCCAACTGTTTTCTCTGTCATTGTCAAGAGTTCCAATGAAGTTCGCTTTGGAAACTTGCCTTTTTTTTTCCAGAATTGCCCCATACCTTAGTTGTCAGGGCATAGGTACGGGTACTAGTATGCCATTTTTTTAGAAAAATAGGCGATGGGTACGGGGAGACGACTATTATGCCTTTTTTTAGAAAAGTAGGAGATGGGTACGGGCCTCCGACTATATATATATAGTCGTCTCCCCGTACCCATCTATTTTTCTAAAAAAATGGCATACTGGTATATATATGAAAAATTTAGAGAAATATATACTATATAATGGCCATTGCACTTAAAAAATGTAAAATAATATCCGAGCCAAATATAAACAAAATCACTCTGCAAAGAGAATAATCATATTGGCTCTCCCATCTAGAGTATAGTCGTCTCCCCATACCCATCTCCTATTTTTCTAAAAAAATGGCATACTAGTATATATATGAAAAATTTAGAGAAATATATACTATATAATGGCCATTGCACTTTAAAAATGTAAAATAATATCCGAGCCAAATATAAACAAAATCACTCTCCAAAGAGAATAATCAGATTGGCTCTCCCATCTAGAGGTTCCCCTGCTTTAGCAGTTTTAAGAATAGCTAAAGCAATAATAAAGAGATTTTTTCTAGATTGTTAGAGATGGTCAATCAACTAATTTTTGGACAGATTCTTGGGATGGTCACCCACCTATTATCACCCAATTCCTTGATTTGAGATCTCCAATGGAAAATCTTCATAGTAAAGGATGGGATAAGATTGCTCATTACAATCAACCATGTAAATATCATTGGGAGGTTGGAAAACAATAAATTCCTTCTGAGGAATGGCCAATTTCATTGGAAACAGATCAAAAGAGGATAGGAGACTCTATCTTACAGGGTAGATCTTCATGCTGTACAGGGTCAGATATGATAGCATGGGGGACCAAATCTACAGGAAGTTATTCTGTTTCTGATGGATATGCTTCTGTATGTAATATAAATCCCCATCCTTTAAGGGATATATTTAAAAATTTATGGCAACAAGAACTTTGACCAAAAGTCAGCCTCTTTGTCTAGATGTTGAGAAGAATTCTAACAGGGGACCGGCTAATGAAAAAAGGATTTAATGGTCCCTATAGATGCGCAATGTGCTTCGATGATGAGGAAATTGTTTAACCATTTATTTATACAATGTCCCTTTGTGCAACAAATGTGACAAAATTTGGCATCCTTACTTCAGAGAATGGGTGAAGCAATTAACTAGTGGCCAAAATCTGGAGGCAGTCCTATGGAATGGAATTAGTGGAATGTATGGAAGGAACGAAATCAATGAATTTTTCAGTAGGAAACTAGAGCTTTTTCTTTTGTGTGGGAAGTAATCAAGAGGAATATTGCTGAATCAATCAAGTACAAAATCCAAATTCCTCAAACCCTGTGTGCTCAATGGATTAATATCACTACAAGGTTATCTATTAATCTAGACAGTCATCAAATGGGTAATTATAAAACAAGAAATCTAAAGGCGAAGGTAAATGGATAACCCCACCATGTGGCTTTGGGAAGCTGAATATTGATGGAGCGTCTAGAGGAAATCCAGGTCAAGCAAGCATGGGTGGAATCGGTAGACTATCGAATGGATCAGTGACATTTCTATTTTCTGAAAGATTAGGTTATGTAACAAATAATTTGGCAGAAATTAAGACAGTTTTTAGAGGTTTACAGGTAGCAATTAAAGTTCGTTGGAATAATATTCAAGTGGAATCTGATTCTTTAATAATTATTAACCAGTTATCCAATTCCTCTTTGCAGAAGGGCAAGAATTGACAAATAACTAAAGAGCTGGACAAAATTCATCAGTTGAAAGTTAAATTTCAAGAGAGATATTTCACCCATGTTCCTCGACAACAGAATAAAGTAGCTGATGCATTAGCCAATTGGGCTCTGGATAATCATAACGTTGTGTGCTATGGTTCACCACCTATATGGTGGCCCATTGAGATACAAGAAGATATTCAACAGATTCTAGATCTTGATTGACTTCCTCTTTATGACGGTTGTGAACAGATATGTTTCTTGTGCCATGGCCTAGACTAAGAGTTTTCATGCCTAGCATGGTAGAATTTGTATATTTGAATTACCCTTTGAATTAATATAATTTTCCTTTAAAAAAAATGTAAAATACATTAAAAATAACTTTTTAAAATAAGGAAATTAGATTAAAATAAAAATAAAATTTAAATTTAAACTAAATTTGATTATTATCTAAAATAAAAAACGTAAAATAATAAATTATTAAATTATAATTATAAATATTAAAAAATAAAACTAAACTATAAAAATTAAAAATTAAAAAAGCTAAACTACTTAACAATTGTCAATAACTCAGTTAACCATGGAACGGCAATGTCAGACATTGTCGTTCGCGGCAATGCAGGGACAACACTTAATGGTGTGCAAGGCATTGCTCTAACCCCTCTAGAAGACTAAAACATTTAAATTCAAAGCTTTACATTTTTTAACCAGTGGCAAAATGGTGGAAATAATATATGTAGTAGGACTGTTAATTTGACGGCGACTGGTTTTCTGGCGGATGCGACTAGGTTTCCTCCGACTACTGTTTTAAAATGAAGTGTATGCTTTTTTTTTAATAGAAAAATTCATGTGTTTAGGGTTAAAAAAATGTGGTTAGGGTTTAGAAAGGAAACGAGGCTTTCTTGAGGGGAAGCGTCAAAGAGACGAAAGTCTCCGGCAGACATCTCTGGGTACAGGAGATGTCTCCATACCCATCTCCCATACCGGAGATGCATCCTAATACCAGAGACACATCCTAGGGGGGTGGGGGACATGTCCCCCTGCAACATTGTCTCAAATTATTTTTTTTGTTTGAGGACTTAAGGGATCTAGACTCTACATAATATTCTCTGTTGAATTGAAATTTAAAATTTATAAGCTGCTTGGACTGATATCAATGTTTGAGGGGGGAATTTTTATACAAGTTTTCTTCATAATTTGGGACATTTTTGCAGGACAGCCTATGGTATATCTTTCAGTTCCTTTTGCTTTTTCTTCATTATCGGATATGAGCTCTGTCATTTTGTTTACGTTTTAAATGCAGAGATTTTGGAGTTGAAGATATATTTCTTGCTTACTGAAAGGTGCCTGCATTTGCGGTGCCACTTATCAGTCTAAAAGACAGTATAGTCCCTCCCTTGGGGATTTTAAGAACAAATCTGAACTATGTTTCAAATACTTTATATTATGATG
Source organism: Torreya grandis (assembly GCA_037957365.1). Lineage (NCBI taxonomy): Eukaryota > Viridiplantae > Streptophyta > Pinopsida > Cupressales > Taxaceae > Torreya > Torreya grandis. The sequence goes on along the minus strand of JARHVA010002714.1, from coordinate 388,895 downwards.
ACATCATAATTATGAAATAGAAAGCATTATATAACTTATAAGCAAAGGAGTGGGGAGTGAAGGTGCTCGGTCACATCACAGGAGTTTATAGGCTCACATTATCGACACAAATACAGTTGAAGAGATAGACTTACAAATAGAGTTATAGATAAAACACGGGCAAATATCTTTTTGACAATCATGATAACTTCGCTTAACTTATTCTAGATAACCAGGCTGATGATGCTGAATCTCCTAAGTTTATTCCTTCTCCACATGGCTAATCTCTTTCCTATTTTACCCGAATGGTGGTGCCATATTTGATATGTAACTCTTACCTCCCTCACTTGTAACTTAGATATTCTAAATTACTTTACTAGGTAGAATGCAAGGCTGGTTGCTCTGTTTAAAGTTGTAAGGTACCTGGTGACTAATACAGGGTGAGAATCTAGAGATATTCTCAAAATAATGCATTCTGAAGTGCTTCAGATACTTTCTGGGTCTGATCAACATCTAAAACATTGATTGGATACAAGCTTATACAATAACACTTGTTCAGATGGCATCAGTGTGCCAGATCTTAAAAGAAACACAAGATATTGAATTGTTTTTGAAGCTTCTCCATTGATGGATAGCTTGTTTAAATGCTCAAATGGGTGGAATTTTCTGCTGATTTTGGCTCGCATTTGTTTTGGCAAATCATGATTATGTGCTTTTATAGAATATAAGGATAGGCTTCCAACTGCAAATTTTTACATAGGTTTTCATATTTGCACCATCGCATTGAGATGAACTTAAATACCTAAATATCTAATTATTGTTATTGTACTCGCAAAAGCATTGTCATTTTTATGTGCTCTTGTTCATGTATAAGATGCGTAGAGGTGTGTTTAAGACCTGAGGAGACAAGACAGAGCTGCCATTTTTTTTGTGTGTTTAAAGCAGGTCCATGACATAGTTCATAGCATGGAAAAAGCATTGGATTAAATCTAATCAAGAACCTTAGAAGAATCGACCAAAAGAAGCTTGCTTTTTGTAGGCTCATTCTTGCTACTGAAACTGTTCAGAAACTGCTAATTTTATTACACAAAACCCTCAATTGTGTTGGCATAAAGAGTGCTGAATGATATACACATTATATATGACTCATCTTGTTACTTTCTTAAACATGTTTTCAATCTCATATTTGAATCTGGATTTTGCTTTTGCAGGTATTGGTATATCATGACTTGCTGCAGATGATGCAACATCCCCATCATGCTCAGGTGAGGTTGCATTATCTTCCCTATTAAAACTTGAGCATTAGATGAGTTTATTTAGCATTTTCGCATTCCACCATGTTTCGCACTACGATGATTTTTCTTTTAGACAAATAGAGAGGAGCAACAACAAACAGAAAATTCTACCTACTTTTTTTTCTTGATACGTTGTCTTGCCTTTTGCAGGTCACCCCCAAGTTTTGTAAGCATTATGGGAATATAGGAGCTGCTATCAATGACGCCCTGTCAAAGTACAGAGAAGAGGTGGTCTCCAAGAAATTTCCATCTGCTGCTTATACTCCATATAGAATCAGTCAACCTAATGTGGATGATTTTATTACCGAGCTTCGTAAGAGAGGGTTGAATAAAGCAGCTATTGCAGCTGCTGCAGCTTCTGAGGATGACAATGACACCAGAGATCCACCAATCACTACGCTTCCAGATTAAATAGAATGGATGATTTTATTACTATTTGTAAATAAGAGAGAATTGGGAAAAGATCACGGTTAGCTGATACAGCTGCTTAGAATAAGAGCAAGGTTGGAGATTCACACACCTCTATTCTCATAAGTCGAAATTCAAGAGGGAGGATTCTGCATTTCATTAAAAACTTTGCACCACAGGAGCAAATCCTTTCTCTTCCTTTGATGGATACCTTCTTACATTACCAAGACAAAGTAAGAGGCTATATCTTAGTATGAATTTTCTGGCTTAAGGTGCTAATCCCACTACTTACCTGATGACAACAATTATATTTATGCATGGAAATTAAATAAGTGACAAGATACTGAGGTACTTTTCACATTGTCACATCCACACACACAAACACACCTCCACTCGCAATACTTGTTGAAACAGGTACAAAGCAGAGCTGAAGGCTTCGTCTGCTCTATTTGGCCGCTTGAAGATTAACAGATATAATAGAGGACACAACGATAAATTATGGAACAGCTCTCAGACTTTGTTGGATTCTTTCGTGTTCCATTGGAAATGTGTTTACTAATTAATGAAGAAGACCTTTTAAGTGGACTCGATAAGTGGACCCATTCTTGACAATTATCTCCTTTGCTGCTCTCTGAAAATAGGCAAGGTAGCTTCCCAAACGTCAGGTGACACATGAGATGAAAAATTGTCAGCATGTGTACTGTCAGGCTCTTGAGCAAATAAAGGTAGTTATTTCAATGTTTTTGCGGAGCCGTGCATGGAAGAGCTCATCTTACCTAGGTGAACTGCAATCTTGATTTGTCAGGAATACAATGTTCCATTAAATCACGAAGTAAATTAGGGCCAATTTGAGCCCAAGTTCAACCTAACTACAAGATGAGGATGTGATTTGAGGCTAATTTAGTCATAAATTGATCCAATTAGTCAATTTGTGCAATTAGAAATGTGATTTGGGCCAAACTGAGCCATGTGAACCTAAATTATGACTCAATCGATTGTATAAGATGCAACATATGGCTTAGTTTACCTTTTAATTGTAACAAAAATGCAAATACAGAGGTAATTGGGGCCAATATGAACTAGTTGAACCTAAATGAAAGTATAGGATGTGATTTGGGGCTAGAAATTAGCTCATATTTCCTCACATATTGAGCCAATTAGCCAATTGTTACAATCATTGATGCAAGTTGGATGAAATTCAACCTCGTGAACCTTGTTTTGATTAATATAGGATGGAATTTTGGGGTTAATCAACCCGACTATCATAACACCCTAAACCAAATAGTCCACCTATTCAATCATGAAGTAAATTAAGGCCAATTTGAGCCCCTTCAGCCTAACTACAAGAGCAGGACGTGATTTAGGGTGAAATTAGCTATGATTATATTATGAATTGATCCAATTAGTCAATTGGTATAATTAGAATCATGATTTGGTCCATATTGAGTCCTGTGAACGTAAATTATGACTTAGGGTTTAGGGTTACAATTAGTTGATGCAATTTGGACAACATTAAACCATGTGAACCTAATTTTGACTATATAGGATGTAATTTGGGGGTCAATAGACCCCGATATCATAATAAAATAAAATAAAATAAATAGTCTACCAATTCAATTACAAAGAAATTTGGGGCCAATTTGAACCCTTTCAACGTAACTAGACAAGATTAGGATGTGATTTGGGTCAAATTGATCCCCATGAACTTAAATTATGGCTCAATCAATTGTATAGGATGCAACATATGGTTGAATCAACCCTAGAATTGTATCACAAATATAATCATAGAGGTAATTGTATATGATTGCATGACATAATAACAATACATGGTTTGGATTGCATCACATAATATAATCATATATCATAACAATATGATATATGAACATATAGATATAATAGATATAACGCATATGCCTTATTGGCACAATAGAAAAAACTCTTTGTCCAACGTTTCTATTTAGGGTGTTTTGAGAATTTTGACTCCACTCTGCATCATTATCACTTTGCACAATGAAGATAGAAGGAATCAAACTATTATTTGGGACCCCACCATAAAAAGGAATCAAATTTTTTTGTCTAGTCATGGGTGATGGTTCTCATTCAAAGAAGAGGACGCAGTTAAAGCACAAAACATCGAATCAATTACAAGAGTTGAGAGAAAAAGAAAATGTACGAATTCAAACATTTCACTCAAGACAATGTACAAACACTATCCCTAATAAACCAAATGTTGTAGATAATGATGAAACTAGCAATGATGAATTGAATAACAATGATGAATGTTTATCTAATAGTCCAAATTATGTTGTAATTTCACATTCAAAGTATAAAGTTTTTGATTTTGTTGATGATGAATTTATGCATGATGATTTACGCCTAAACCATTAAGAAAATTTCATGAAAACACATAATGATGAAAGAAAAATTGAAGAAAATGCCATGGCAACACTAAACAATGAAAGTAATAATGAAAAACTAGTAGTCAACATAACGATTTTAAAACACCCTCTCAACAAATTCCACCAATAACACCTCCAAGGATTGTGTGTAGAAAGGCAAGTACTTAATTGAAATTAATAAAAATATTTTGAAACCAATGCATAAAAAAATGTCTGAGCCCCATTAAAAAAAAACCTTAAAAAATTGGGATTTTTTTGATAAATAAGATTTTGATAGTCAAAAATATCAATTGTTTGTTTCGTTGATGGAATTGATTAAGATGAGACTTACAATGTACACTCGAGGACTGAGAACATCTAACATGGATGATAAAAACAATAAAATTGTTGAAAATCTACATGATGCATATCATATTGTAGCCTTGAAATCACATAACAAAGATTGTAAGGTTGCTCGATGTATAATTACAACTTGTGTTGTAAGTGGTGAAACAGAGAAAAAATTATTGATTTCAAAAATTAGCCAAACATTGGACATAAATAGAAATTCATTAATGAAAGTCATTGGATGGTACCACCAAAGACTTAATGATGCCAATACCATTGAGCTCTGGGCATTCTCTAGTAGACTTTCATGAGATGATAAAGCCCCAACGGAGGCTCTCAAATATTTACTTGCATAATTTTTGAAAGACAATATAAGAGTTTCACTCAATACAAGAGATGTGAAAATAAAAGTTAGTTCTCGTAACTATTAACCACATTCAAAACATTTATTGGATATGACTCAAACATAATTGTAATATAATTTTTTGAAAAAAATCCACGAATTTATATTAGTTAAAAATATTTTGAGATGGTCAAACCATTTTATATAAAAATAAACAAAACACACACCACTTATTGTTATAGGCAACATGTTGAATTTTCAATACATTTTTCGTTATATAAGTTTTACTTTGCATAATAAAAATATTTTATAGGAGTGTGGGATAGAATTTCTGTCAAAATCAATGAGAAAGTTTATTCCTATCATTTTTTGTGAAAGCCCAGATGGACAGTTAACTCTCTTATAACAAAACATGTTTGGATGGAAATTACAACATTTGTGGTGATTGTCAAAATTTTAAAAATGTATCCATAAAAAAATTACAAGTGCAATTGGACATGAATTAATTGGTTTGAGTAAATACAAATATGTGACTTATCAAGCAAAAGACAACAAAATATATAAAAGGTGTGAGCTTGTTACAAAACAAATACATGTTTCAGAATTTATGATCAAATTCAAGGAGGAAATTGTTTATGAGTATGCAAGGCACACATGCAAGGATAGATGGTTGGATAAACATTTCAATCTAAGCAAAGACACATTCCCACTTGGTTCTATTGTTTTAGTTGTCACCTTTGCTAAAAAGTACACATTAAAATCACAAATAGAAATTCAGTCACAATATTACAACTCAATAGAGGGTGTCATATTTGTGCATATAACATTCATGCATGCATTTAATAGTAAATAACAAAATTAAAAAATATTAAGTACCATTTCTATGTCAGTAATCGTTGATCACATTGTACATAGTATGTGTAATGTTTGTTTTGAGATATTATATGGATAGTTGATTTGAGAGAAACATTAGTTTCAATCAGTAAGAATGCATAGAGATTTTATTGGTTGATCAGGATGCATGTTACCATTAGCGTAAAACATATTTGAAGTTTCACTAATATTGGCCATGGAAAGGGGGAGCATCACAGTGCTACAACATGTGTAAAAATAGTCATTGTAAGAGAGGAGTTGAAGTTTGAAGATGGTGTTGTTTTGATTGATGCAACAACCATTATTGAATGGTGTAATGATAAAATGGACCATGGTGCTCAAAAAAATTATACTATTCGTAGATATTTATAGTTGATGAAGGAAGAACACTTGGTAAAGTATAAGGATTGTATGATTGTAATGAAATCAAGTGAGCTCCACTCATTTTTTATCTCAAATTTAGGTTATTGGACTATTCATATGAGACACTCGGCATGTTTTTGCTATGTATGCATAGAATTTATTTGGAATGAGTGTGAGTCACAAGAGTGGGTGGATGAATGGAGATGCAAACCTCTAATATTAATCAACACATATCAAGTTCTACCAGCATTTCAACTTATAAATATGACATCGCCACATGACTTTGATCATGTATCCAATATAACGCAACCAGGTATAAAATTAATCATTATGTACTATTTATTTTTATTATCTATGATAACAGCGTCATTAAAATTTTATTTTTTTACGATACAAGGCATGATTTAATAGTTATTGCAGATGAGGACAATGAAGAGGGAACAAAGTAATGCTTTTGTTAGTATGTAGAAAATAAAAAAATTGAATTCCCAAGCTATAGATCGAGAAAACATTGACTATCCCACTAGTTCTATGGTAGTTATTGGAACTTGTTTCCGATGATATCATATAAAAATTTTAGATGTATGGTTTTTTTGAAGACTTTAAAACATATAAGAAGATATTACACTATTCAAATTTGGCTCTTGCAACAAATATTCAATTGATCAAATATCATGAGAGGTCATTAAGTAGGAATCTATGGAAAGTTCATAAGTTATATCATGAATTTATTCTTGCACTATCAAGATTAGAGCAGATCCTAGTGGTTCGTTGGATTAAAATTCTAAGGTGTGTTGACTTGTCAAATGTAGATGTGTTTAATTTTACCAATTTTTTTTTATTTTGTATAAAATACATATAAATTTTATTTTTAATTATTTACTAATAATTTTTTTTAGGTTGGTGGTGTCAAATTAGCTTCCACCTTCACGCAGTTGGCACTATTAGTAAATAATTTCATATTCTTGAAACTAAGATAAGCTTAATATAAGTACTCAGTTATTATATAAAGGTCATTCTTGACGTTGAAATAAGGAGTGGGTCTCACGATTGGGCATGATGGGAGGCCAAGAACTTGGTCTTGAAAGGTATCTACCACCCCAAACATGTTGACAATGTCAGTTTTGAGCCATGAAGCACTGGAGGTGGAGTTATCCAACTCCAACTTCAACTTTGACAACATTTGTTATTAGTGTTTTCATGCTCTTAAACAATAGTGAAAAGATGCATCAAGGTGGATTTTGAGATCATAGACATGGGAACACGTGTCATTTACCTATCTATATGTGCTCAAAGTGATGAATTTGCACCTAGAGGTTCTAAAGGTGAAAATATTAGTTGGAACTCAAGAACTTGTGCCTTCACTGCAAAAAAGTTGCATTTTAGGACCCGTTATTGTAGTGTGTGCCGTAGATTCATCTCAAAGGTTTCCATTAACGTGTTCTAGGGTGAGAATATACGGCTTTGACATGTACGTGAGGGTTCTTTAAGTTCATCCAAATGACTTATGATTTTCATTTCACGCACGTATGAAGTTATGCTTAAAAACTATATTTTTGGGTATTTGGAAGTGCGTTCCGTAAGGCCAGAATGGGTGGTAGGTATCTATATTAGAGGTGATCAAACACCAAAAACATGGTCTTATATGTTATTTACCACCTTGGATGTGTTGGCAGTGTCATTTTTGAGCCATGAAACACCAAAGGTAGAGTTATCCAATTGTCGCTTCAACTTTGACAATATTTGTTTTTAGTGTTTTTGGCTCCTGAACAATAGTGAAAACATGTTTTTTGGTGAATTTGGACGTCAAGGCCATGGGAGAACATCATTTTCCTACCTATATGTGCTCAAAATGATGTATTTTCACTTGGAAATCCCAATGGCATAAATGTCAATTGAAGCTCAAGAACTTGTCTCTTCATTGCAAAAAAATTGCATTTTAGGACTCATTACTACAATTTGTGCCATGGATTGGTATTGAAGGTTACATAGACATGATCTAGGGAGAAATTAGAAGGATTCAAAAATCATGTAAGGGTTCTTATGGTTCATCCAAAAGACTTATGGTTTTTGTTATATGCACATATGAAATCAGGTTTAAAAACTACATTTTTCTTGTATTGGGAAGGGCGTTCTTGAGGCTAGAATGGTTGGTGGGTATCTCTACTAGACATGATGAAATGTTAAAAACTTAATCTTGGATGTTATTTTTCACTTTGGACATGTTTGTAATTTCAGTTTTGAGCCATGAAGCACTGGAGGTGGAGATCTCCAACTGCCACTTCAAATCTGACAATATTTGTTGTCAGGGTTTTCGTGCTTCTAAACAGTAGTGAAAACATGATTCTAGATGGATTTGAACATCGAGGTCATGGTTTATTTTTCTATATAGACATGATCAAAATGATGGATTTACACTTGGAGGTCCCGAAGGCATAAATGTCAATTGGAGCTCAAGAACTTGTCTCTTCACTGCAAAAAAGTTGCATTTGAGGACCCATTACTGCAACATATGCCATAGATTGGTCTTGAAGGTTCCATTAGCATACTCTTGCATGAAATTAGATGGATTTAACATGCACATGAGGTTTCTTCTTATTCATCCAAATGACTTACGGTTTCTATTTTACACATGTTTATAGTTAGGCTAATAAATTACATTTTTCTTGTATTGAAAAGGGTGTTCTTGAGGTTGGAATGGGTGGTGGATGTCTCGATCAAGCATGATAGGAGATCAAGAACCTGGTTCTAGACGTTATCCACTACCTCATACATGTTGGCAATACCAATTTCAAGCCACAAATCACAAGAGGTGAGTTCTCTGTCGCTTTAACTTTGACAACATTTGTTGTCAATGTTTCTGCACACCTGAATAGTTGTGAAAACATGCTTCCAAATGGATTTAAATGTCAAGATCATGGTATCACATGTCATTTACCTATCTAAATGTGATCAAGGTGATGGATTTGCACATGGAGGTCTTCAAGGTGGAAATGTCAGTTGAAGCGAACTTATCTCTTCACTACAAAAATTTGCATTTTAGGACCAGTTACTGCAGCTTGTGTCATAGATTGGTCTTAAAGTTTTCATAGACATGTTTCAAGGTGATATTAGAGGGATTTAATACACATTCATGGCTCTTTTGGTTCATCCAAATGACTTACGATATGTTTTATGTACGTATGAAGTTAGGCTAAAAAATTATCTTTTTATTGTATTGGGAAGGGTGTTCTTGAGGCCGAAATGGATGGTGGGTCTCTTGATCGGGTGTGATGGGAGGCTAAGAACCTAGTGCTAGACATTATTCACCACCTTGGATGTGTTGGAAGTGCTAGTTTCTAGCCACGAAGCACCAGAGGTAGATTTATCCAACCATCGCTTCAATTTTGACAATATTTGTTGTCAGTGTTTCTGCACTCCTAAATAGTGGATCAGATATATGATGAGAGGAGAATAAATAGCCAAGTTGAGTGTAGTGGAGAGGAAGAGAACAAATTTTATGAAGTAAAAAAAAAAGTTATAACCACTAAAATATTGCAAGGCCCCAAGAGACATGAGAATTACAATCTTGCACTACTTCAAAGGGTCAAAGAAGAGTCTATAAAAGAAGGGAAACAACTCTATGGAGAAGGAGACAGCACAACATAGATTCATGATTACATGGGTGAATGCAAGTTGATTCCAAGAAGAGGACAACCTTTCAATAAAGGCAAAATCATCAAATAAGAATGCAAAACATCTCCAAAGAGAGAATATCCCAAAGGAGGAGTTAAAACACAACCACTTCATCAAACTTGCACAAGTAAAATTTATAAGGGCATGTGAAAAAGGTATGCAAGAGATGAGTATTTCATTGTTTGTTTCAATTTTACTTATAATAGAAATGTAATATGTTTATAAATTCAATGAATATAAAATTTGAATATCAAGTCCCAAATGATATTAAACCATTGTAACAAGGGAATCCATATTAGAATAGTGATAAATGGTGTACCCCAATCATGAGAGGCACTTCACAGTAATATATGAATCTATCTCAAACATTATACTATTTTCTCTCCTATAGTTTTAATTGTAACATATATTAAAAATTGTAAGTTAGTTTTAATATTATAATAATGTGAGCCAAATTGTACGCAGAAAGATGATCACCATAAAATGTGAACATATATATGTATCCATAAAATCCATAAAGACATACAAAATAAGAACATAATATAATGTCGAGTGAATCCCATATAGGCATATAAGCCAATAACACATACATGGCCATATAGGCATACAAAAAATTACATCATCTAACAACATAATAGATTGTCAGGGAAATGTCATATATGCATACAATACCAAAAATACATGCATTTCCATACAAGCATACAAATAAATACATCATATAAAACATCCTACTCATCAAATAGTCTCCCCTTTTTTGCTTTCCTCGAAGAAGACTCTCCTGGGGATGCCTTGCTCATAGATGGAGATCTCTCAGATGCCTTGGATTCCTCCAAGGTATGATTTTGGGTCCTTATATGCTCATAGCTCACCTATAGCTAAACCTATTCAAATACAAATATTATTATAAAATTTAAATACTATACACGCAACTAAGTTCAAAAAATAATTTTAAACTAGGCTACAAAAATAATTTTAAACTAGGATACAAAAATAATTTAAACATGCATTTACTGTAATATAGTGGTCATGCTCAAATTGCATATGACGCTCAACATGGTCAGTGACAAGTCAAATTGCATGAATAAGTGTGTACAATGGGGATAAAACATGATAGGATGTCTTTCTAATCATATTAATGTGACTATCAGATGTCATTAGATAACCTTGCATACACAATACATTCACATAAGTTATATTTGTTCAACTATCTAGTTAAATTATTAAAACAAATATGCATTTACAATTCAAAATTATAAATTAACATGTACCTTGATGAGTTCCTATGTAGATGACATTGCAATACAAATGCCTCTGTCTGTCTTAGCTCGTAGAGATGGAGGAGTTTCCACTATGTTCATCAACTAAATAAACTTCACTTAATTTTCTAAAAAATATTGAAGATATATGGAAAATTTATCTCCTTTATTAAACCCATAATCTGTTAAAATAAATTTCAAAACCTTTTTCTCTTTATAAAAATTAGAAACCAACAAGTAATTTAGCTAAAAATAATTAGCAGTGATGTAATACCTAATCCTTATGTGAATTTTCACTTGCATAATCTAATGGAAATGATGTAATTTGAGGACTCGAGATAATAATTTTCCCTAACCACTCCAATTCAAGTCTTATACTTAAAAATTTATCGCTCTTGACCTATGAAACTCTACTCACTTTCTTGATATTCCTTATCCTATATACATTCATTGTGCACTTGTGTGTTTCTAAACATCTATATCTTAAGTTAGGACCCTATTGGCATTGAAGTAGACAAACAAATAGAATAAAAATATGAAAAAGAGAAGCACAAAATTAGGGGTAAAAATGGTCAAAGTAACTTAGGAATAAAATAGACCAAGAGCGTACTATTTACTCGTAGTGCAATTGAATTTTGAGATCCTTGATAGAAAAATTTAACTTAAGGTATTGCATAGCATGAATGATTCACACAAGGGAACTAACTTAAGGATTTGGAAGATAAGTAGTGGTACTATAGGTAGCAATGACAATATTGAGTACTTAAGGAACACTATGAAGAAGAGATGATAATCAAAAAACTTGTGAAGCATTAAAAAAAGTTTGAGAAGGTGAAGGAACACCAACAATATAAAATTAGAATAAATAAGAGGAAGAATATATTTTTTTTTAAATGGGAGAAAGATATCATTAGACATTGAAGGAAACTCTCTATAAGGTTGATTATTATTAAAAGCATTAAAAGATCCATTATTCACCCTATAAGGTATATATTCAATTAGGGGTTATTAGGTTATGGATTTTATCTCTATATCTTTCAACATATCTCACACATATAATTCACATCACTATCATTAAAAAATTAATTTAAACATGTATGATTGTTAGTCGAGATCATAAATTTATATAAATAAAAACATGTACACAGTATAATATTAAATCAAAATTACCTTTGTATATGTGAACATTGGACTACTAACATCAATGAATGCAGTAGTAGATGGACCATAAATTGGTTGTGCATATGTAAACATCGGCTGGCCCAAAAAAATAGTAGTGGACCATGAAGATGATGGCACCATATTCTCATGAAACATAAAAAATTACATATATATTATTCAAGTTTTGTGCTTTTAAATACAAATATAATTAAAATTTAACATGTCAAATATAAAATATACCTGCATATGTGTAGTGATTGGCATGTGCACACCAAATGTATGTGCCAAAAACTCATTGCTAAAAAGTATATCATCTAAGCTCTCATAAGTACCATCATCATTATTTCAAGATCCGGTGCATATGTCACCACAACATGTGAAACAATGAGGTTGGGTATGCACACTAGGTGGAGTATCTCTAGAATCAATCTCAAAAATCCTACTCATATGTTGAATGTGTTTGTTAGTAAGTGCATATAAAGTGTCAATATCCATTACCTCCTTCACTATATAGGGGATCTCGGGATGAAGTGGTTTTTGGATAGAGACCTTTGTAGGCTGATTAGATGCATGAGATGCACTTAGTATGTCTTGCGTAGAGCCTTTCCCTTGGCCCTAAAACTCTAAGAAATCAAAATAGTTGAGAATCTCATTGAGGACAAACTCACAGTAGAGTCTTTTCAAAAAATAAAATGAGAGCTCATGGTTGTTACATGGTGGGTAATCAAATACCATCCACCATCGGTCCCAAAAATTATTTATAATCAAATTGTGCTAACATCGATGAATTGAAAGACATTTTGTGGATAGTGGAAAGTGTGCATTGGTTGTTGGATCGATGAATAAGGCATAAATTAAGTCTTTTGATATTTGTTTGTCCTTCATCTCACCTGCTAATAATTTGTTAGTATAGTAATCCCTGTCATCGATCCCTCTATGATGCCCATCTATCGATTTCAATCATTATTGAGTCAACTTGACATAATACTAATTCTAGGGTATTGGTTAAATAGGAGTAGTAGGTGTTGGTCAAAGTGGGGTCTCTCATTTTCCTAATTGTTTGTTCAATTTCTATTTTGTTTTCCATTGTGTGTTGAACAAAATCCTCTTAACTACTTGGAGGGTCTTGTGGAACTATAGGAGGGCTAAGAGGGTTAAGAGAGTTATGAGGGTTAGGTAAAGGGTTAGGAGCGTTATGAGGAGGGTTAGTGGGTTGTTCTCTTATAGTTGAATGAGTTGTTAAAAAAAAAATAGGTTTTAACAATAAAATAATGCAAATAAAAAAGTGACTAGAATCTAGTGTTAATAGGTTTGGTTTTTGATTTCTTACTTCCCCTTTATAGTGGCATTGTCGATTAACTAAGGTAATGGGAAATCCTAGCATGTTTTTTCCTCCTCCAAGTACAACATGAACATAGTTTAGCATAAATAAATTTAGAACAAATAGAAAAATGAGTGAGAATGACAATGCCCATGGCTTTGGGCCTTTTTATATTTTGTTTCATGTTAATATAATGTGTATATGGTATATACACCCTACCATAACACGTATGTGTTATGGTATATTATTCCCAATCCTAAGTTTAAATAACGTGTGCACATTATAGACATTATGGGTACACGTAATGTTTATAACACGTACGCATTAGGGGAAATATCCACATAATTGTCCCCCAAATCTTGCACTTACTTGGATATTCATTGACATTATAAGACAAATTATATGGGTCAGATTGAGAAGATTGAAGAGCATTCTATCACATTGTGACTGACAGATGATGGAATTATATAGCTCTTTGAGGTATAGATGAATTAGATTTGGGGCATGAATGTTTTTCATGAAAACACTTTTATATTGTATATTGTGAATTGATGGGGAATGGTGGTATTACGAAAGAACTTTGTATTTAAAATCCAGCTTCTATGGTTTATTCGGAGTTCCATTTTGACATACGAACTATTTCAGCGTTCCACTTTTATATCTGAACCTATTTCAAGTTTTCACCTTTTCAAATGAACCTGTTTTGGGGTTCCAAAAAGAAAGAATTGTGATAATATTAAAAGTAGTGTAGTTAAAGTTTCTATAGAACTTAACTTTAAAAAATTATCCTTCTCAAATATTGGTTGAGGCATTAACATTCCTCAACTCATGGGTTTAATCATTTGCATATCCTTGGGGAATAATCACCCCATGTCATTCTTCAAAAATGTTTGACAAGTAATAACTTGGTTCACACACTCTCGGGTGTATTTGTTCTTTGAATTTTCAAATTAAAATAATTCAACAATATAGATTATTTCATATTTTCTATCATCAATAGACATTGATCTATGCAATTTTTCTTGTAGGTGTTGTGTGGAGTAAATAAGACATTTGGGGCATACATGTCAACACCAAGTGTGGTTAATTACAAGTATCTATTTTTTATAATTCTATCATTTTAATCTAAAATTTTCAATATTAGACTAAAAGGGGGGAATTAATAGAGACCTAAATTTGGTATTAAACTCTTTGGCAACATCAATTTTAATACATTTGACATACTTGGACTTTGCATACACATTTGACTCTTGTGCACATTTTTTCCTATTTGTCAACCCACCTATTGTATTGGCCAACCAAATTTACTAGATACACATATTCAAGATCGCATTAATCTATGAAATAACCTTCTAGAATATAGAGTAGACTAACTCCATATTTTAGATCACTAATTTTCACTCTAAGAATAATACCAAAATAATCAGACAGTCGTGGTTTTGTCTTAGGTGTCTGCTTTTGTCAGTAGTGTCCAATAACACTCAATGTCTATTTTTTAAATTGGAAAGTCTCCATTATGTTGGGATAGACTTGTTTCATGGGCCAATCACAATGAAAAATATCAAAGAGTTGGCTATAAATGTAAATCAATCAAAATGTCATACTCACTTGATAACTTGGCTATTAATTTAAGGATCACTTGAAAGCTTGTGAAATCCATATCACTCTCTTAAAACATTATCAAAAAGGCATACATATTTGAATATCTCTCAAAAGAGTAGTCATAAAACCAAGTTTGAATATAAAACACATGACAAAGTTTCATGGTGCCAAGTGTCAATATACAAATATTGCATAGTATTCAAAGGTGTCACAGACTTGCATAGTCAACATGGACCATACTAGTAGAGCCAAGACAATACTGATTATTATAGGGGTCTTAATTTTGCTTATAGATTCCATGTAGGGTTAGATCTCTTGTTTCCTTATCTGAGTAGTTACTAAGAAAATATAGATTCATTTTAGGGACAATGACAAACATAGTGAGTCACATAATTTACAATTAATCTAAGTGCACCTTGTTGATGGGAATCTTGACACAATCCAACAATCAGGAAAAGGGATTGTTAATCCCTGCCTCTCCTGAAATGAGGGAGATCCCATAAAGAAAATACCTCCACAAGTTCTAAATGTATCAAGGCTTGGTATGTTATTCTTCACTAAGTTGGATGATGCAGACTTGTTCCATGTAAGGGGCCTATTTTAATGAGTTAAGCTACAGTTTAGCTTTGGATAAGACATTCATAGTTGTCTAATTTTTGCATGACCAAGAAACTAGATTAGAACCAAGTTTGAATACAAATCTGCAAGTGGATTTGCAAGTGTCAACATCACCATCCCAATCAAAGTCAATATATCTAATAAGTTGTGTATAACTCTGTGGTGTGTATTGTATACCAAAGTGTGTGGTTCCTTGAATGTAGTGAAAAATATGTTTGGCTACTTGTCAATGATTCTCATGAGGCTCATGTGAAAAATGAGAGATAAGGTTCATAGTAAATGTGATGTCGGTACATCTATGACTCATGTAAAAAATACTACCTACAAGTAGTTGATACAATGTTAAATCAACAAGAGGAATCATGCAAGTGGTAGATAACACAACACTTGACTGATATGGATTTGGGGAAGGCTTACAATTAGCCATGCCAAATTTTTGAAGATTTGTCATATACTTCTACTATCCAATAGAGATACATTCAAAATATTGATGAGCCTAAAGGCTAAGAAAATAATGCCAAAGTACCTGATCTATCATGTCAAACATATCTAACAACTTGTCCTTGATGTCCTGAATCAAGGAATCTGAACTACCAATGAGGATAAGGTCATCAATATAAGAAATTGATATCATAATTGTTGTTCCCAAAGTCTGTCACTCATTTTTGGGACAACTTATGAACTATTTTGGTCTTGCAGACCAAAATTCTCTCTTCCCTTCTCAAAAATTGTTCTGAGTATTCAAATTCCTCATTATTCAAGATTTTTTAGCTAAGGGACTCGCAGGTTCAATAGGTTCAATGAATTCAACAAGTGAGCTCTCTAAAAAAAACAATTTCTCAACACTTAGGTAGTTCAAGACAGATTCAACGTTGAGGTTCAACCAAAAGGTTCAACAGGTTCATAGGTTCAATGACATCGGCAAACTTAAAGAGTTAAACACTTCGGCAAAAGTTCAAAGTTCAACCACTTCGACAAGCTCAACGGCTTTAAAAGACTTAACAAAAAGAAGGAAGATTGAACCGTTGAACCTTGAACCAAAGTTTCAAAAGTTCAAAGGTTCGAAGGTTCAACGAGATTGGTTCAAAGCGGTTGGTTCAAGCGAACAATTGAATGAGCAGAACACAAGATTGAACCATTGAACCAAAGTTGGTTCAATCGGTCGGTTCAATCGAACAGTTCAAAGGAGTGCCCCAAAGCCCAAAGGGCAAGTGCCCTTGCGAAAGGTAGTGAACCAAAGGCCAAGTGCCCTTGCGGAGGGTAGTGAACAAAAGCAGACAAAGAGATATCTTTCAGAAATATTTTCCACGGCCAAATTTTACAAGGGAAATCCTTCGGACAAAATGTCCAAAGGAATGATCAAAAGCATGACAGAAAGCGGCTAAAGCAAGGGAAGATTTCCTTCAAACAAAATGTCTAAAGGAATTGAAGAAGAGGACCTCGAAGGACCCTGAAGGGCAGGTACCCTTGCGGGGGGATCTTAGAGACCAAGAAATGGACCTTCTCGAGGCCCGAAGGGACACCTTCCCTTCAAGATATTCCAAAGACATTAATCTGAAGGAATGTTTCTACGGACTCTACAAACCCGTTTCTACAGGCTCGTTTCTATGGACTCTGCAGACCCATTTCTACGGACTTGTTTCTACAGACTCTACATGATGGTTTCTATGGAATCTACAGGCTTGATAAAGATGAAGGAATTTCAAAGCTTTGAAAGACTTAGAGAAAACAAATAAGTAAGAAACGAACCATTAAACCTTGAACCAAAATGGTTCAATGGGTTCAAAGGTTCAAAGAAAGCTCTGAGCAAAGGAAAGTGAGTGAACCAGGAAAGCGAATGAACCAGAGAAGTGATAGAACCAAGGAGCCGAGAAGGCCACCTAAACCGTTGAAACAATGAACCAATGACGTCCCTGGGAATGTCAAATTCAGGGTAATAAAATATTCGTTGATTTTTAAATATGGCGCAGAACCTGAAAACAAACTCAGTGACCAGCTGAAGAAGGAGCCGAAAAAGCCAGCAAAAAGGGGGAAAGATAGCTCAAGAGCTCAAATTGCAACATGAAGGAGAGAAAGACCAAAAATATATATGCGTAGGAGTTATTTCCAGTAGGTGGAACAGTCCACCAAGTAGATATTTGAGCTTGCAAACATTAAAGGCGCGGCCTATTTTTCTCCATGAAGTAAAAGCGAAGTGGACAACTGCGCAGATATCAGGAAAAGGACTAGACAACCCAGGCTGAGGAGAAGACATTTGAGATGAATCGACACGCCATAGTTAAGGCAGACTCCCTATTCCAGCCTGGCCCTCTTTGACAAAATTGAAAATGCATTCAAGGCATTGAATGCAGCATGGGTCATTCCATGAAACAAAGTGCCAAGCCTTTCTTAGCTACTATATATTGTAATCTCCTATTTTATGCAAAAGAGATCTTTTTGGTTATAGAAGCAAAACTCTGCCAAAATTGAAAGGCGATTACTGAGACTTTGAGCTCAGATTGTTGATCATATTTCTTTATTTGAATGAGAAAGCAAGTTACTTTTAGACTTTGTGTTGTTATAGCTTGTATCATTTAGGAGATTGCTCTTATGTCTATTTCCTGAATGCATTCTTGTCCATTTTAATGAAATAAGCGAAACTAGTGGAAGTAATCAGGGAGGTGTCTTGAAGCCAAACGTGGGAAGACTTTGTGTTGTCTACAATTGCCTTTAGTGTGTTTGTCTGTTTTCTATTTCTGTGTAAAGGACCTTGGGATGACTTTGTGCCCTCATTATCCTTTGTATTTCACTCTTGGGGAGTTGAGGGGGAGACTTTGTGCTACACCTCAGTCTGCTGGTTACTACGCCCCCTGTTACCAGATACTTGTTACCTATTAGAAATAACTCTTATTGTTTGCTGCAAGACCACTTCTGAAAGAAGAGAAGTGCCTTTAGTGTTTTCACCTAGATTTATCCTTTGATTGTGAACATCATATCTAAAAAGAGAGAGATGGATGGTGTTTTCCTACCCCTGAGTGTTATTTTTTGCACATATATATAGTTTATAGCTCCTCATATTTATAAGGAACCTCCCCTTGATGAGAGGAGAGATTTGTCCCCTTTTGATGCGGTAAACCTGCACATCTGGCTGACCAATCTCCCTATGCTATGGTTAAAACGACCTATTTTGTTGATCAGTTAGCTGGTGACAAAATATTCACCCAACAATAATATCACCACCTTGTTTTAGGATATACACATTGTGATCTGATCATAATGAGAATGACAGAGTCTACAAACCAATGATGAGTCCTACACAAATCTTGGAGGTTGATCCATATAGATCTCCCCTTGGAGATCACCATTCAAGAAAGCACTCTTCACATCCATTTGAAAAACTGACCAATAATATGAATTAGAAAGATAAAGTACAAGCCAAATAGAATCCATCTTAGCTATTATTGGCCATTTTGGCCCACATATGAAGCTCTTTCATGGTTTGATGAAACATTGGGTCAAAGGCGCAGAAATGGATCCAATAGCAATGTTCGAAAGTAAGCTTGCAATCCAAAGGGCTAAGTGCAAAGTTTGTTTATTCAGCCAAGTCCTTGTTCATTCTTTAGGGCTTTGAAAGAACTAAGTGTGTTTCTTCCTCTCGGGATTTTCTTTGGTTTAAAATTCATAGTTTTCCTTCAAAAAAATTGTCCACACAATTTCCCAAAGGAATGTTTTTCTTTTCGACCAAGTGTTCTTTTTGGAATTTTTGTTTCCAGCTAAGTAATGAAATTCTTTCAAACAATTTGAATGAAAGAAAGGTTCCGAAGAAATGAACTCATCAAGCATGTTGCCCTGTACAACTTCCCCAAAGGGTTCTTTTCTCGGGAAAGTGGACCAAAACAATATTTTTGAAGGGTTACTTTTCTCTCTACAAAAGCCAAACACTTTTTCAAAGGACCATTTGGGAGGTTATGAGAGTAGCTTTCAAATATTTTGAAGGGTATGTTCCTTTCAGAAGGACCATTGCAATATTTTTGAAGGTCTCAAGCAAAAATTCTGAAGGGTATGTTACCCTTTGGGAGGTGCCATTTAACAAAGCCCGAAGGGTCTCTTGCCCTTTGAGAAAGTCCTTTTCAAGAAACCTGAAGGGCTCTTTCCCTTTACGAAGGGTCATTTCCAAAAATCCGAGGGGTACCTCACAAAATCCCATAGAAAAAGGGCCGAGAAGAAAAATTCTAAAGACTTAAGGTGCGAAGAACCCAAAGCAAGTTGAGCAGCCATGAAAGCTTGAAGTCATGATCAGACGAATGAGAGGCTGTCATGTGGCATAAGTTAGAGCATAAAAATCCAAACAATAAAATACAAGGGGCACAAGGATGACCAATCAAAGCATGGGGAGGAGTCCAAGCGATTGGATTAAGCAAGTAGCTAGAAATTTATGAAGGTTTCCATCCTCTGACATGGCCATCATCTTCGACCAATAGACAACAAATGTAGAAGCAACATGGCTCATTCAGGTTTATAGGTGTAAGATTTTTATCCTCATACATAAGCAAACAAGTGGAGGATGGCATGGATAAGAAAGATAAAGATTAGGCGATTAGAAAAGATAGCTCAAGCATTTAAAACATTCCTAGACTTTTCCTTCTTAGTAAACCATGACATCATCATCCTCAGCAAGTTTTGTCTTCTAGTGCATTTCTTGACCAATGAGAGGGCTAGAAGACTTTTGGAGCTAATGGTGGTTATTTTGTTGAAGAAGGATTAGTTCAAATTAACCCAAGTGTGGGTGAGAATTCATGGAGGGTGGTTGGGGCTCATTTATTGATTTCTATTTGCTTGCCTCTTCTCTTTGGGTCTTCCCCTTTTCTATTTATGTCTTGATTCTTTTCAAAAGAAGATATCCACATTTTGACAAGGAAGAACCCTGTCAAAAATTTGTAAGAAAGACCTTTTGAAGCAATAAAGATTATTTTTACCTATCTCTTGTCTAAAAATCATGTTTAGCAAGCTTGTGTACCATAGCCTATTGAAGAAGTATCTTCCATGTCGCTTGTATTCTCTTCTTACCTATTTTCAAGTATTTTTTGGTTAGTTATAGATTTAAAATTGAGCTTTTCTACCATTAATGGACACTTGGTGTGAATTTCAAAATTCCTCTTTGATTCATATATGGCTTACTAAGCCTAGTTTATGAAACTAATGCAAATTAATTAGTTGTGAGGTTGTGTAAGTATAATTATCTTATGCTAAATTAGTGTTCATTTCATGCTTATGTGGGTCACTCTCTATTTGGTGCATCACCTTTCTTAGTTCAGTTTTCCCTTTTTATGTTACCTTTCTCTCCCTTTTCCTTGGTTAAAAATAGGTTTTAGTGTGTGGAAACAGTGGAAGTGAAGCATCTGATGAGATAGGCTCATTAAAAATTCTAGAGGTTCAACCTCACTACAGGATACCCACAGCCTGAGGTTGCTCCAATTTTGTAGCTGGGAATGAGAGAGCTTGAAAAACTCTCCCACAAGGGTGAAATTTTACACTACAACAGTTTCTGGCACATCCAATGGGACCTTTTCAAGAAATATTGGTCAAGTTTGATGTTGGTTTGATCGATTTACAGTGATTGTTGCTTTCATCGTTTATTATGTGGTGACTCCAAAGAACATTCAACAATTTGGTGGCAGAATAGTAACTATCTTTCATGCCAAAGGTGACTACAAGATTGACTTCTACAAGTATTTCTTTTGAATTTGTTGAATTACCTTTAAACTCAGCAAGAAGGTTAAGGTTCACCCATACTCACCATTACGTAATAAACTACTTTCCTCAACTAGTCATAAGGCATACCTAGGTGAGAAGATCCTTGTTAGCCTCTCTTGCTACCATGATTCCTCAAAGAGATTTTGTGGGTTTTAGCAGCCAAAGTCTTTTGAATTTACCACAATATAACCCCATGCCAGTAGCAGCCCTTAAAAGCATCTTGTATTACACAAGAGACCAAGCTATAAATCCTATAGAACACATAATAGACATAGCCAATTTTTGTAACATCCATAATGTCATAGTAGAAAACATAGTTGTTAGGCTATTGGTTGTATCCTTCAATAGAAAGGCATTAGATTAGTATAGGGGTCTATCTCCTAACTCTATCCAATCATAGGACTAACTGGGAATAGCCTTGTGTAAGATGTTTACAAATAAGAGTGATCATCTGTCACTTGTATAATAATTGACCACAATCAAGAGAGCTCCCCATGAAGTCATGCAAGACTTCAATACAAGATTTCAAAAGGCTTGGAACAAAATTACAGTCATTGTTAGACCATCCTCAAACTTCACCTTTTTATATTATTTAAAGGTTCTAAACAATGATATAGTTGTAATGTTCCAATCTATGGGAGGGGAAATATTGCCAAATGTTTATGAGGTGGCTATCAAAGCTGAAAATTGCCTAGTTTAGGCTGTCAAGTTTACTCCTAGACCCCCAATGCCCCTTTTCCCTAAGATCAGACCACCTCCTAAAATTGTTCCTCTAATTGATGTTATCCTTCCAAATCTAACTATTGATGTTGTGCCTTTGCCAAAGTAAGAAAAGGCCTCCACTAGTGGATCCAGCGACTCCCAAGAGCAAAAGAACTACTTGGAACTGAAGAGCATGCTCCAATCCTTGGGGAATGATGTGGTCGATGTCAAGAGGTATCAAGTTTATAACAATCCATACCAAGCTTCATATCAGCCTTAGCAGTAGCCTTATCAAGCAAATAGGCCACCCTACAAAGGAGGTTTCCAAAGACAGGAGTAGCCTAATTATTCTAGATATCATAATTATAATCTAAACGTTACAAGCCCTTCTAATTCTTTGGTTCCTATTCAGAACAATATGGCTCAAGAGGTTGAAGGGATAATGCCTTAGAATCAATCTTTTAGGCAATCCATTATTCCAACTAATGGTTCTAACCAAGCTTTTAATGACTAATGGTAGCAAGTTGTTGCTTATGGGTATAATCAAGCTCTTATAGCTCAAAGCATGGAAATCCCAATGATGACAAAGCCAGATCATCCTCCACAAGAACAAGGCTTGGATCAAGTGTCAAATTAGCCGTAAGCTATAATGGTTATCAGTGAGCATGAAGAGTGTTATGCATCCAATTAGCAGGCCATCCCCAATCTGGGTCACGTCACAGTCTCAGCAAACACAAGATTCAAAATAAGGAATATGGGTAAAAACCAAGAAACTTTCAAATAACCTCTTGTCACTGCTCCTTCATTGACCAAGCCAGCAACAGTGACTCCCAAGTCACAAGCAAAGGTTAGCAATATACCAATCAACATTATGGAGCAAATGAATAAATCCAATGTGAGCGTACTAATGTGGGACATGCTTTCCATGCCCGATCAAGTGGATATCTTTCAAGAAGGCTTGTCCAGGATAAGTGTTACAACAGCGACAGGTAAACAACCAAGCAAGGACATTGAGGTCTTCACTAATGCATCCAAGGTTCCTTTGGGAGAAAGGTCAAGTAGTATGACCAAGCCCCCTCCATTCTACATTTCATTAATTATCGGTGATTCTTGGGTGCACAATTGCTTGGTGGATAGTGGGGCTAACAATTTAGTAATGCCAAAATTAATAGCAGACCAACATGATTTAAAGTATGAACCCCACTCTAAGAGTTTTGTAGCTTGATGGATCTTCCACTAAACCAACTGGTATTATCAAAGGTCTCAACCTAACCTTGCATGCTTGTCCTAGTGTTTCAGTGGCTCAAGATGTGTTGATTCTAGAGGTGCCTCCTCATTTTGTCCTATGCTTATCTAGAGAATTCATAGTAAACATAGGAGGTTATCTTGTAGTAGATTGGTCATACATGGCATTCAAAACTAGGTATAGGACTAAAGTATCAATCAAGGTTGAACCAATGGCACACTTTCACATTGAATCCCATCATCCAGATAGCATAAACCTCAATTGTAATATCCTTTATGAAGATAATTTTACAATTGGTCAAGAGCTGAACACTTGCCCTAAAGAAATTCTAGATTTATTCTTGGATGAGCTATGGGGGGATAATCAATCTCTCAACCCTTTGGAAGGAGTTGAAGAAAGAGACATAGGTGTCTATTTGCTACATGAATAAAATCAAATCGTGTCTTCCCTCATTGGACCTAAAGATGACCTCAATGGTATGTGGAAGTTGTTCTTTGATGCTTCAAGGAGCAAGAATGGAGTAGGGGTAAGGGAAATGTTGGTTTCCCCTTCAGGTAATAAGCTTTTCTCTTCCTATAGGTTCCATTTCATTTGCTCTTAAAATGCAGCAAAATATGAAGGCTTAATCTATGGCCTTCAATGGGCTAGTCAGAAAGGAATCAAGCAGATGTAAACATATGGGGAAAGTGAGCTTATAGTAAACCAAGTCATGGGCTTGAACATTATGAAGAATGCTTTGATGAGATCCTAAAAAAATAGAGTGTGAGACCTAATTGAATATTTTGAAGCTTTTGACATTCAAGTTGTCCCAAGAAATTAGAACCAACATGTTGACAGGTTTGCAACCATGGGAGCTCAGTTCAACATCCCAAATAAGCTAAAAAAAGCCAAGGTTTAGCCACATGTCAAAGTGGTGGTGACGCCATCAGTGATAGATAACGAGGCCCATTGGTAGGTTTTTGAAAATGACAAAAAATTGCTTATTTCTTATAGCAAGAAGTCGAGTTCTCCTCTGCCAACCAAGAGAAGTTTCAACACTAGTATGATGATCAAATCATTCAACTAAAATCTAACAAGCTCCCTAAAGGGTTGGTCACCCTTTAAGGCATTTTCCATGAGGGAAACCATATGAGGAAAGACAAAGCAGTAATATCAACTGATGAAGAAAACTATGAAAGAGTCCTCATCTTCAAGGACAAGCTTTTCAATTTTATGAAGGTAAGCATCAAATCTGAAAAGCATGTCTTCATTGAAATTTGTAAAGATTTTTCAGACACTTTTGCTTGGGAGTATAGTGATCTAAGAGGCATTGATCCAAAGTTAGTCCAGCATACTATAGAGGTGGAGGCTAATATTAAACATATGAGGCAAAAGTAGAGACCTGTCAACCCCAAAATAGAAGAGCTTATGAGGAAAGAGCTAACCAAGTTGATTGAATCTAAGATTATCTTTCCCATCAAACACTCATCATGGGTAGCCAATTTGATGCTTATAAGGAAGAAGAATGGTGAGATCCATTTGTGTGTTGACTTCAGAGATCTGAACAAGATCTCCTTGAAGGACCATTACCCTCTACCATCCATGGAGAAACTTCTTCAAATGGTTGGAGGTTCAAAAAAAAATTCTCTTTTAGATGGGTATTCATGATACAACCAGGTGTTAGTGAAGGAGGAAGATCAATACAATACTGCCTTCACCACCAAGTGGGGCACGAATGCTTATCAAAAAATGTCTTTTGGCTTATCAAATGCTAAGGCCACTTTTTAAAGGGCAATGGACATGGTTTTCTAAGGGCTGCTAAATCAAATGGTGTTGGTCTACTTGGATGACATCACAATTTTTTCCAAGGACACCAATGAGCACATGGACCACCTGAGGTTGATATTTGAGAGATGTAGAGAGTATTGAATCTCTTTGAATCCCAAGAAATGTATGTTTGTTGTGCATGAAGGTAATTTGTTGGGCCATGTTGTTTTAAAACAAGGATTAGCTATTGATCTTGATAGAATGAGTGTCATCTTGGCCTTATCCTTACCCAAGCATAAGAAGGGACTCAAAAATTTCCTTGGAAAAATAAACTTTGTGAGGAGGTTTATACCTGGTTTTGCCAAATTGGCCAAACCCATCACTACTATGCTTAAGAAGAACCAAGCATTAACTTGGTAAAATGAAGGTAAATCAACATTCGAGGCTATCAAGCAGGCTATTGCTTGAGCACCCACACTCATGAACCCTGATTTCTCAAGATATTTCTTACTATATGCCTTTGCCAATATTGATAATATATCAGCTATGTTGATGCAGAAGAATGGTGAAGGACTTAAACAACCAATAGCTTTTTTTAGTCATGAGCTGGAAGGATATAAGGTGAGGTATACTTTCATAGAAAAACAAGTCCTTACAGTGGTAATAAGCCTTAAAAGGTTCAGGCCCATGCTCTCAAATAGCAAAATCTATATCATGGTGTCTCATTCTAGAGTGAGAGATTTCCTTCTTAACAAAGACTTGAACAAAAAGAGGGTTGGTTGGATTACCATGGTCATGAAGCATGATGTAGAGATCAAGGTCATTAAGCTAGTGAGAGGCAAAGGTTTGTGTGAGCACATAGTTGATGACCTTAATGAAAACAAAGAGGTTATTTTGGCAACAAAAGATAACTCACAGATGGATGCACTCCTACCTCACACTAGTTGGGTCCAAGATATGACATGTTTCTTGATGACATGTGAGTGCCCACAAGGTATGAATAGATCAAAGATAAGGTATTTCAGACTTTAGTCCATACCTTATGCATTGGTTGTTGACGTTCTATTCAAAAAAGACCTCAATGGAGTGCTCCTAAGATGCATAGATGGTAACTAGGTGACCAAGCTTTTGGAGCATTTCCATGATGGACCTGCGGGAGGCCATTTTACTTCAAGGACCATAATAGCAAAGATAATGAGGGTAGGTTATTACTAGCCCAACCTCTTTAAATATGCTTATGCATGGGTTAAAAGGTGTCAAAAGTGTGCTCTCTTTGTGGGTAAGCAAAGATTGGCAGCCCTTCCTCTCAACCCAATTCAAGTAGAGTAACCCTTCATGCAATAGGGGCTAGATTACATAGGAATGATCAACCCTCCATCAAGTGCAGGGCATAAGTGGGTGCTTACTACAACCAACTACTTCACTAGGTGGGTGGAGGCCATTGCATTGAAATAAGCTAATGAAATTACAATCTTAGACTTCTATGACAACATCATGACTAGGTTTGGTATTCCATCCACTATCATTTTTTATAATGCACTAGCATTCCTCAATCTGAAAATGAGTGAATGGGATTTCAAGATGGGCATCTACCTCAACACCTCTTCCAACTATTATCCTTAAGGAAATGGATTGGTTGAGTCTCCAAATAAAAATTTGTTGAGAATCATTAGGAGGACTATGGAGGATACACCAAACTAAAGACAACCTTGTGGGCTGATAGGGTAACTCCTAAAGCTATTGTTGGTAATTATCCATATGTTTTAGTATATGGAAGAGAGGCCAAGTTACCCATTTCTCTTGAGTTTCCTTCATTAGAGCTTGCCCATCAGCTGGAGCTGCTGGAAGATGAGCCCATGAATGTGAGGTTGGTAGAACTCATGGAGCTTGAAGAAATAAGAGACCTTGTAATGAAGACACTAGAATCAAATTAAGCCCAAGTCAAGAAAGCTTTTGACAAGAGAGCCATAACAATGTATTTCAGAGAAGTGGTCTAGTCCTTAAATGGGATTCAAATAAGGCCAAGCCAGGAAATCATACCAAATTTGACAGCATGTGGAGTGGTCCTTATTTGATCCACGGATGCAAACAACATAATGTTTTCTAACTGGCTCAATTGGATGGAGAGGTACTACCCATCCAAATCAATGGGATTCATCAAAATCCATGTTATTAGAAGAGTTTTCAGCCATTATATATATTATACATTTTGTATAGCTTTTCATGTTTTCTCTAAGTGCCCTATGCATATCCTTTGTAGCTATGTTTTTCCCTTTCCTAAGTGCTTTGGGCAAAATTTTATTTTGTTATGGTTGTCCTTATTTTTTAAAAAGGAGGTTTCAATTCAATGAAAAAGTGACTTGACTCCATGCCCAATGGATGGGTTTAACAAGGTAACATGGTCTAAGTTCTCTTGCATTGACAGGCATGCAACCCCTGTGAGCCACTAAAGATGTTGGCCATTTTGGCCCATGTATTAAGCTGTTGCATAGTTTGATGAAACAATGGGTCAAAGGCATAGAAATGGATCTAGTAGCAATGTTTGAAAGCAAGCCTACAATCCAAAGGGCTAAGTGCAAAGTTTGTGCAAAGTTCATTTATATGGCTAAGTCCTTGTTCATTCTTGAGGGCTTTGAAAGAAATAAGTGTGTTTCTTCCTCTCGAGCTTTTCTTTGGTTTAAACTTCATGGTTTTCCTTCAAAAAAATTGTCCACACAAATTCTTGAAGGAATGTTTTTCTTTTCAACCAAGTGTTCTTTTCACGATTTTTGTTTCCAACTAAGTAATGATATTCTTTTGGATAATTTGTTCAAAAGAAAGGTTATGAAGAAATTAACTCATCAAGCAGGTTTCCCTATACAACTTTCCTGAAGGGTTCTTTTCTCATAAAAGTGGACCAAAACAATATTTTTGAAGGGTTACTTTTCTCTTCGCAAAAGCCAAACACTTTTCCAAAATACCATTTGGGAGGTTCCAAGAGTAGCTTTCAAAGATTCTGAAGGGTAGGTTCCTTTCGAAACGACCATTGCAATATTTCTGAAGATCTCACGCAAAAAGTCTGAAGGTTATGTTACCCTTCAAGAGGTGCCATTTAACAAATTTCCAAGGATCTCTTCCCCTTCGGGAAAGTCCTTTTCAAGAAACCCAAAGGGCTCTTTCCCTTCAGGAAGGGTCATTTCCAAAAATCCAAGGGATACCTTACAAAATCCTACAAAAAAAGGGCCAAGAAGAAAAAGTCTGAAGACTTAAGGTGTAGAGAGCCTAAAGCAAGTTGAGCAGCCATGAAAGCTCAAAGTCATGATCAGACAAATGAGAGGCTACCACATGGCATACGTTGATATCAAAAAAAGCAAATCAATAAAATACAAGTGGCACAAGGATGACCAATCAGAGCACGGGGGGAGTCCAAGTGATTGTCTTAAGCTAGTAGCTAAAAATTTATGAAGGTTTCCATCCTTTGACATGGCCATCATCTCTGAGCAACAGATGACAAATGTAGAAGTAGCATGGTTTAGTTAGGTTTATAGGTGTAAGATTTTTGTCCTCATATGTAAGCAGACAAGTGGAGGATGGCGTGGAGAGGAAAGATAAAGATCAAGTGATTAGAAAAGATATCTCAAGCATTTAAGACATTCCTGGACTTTTCCATCTTAGTATACCATGACATCATCATCCTCAGCAAGTTTTGTCTTCTTGTGCATTTCTCAACCAATGAGAGGGCTAGAAGACTTTTGGAGCTAGTGGTGGTTATTTTGTTGAAGAAAGATTAGTTTAAATTAACCCAAGTTTGGGTGAGAATTCATGGAGGGTGGTTAGGGCTCATTTATTGATTTTTGTTTGCTCGCTTCTTCTCTTTGGGTATTCCCCTTTTCTATATGTGTCTCGATTCATTTCAAAAGAAGATATCCTCATTTTGACAATGAAGAACCCTGTCAAAAATTGTAAGAAAGACCTTTTGAAACAATAAAGATTATTTTTACCTATCTCTTGTTTGAAAATCATGTTTAGCAAGCTTGTACATGATGGCCTTGTGAAGAAGTGTTCTTTCATGTCCCTTGTCCTCTCTTCTTACCTATTTTTAGGTATTTTCTAGTTATTTGTAGGTTTAAATTTGAACTTTTCTACCATTAATGGACACTTGGTGTGAATTTCAAAATTCTTCTCTACTTCCTATATGGCTTAGCGAGCCTACTTTATGAAACTGATGCAAATTAACTAGTTGTGAAGTTGTGTAAGTAGAATTATCTTATGTTGAATTAGTGTTAGTTTTATGCTTATGTGGGTCACTCTCTATTTTGTGCATCACCTTTCTTAGTTGAGTTTTCCCTTTTTATGTTACCTTTCTCTCCATTTTCCTTGGTCAAAAATAGGTTTGTGTGTGGGAACAACTGAAATGAAGCATCTAAAGAGCTAGCCTCATTAAAAATCCTACAAGTTCAACCTCACTACAGGATACCCACAGCCTGAGGTTGCTCTAATTTTTTAGCTAGGAGTGAGAGAGCCTAAAAAAACTCTCCCACAAGGGTGCAATTCCATGCTACAACAACTACAGGGGCAAAGGTTTTAGAGTAATCAACTCCTTAAACTTGTGAAAAACCCTTAGCTACTAGTCTAGCTTTGTACTTATCAACCGATCCATCTATAGTATATTTGGTATTAAATACCTATTTACATTTTACAAATTTTATTCACTTAGGAAGAGGAATAAGATCCCAAGTATTATTCTTCATCAATGAAGAATACTCATCATACATTGCAACATCCCACTCAGGTTTACCAATGGCCTCAGAAAATAACATTGGATCATCAGTAATGGCTTTTCCCATAAGAGAAACACCATATGTTTGTGAGTGAGTGTGATGAGAATCAGATGGATCACCAACCAAAGAACTAGCTACCTATAGAGTAATATGTGCCTATTTGAGAATGGATGGTGAAGAAGATGGTTGTGGTGGCTGAATAGGTGCAACATCAAAATCATGATAATCATGATCAACACTAGAAAGCAAATCCTCACTATCATATATATAAGGAGGAGGAGAAGTACTAGATGTAGACTCATGTGGAGTGGGTATATCATCAACACGTACATCACATCAAAATAACACATCATGTGAGATAGGATCAAAAAGGTGGTAAGCTTTTAAATCTTCACAATATCCAACAAAAAATGAATGGTTGGATTTTCTTCTCCAATGTTTTTACATTTGTCATGAGGAACAAACGCTTATGCCTGACTCTTGAAGACATGAAAATTTGAAATATCAGGCTTGATCCCTAACTAAGCTTCTTTAGGTGTCATATTTTACATAGCTTTATGAGGCATATTGTTTTGAATGTAGTTTTCAAAATTTACTACTTTAGCCCAATATTATAGACCCAAATTTTTTAGAATGAATCATATAATTAGCCATCTATTTCAAGTTAGATTCTTCCTCTATACTACACCTTTTTTGTTGGGGAGTGTATGGTATAGTGAACCGATGTTGGATGCCATGCTCAGTACAAAAATCTAAAAAGCATTATCGTCATATTCCCCCTCCACCCCCCCCCCCCCCCCCCATTATCTACACATATCTTCTTAAAAGGAAGAGATGACTATTTTTCAACAAAGGCTTTGAAAGCCTTGAAGGCCTCAAATACTTCACTTTTCAACTTAAGAAAATATACCTAAGTTTTACAAGTGAAATCATCAATCATAAATTTCAGTGCATCTTTGGCCCTTGAAAAAGAATGAGTTGGAAAAGACATTAAATCACAATGAACCAACTCTAAGGGTGCATGTACATGTGTGGCCTTACTAAATTGAAATGGATATTGGTGTTGTTTACCAACTAAACATCTAGGACACATTCCATCAATACTTGAGACCTTTGGAAGGCCATTTACAAGATTTTTTGTACTCATATGCTTCATTTATCCATAATTTAAATGCCCTAGCCTTTCATGCCACAACTTTCTAAGACTATCACCATGTGTTATAAGTGAAGAACCAAACTTCTAGAAGAAAACTCAAACTTATTGAAAATGTGTTAAGTATTGCACAATTATCTATTGTATTTGTAGCAACTATCTCACTAGAATCATTAAATCCTCCTATTAAAACATCATGTGGAGTAAACTCCATAGTTTTACCAGTACCAAAATGACATATTTGATATATAGAGAGAATATTAGAAGAGATTTGGGGTATAATTAATACATCATTAAAACAACCATCTTATTTGTTAGAAATTCTTGATCCCAAAACTTCAATCTGTGAAGCATTCCCCATGACAATATGTGATGTAATGCAATCTATAATACAAGACAAGAGATCCTAAGAATGTGTGAGATGATGAGAGACACCTAAGAGAAAAATACATTAATCATGAGATGAAGAGATAACTCTGGTTGAAAGTGTTTTTCCTTTCCCTGTACAAGGACTAGAAGATGGGCAAGGCACAAAAATCTTGTGTTATTTCAATTCTATCTCTAATGCTTCCATATTCTTAAAACATCTGCTTTAATCATGATTAGGACCACTACAAAAGTTACAAGGACCAAAAATTTTCTTCTTTTGCTTAAAGGATTTTTTGTTTTTAGAATATTGAGGAGGTTGTATAGTGGTGTTTGTAGGTTTATTGGAAGATGTTGGCATATGCTTGTATTTAGGCAAAGGTTTTTATTTTGAGGTATTTGCCACTAATGCATGACTAAAACTAGGTAGAGCATCTAGGGTCATTAGTTTTGTTTGCTCTCTAGTTAGTCTTTCACAAAAAACTTCAAAAGAATGCCATTTGAATTCATCACCTAATGTATCCATCATGGTATATAAGGCATAGAAAAATACACTATATGGTCCTTTCAATTTTGACAAAATCACAAAGATGCACTCGTCTTTTTTATCCTTGTCACCAACTTTCAACTATGACCTAATAAATTTGAATTTTGTCAAGAAATCATCTATTGAAGGGAAATATAAAGGAGATAGAGCACTTAATTTTATATCTAAGAACAACATTTTGAATTCATTTATTTTTCCAAATGAGTTTTTCAATTTATCCCATACCTTTTTTGGCATTTTGGCATCTACAATGTGAAATTGGAGACTATCTGAAACATTGAGGCCAATCAATCCAAGAGCCTCATCTTGCTTGAAGCCATATGCATTTTGTCCTTTTCAGAGTTTAATGTCATAGGCGGTGTGTCGTCAAAAATTCTCCATAAGCCCTTTAATTGAAGGAGTTGTTGCATTTTCCAATTTTAAGCATGGTAATTTATAGAGTTTAGGGGTTTGAATAGTTTAAACTCCATTCTCGAGGAAGAAGATGATGTAGATAGGAAAAACCTTGGCATTCCTTATACAACTTTATTCATTAAAAAAGTTTAAAAAATAAACCCCCTATTACAATCCAAATGCCACATCCTAGTAAAATAACACAAAAATTTGCATTTTAAAAGTTTATAATGTGGCCAATAAATCAGTATTTTACCAAAAAAAACTTTTTACAAAAGGTACAAATTTGGTTTGTGAACCAAAAAAATGACTTTGTGTAAAAAATGGGTGATGGGATTTGACTTCAAGACCTTTCACAACAAAATAAGTTCTAATAAAATATTATGTGCCACTATACCACTTGTAAATTTGGAGATGTACGTCAAAAAATTGACTTTTAAACACTTTTCAAGAGAAAAAATGATTAAACAAATCCAAAAATAGACTCACACGTGTGGGAGAAGGTGTGGGAAAGTTGACCAATTATAAAATAATAGCTCCTTGAAGTCCTCAATGGTGTTATCAGGGCCCAAAAATTAAAAAAAATGATTATTTCTCCAAAAGCACTTCATGGGCATTATGGGACTGCATGAAATAAAGCCTTCACAAGGGATGTACGACCTAGTGCAAGACTATACATCCTAGTGGAGAATGGAGTTGAAAACATTAATTTAGCCTTCCATGCAAAATAATATTCATATCTAGACATGTACGACCTGCAATCAACAATTAATGACAAAATTTTCACTCAAAAAAACCCCTTGAAGACAAACATTTTTACAAGGCTCCCAAGAGCTATATGACTTGCTGTAAAATGGTACGTCTAGGTATGATATGAGACTACACTCAGTATAAAACTCTCACACGCATTTAATTCTACAAAAAAGGACCTGTATAGTCTGCGATGTGGGTTCCAAAATAGGTCAAAAAAAGATTTTTTGATTTATAATTTTCTTGTTTTTTTACAAGTACAAACTTTCTAGTAAATGTATGACATACACCATTACCAAAATGTGTGGCATCTAAAATATATCAAAATTAGGATTGAAGAGTACAAAAGCTATAAAAAAAATTGAGATTAAGAATAAATGTGAGCAAGAGAGCCTACAACTAAAAACTTTCAAAATGATCTGATATCATGACAAAAAGATATAAGAATGCAAATGATCCACAGGATCAACTCGAAGGACATGAATACAATGAAAATACCTACAAATACTTCTTAATAAACTCACAACAAAGTTCCTAAAAAAAATAATGAAACCTCTATATCTTACTCTCATACACCTACAAACTATGCAGTGTAATATATAATGCAAATAATTTGTTGTGTGTGAACAAACTATTTATCATATGCACAAAATGGGAAAAATGGAAAGTATTTAATTTTTAAATACTAAGTGTAAATGGTTGAGTAAATCTGAAAAATAAAAATAAATAAATTGATCAAGGATTAACCTTCGGTAAAACACAAATTTACCTTAGGTAAGCTTAAAAACACACATTATTATAACACATAGAGGGAGGTTCCACACTTCACTTAGATATGCTTGCAAGGTTCAGCCACTAATAGAACTCAAACTTATAATATTTATATAAGATAACAACAATTTATTTCTTTATTAATTTACCATGTTACTAGATGCAACAATGTTACAATGATGCTAAATCAAAGGTGATCTGTAAACTTAAGAAATAATACGCTTGCATATTTTAATTTTCCTTTACAATATCAATTTATGGAATAATTGAAAAATTGACTTACAAAACATTAATTTAACAACAAGAATTCAAGAAATTCTCATAACACAACGCACAATTTGATAACAGAGTTTGGCAAATGCCTACGTCTCCGGGTTCACTTCAAACATGAACCAATCCACTATAAAATGATTACAAATATAGAAATTTAAGTGCTTAAAATCAATAATGGATCCACATGTGTTTTGGACCTTCGAAGAATCTTGATAAATACTCGAATAGATTTTCCACCTTCTCGAAAAACACCTCTGGATGTCTACTACTCAAAAATATCACTTATGAGCATCAAAATCAGTGACAAATGACCTCAAATCTAGACACTCAGCATATCACTGGAACCATCTCAGAGAATAGAATATTTCATTAGTTTACCTCAAAGTCCAAAAATGACTCTAGATGCCTCAAATCGAAGGAAGAGTGAAGACTAGTCCTTAAACCTTAGCAATATTGGTTGAATTCGATTCATTGTATTAAAATACAATTTTTTGGCTTTATATAGCCACTCAATGCTGTAGCCCAAGAGGTTGGGCCTTATCCTTTTGGCTGGGAGGATAAGAGTTCGAGTCTCATGCCTTCATTTTTGGTGGGCATCATAATCTTTAATCCCACATTTGTAAAGTGGGTGACTTCATGGATATGTAAATACCATGAATTTTATGGTTTAACATGCCAAGTAATTGGCATTGCCATTATTTTCAGTGGCATGTGGTGGCTTATGTGTTTTCACGTGGATGTTTAGGCATGAAACATAGGGTTATGTGGTTCCATACGGATATTTGGGACATGAAACATGAATGGCATATGGGAAATATAAAATATAGTTAAACTTGGACCATGGTGAATTATTGGATGGTGGCAAGCCACGTGGTGGCTCAAGGACCCACCATGTGGTCCAATCCCCAATTTCCACTTGTCATCCACTCGCCAATTGTCGACCACTAACTGGATGTTCCATTTAAACCTCAATTTTTATTACCCTGTTACATTACCCCTGTCAAAGATGACTATATTCACCTATCAAAGACAAATTATTGAAACCACTATTTTCTCATACGAACTGAGTGCCACATGTCATGTTCTTACTGGTCCATGTTTTTCCATGTCATTCTGTTAAGCAAGATTGACCACAACTTTGACTGCCCATAACTTGCACATATGGACTCCATTTCATGAACCATAAATTATGCTAGAAAGATCATGATGAGCTCTTCGTAGTGGAACTATTTTCAAAATGTTCCATAATGGTCATTTTCTCTAGTTGGACCAACTTTGACCTATTTTGACTAGTTTGACTAGAATTTTGACTAACTGCATAAGGAGCATACGAGTTCTATTTTTCATATTTTGTATACCATTAGAAAGGTCTCAACGGGCCCTACGCAATGGTGCAAGTTTTTGTCTATTTTGAAACCTTTTTCAAATTGATCTCTGGATCAATCCTTCCCACTAAGAAGGATTTTTGTCCTCAAAAAGCTAGTACTGGATTGGTATTCAATATGAGGATCTTTTCATGGCTCTAGCTCTGGCTCTCGGCGCTAGCTTAGATGATCTCTTGAATGTTAGTTGGTTTTAGTTCTTCAGATATGAGTCTGTGAAAATGTCACCTGGTGTTACAACAATCACCATTTTACAATTACCCTCTTAAGGTTTTACATAGAAATACAACTTACAAACATTGCCCTTCTTGGGTCTTTACAAACACTATAACTATACATAATGATTGCAAACATTGCCAATACTTGGGTCTTATGCATTTATAAATAATGCCTAGATCTTACAAACATAAGGAAAATATACAACCTGTCTTTTGAGCTATTCTTGATGCTTCTGATGATGACATCTTTCTATTACCCATTGGTGTTTCTGTCTATAACATACATGGTATAAAAATACTGAAGGCATCTTTTACCTTTAACGATTATTGTTGATGTGCTCGCATGAGATATTCTAT
This sequence comes from Torreya grandis, assembly GCA_037957365.1. NCBI lineage: Eukaryota > Viridiplantae > Streptophyta > Pinopsida > Cupressales > Taxaceae > Torreya > Torreya grandis. Next base: position 352,878 of record JARHVA010002714.1, on the reverse strand, counting down.
CATGTCTTTTACAATGCTATACTAATTTTCCTTTTTAGAGAAAGTTGTATTTCTCAGAGACAAGTATGGTTTACCCAGTATAATGCCACTAAATTTAAGTGAAACCACATCTAATTCTACTTCATCTAGAAAGTTGACGGTAATTACAAACCCTAATTTACAGGTTTTATTTACATATACCCCATTACCATCATTTATTCTATCTATAGAATCGGATTGGAAATGTGGCTTAGTTTCCAAACCTAGGGTATCTACAACATCTTTTGAGATTAAATTCTTTTAATAATTCTTATCAAAAATAGCATATATCTTCGAATGCTTGACAATTATTCTTTTAAAGAAATGTTGCTTACCTTTCCACGGTGACAATTTATGAACTGTCAGCTTCTCATTGACTGTCATCTCCCTTGCGAATGTTACCTCAATTTCTGACTAACAAGATTTTGTCTAACAAGGCTTTGTCTTTTGCTTGATTGAAGATGCAGTTACAACCTTTGCCTGGGGTTGTTGTTGACTTTGCTTATCTTCTTTCAGCATTTGCCCCTTAGCATTGAAGTAAAAACCCAACTTCATGTCTTCTTTAGGAAACTTTTTTTCATTAATCTTCTTTTTGAAATGTCTCTTAAGCATCTTTCTAGGGCTTTCTAAGGCATAATTATAAAATGCATTTGATTATTTCTTCTTTGCTTACCTTGATGAGTCATTTGAAGATTCTTCATCGAATGTAACTATTGCATCTTTGAAGAGTACTTCCATCTCTTCAGAGTGTTCTAGCTTGCTGCTTGAATAACTTTTCAGCTCATCTTCTTGAGATATTTGTCCATCTCCATATCCTAATCCTGCATGGAGTGGTCTCTTTTCCACTTCAATAGGTTGGACAATTCCTTGACCATCAATGCCAAAGCCTTTTCCTTCGAATCCCATTTTAGTTATCAATTTATAACATATTCCCTTTGCGTGCTCTTCAAATGTATTACCACATGAATTTGATAAATTTTAAGGTTAGTACATTCAGTTTTTATAACATTATCAATACATCCAGAAGAGTTGATTTCATTATTTTTATTTTTAGAATGCAACATAATATACTTGGCAACATTTCTTAGAGGAATCCTTCATTTGTTGATGCCTAGGAGAACTGGGCTTTTCAGCTTTTCTAATAGGTGCCTTCCCCTTTACTTTGCATCTCTACTGGTACCAAGCTGGAGTTTTGTGAATGCATAGATTCCATCATTGATCCACAATGTGACCTTCTTTGGAGCAATAGCCACAGACTTTTGACCCCACTCGCATTTGCTTCTTGAACCATAACTGAACCTGATTGGGGTGCAATATCCAGCATTGCTTGGGAAGTATGTCCTTGGTGGGTACAATATCTATAAATCTCTAAATATCCATGCATCCTCTTTTTTTGTCAACATTCTTATTGTATTTATGCTTGATGTACATCAATGCTCTGTTGAATCCTTTTGATCTGTTGCTCCTATAATTTTTCTGTCGTTTACCGACTTTGCTCTTGAGATTGTAGGGATTACATTATCGCAGTGATAATGAAATTTAGTAATAATTAAATCTGAGCTAGCATTGGATCCATTGTTCTAAAATAACTAATTTTGGTTAAAATAATCACAAATTCACCCATAAATTTAGTTATGATATCAAACTTGATGCACCATAACAATGCGTTAATAGAAGTTAGCCCAGCACACTAATCGCTTTGATACCAACCTAATCCATAAACATAAGCAATAATATGCTTGCATATTTTAATTTTGCTTTGCAATATAAATTTATGAAATAATTGAAAATTTGACTTACAAAACATCAATTTAACAAGAAGAATTCAAGATATTCTCAAAACACAACACACAATTTGATAACAGAGTTTGGCAAATACCTACGTCTCTAAGTTCACTTAAAACATGAACCAATCCACTATAAATTGATTTCAAATGCAAAAATTTAAATGCTTACAATCAATAATGGATCCACATGTGTTTAGGACATTTGAAGAATCTTGATAAATACTCGAACAAATTCTCCACCTTTCTGAAAAACACCTCTGGATGTGTTCTACTCAAAAATCTCACTTCTAAGCATCAAAATCAGTGACAAATGACTTCAAATCTGGCACTTAGCATATTGTTGGAACCGTCTCAAAAACTAAAATATTTCACTAGTTTACCTCGAAGTCTAGAAATGACTCTAGATGCCTCAAATCAGAGGAAGAGTGAAGACTAGTCCTTAAGCCTTATCAATCTTGGTTGATTTCGATTCGTAGTATTAAAATGCAATTTCATGGCTTTATATAGCCACTCAAGACTGTAGCCCAAGTGGTTGGGCCTTATCCTTTTATCTTGGAGGATAAGAGTTTGATTCTCATGCCTTCATTTTTGGTGGGCATCATAATCTTTAATCCCACATTTGTAAAGTGAGTGACTTCGTGGATATGTAAATACCATGAACTTTATGGTTTAACATGCCAAGTAATTGGCGTTCGAATTATTTTCTGTGGCATGTGGTGGCTTATGTGGTTTCACGTGGATGTGTATGCATGAAACATAGGGTTATGCGATTCCACGTGGATATTTGGGACATGGAACGTGAATGGAATATGGGGTCACGTGGAATCTAGGGTATATAAAATGATTTGTTCAGAACATTCAAGGAATATAAAATATAGTTCAAATTGGACCATGGTGAATAATTGGATGGTGGAAAGCCATGTTGTGGTTTGAGGACCCACCATGTGCTCCAATCTCCACTTGCCACTTGTCTTCCACTCGCCAATTATCGACCATTCGCTATTTGTCGACGTCTAACTGGATGTTTTGTTTAAACCCCAATTTTTTTAATCATGTTACATTACCCCTGTCAAAGATGACTATATTTGTCTATCAAAGACAAATGATTGAAACCTACTATTTTCTCGTATGAATTTATTGCCATGTGTCATGTTCTTATTGATCCACATTTTCCCACATCATCTTGTTGACCAAGATTGACCACAACTTTGACCAACCTAACTTTCACATACGAACTCTGTTTCACGAACCGTAAATTGTATCAAAAAGCTTGCGATGAGATCCTCATAGTGGAACTATTTTAAAATTGTTCCATAATGTTAATTTTCTATAGTTTGATCAACTTTGACATATTTTGACCAGTTTGACTAAAACTTTGACTAGCTGCACAAGGAGCATATGAGCTCTGTTTTCCACGTTATACATACCATTGAAAATTTATCAATGGGCCCTATAAAATGGTTCAAGTTTAAATATATTTTGGAACCTTTTAAAAATTAACCTCTAGATCAATCCTCCCCACTAAGAAGGCTTTTTGTCCTCAAAAAGTTAGTACTGGACTTGGTACTCAATATGAGGATATTTTCATGTCACTGGTTGTTGGCTCTGACTTGGATGATCTCTTGAATGTCAGTTGGTTTCAAGTCTTTAGATCTAAGTCTATGAAAATGTCACCTGGTGTTATAACAATCACCATTTTACAATTACCCTCTTAAGGTTTTCCATAGTAACACAATTTACAAATGTTTCCCTTCTTGGGTCTTTACAAACACTATAATTGTACATAATGATTACAAACATTGCCCATACTTGTGTCTTATGCATTTATAAACAATGCCTAGGTATTACAAACATAAGGCAAATATACAACCCATCTTTTGAGCTATTCCTGATGCTTCTCATGAGAACATCTTTTTGTTACCCTACAGTATTCCTATCTACAACATATATGGGTATAAAAACACTAAAGGCACCATTTACCTATAACAGTTATTGTCGATGTGCTCGCACGAGATATCCTATCTTGTCTTTCACAATGCTATACTGATTTTTCTTTGTAGAGAAAGTTGCATTTCTCAAAGATAAGTATGATTTACCAAGGATAATGCCATTAAATTGAAGTGGAACCACATCTAATTCTACTTCATCTAGAAAGTTGGTGGTAATTGCAAACCCTAATTTATAGGTTTTATTTACATATACACCATTACCATCATCAATTCTATCCAGAGAATAAGGTTGGAAATATGGCTTAGTTTCCAAACCTAGGGTTTCTACAACATCTTCTGAGATCAATTTTTTTGATAGTTCTTATCAAAAATAGCATCTATCTTAGAATGCTTGACAATTATTTTTTAAATAAATGTTGTTTACCTTTCCAGGGTGACAATTTGTGAAGTGTCAGCTTCTCAGTGACTGTCGTCTCCCTTACAGATGTTGCCTCAAGTTCTGATTGACAAGATTCTATTTGACAAGGCTATGTATTTTGCTTGATTGAAGATGTAGTTACAACCTTTGCCTGGGGTTAGTGCTGACTTTGCTTATCTTCTTTCAGCATTTTCCCCTTAGCATTGAAGTAAAAACCCAACTTTGTGTCTTCTTTAGGCAACTTCTTTTCATTAATCTTCTTCTTGACATGTCTCTTAAGCATATTTTTAGGGCTTTTTGAGGCATAATTATAAAATAAATTCAAGTATTTCTTCTTTGCACACCTTGACGAGTCATTTGAAGATTCTTCATCCAATGTAACTATTGCATCTTCGGAGAGTACTTGTTCCATCTCTTTAGAGTGTTCTAGCTTGCTTCTTTAATAAATCTTCAGCTCATCTTCTTGGGATATTTTTCCTTCATCTCCATATCCTAATCTTGCATGAAGTGGTCTCTTTACGACTTGGATAGGCTAGAAAAATCCTTGACCATTACTGCCAAGGACTTTTCCTTTGAATCCCATTTTAGTTTGCAATTTAGAACCTACTCCCTTCATATGCTTTTCAAATGTATTACCACATGAATTTGATAAATATTTAGGGTTAGTACATTCAGTTTCCCTAACATTGTCAATATACCCAGAAGAGTTGATCTCATTATTTTCATTTTTATAATGCAACATAATATTTAGTACCTGACTTGGAAACATTTCTTGAAGGAATCCTTCATCTGTTGATTGATGGCTAGGCGAATTGGGCTTTGCAAATTTTCTAACAGGTGCCTTCCCCTTTAATTTGCATCTCTGCTGGTGCCAAGTTGGAGCTTTATGAATGTACAGATTCCAACATTGATCCACAATGTGACCCTCTTTGGAGTAGTAGCCACAGACTTTTGACTCCATCCACATTTGCTTCTTGAACTATAATGGAGCTTGACTGGGGTGCAATATCCAACATTGCTTGACAGTATGACCTTGACGGGAATAATGTCCACAAATCTCTGAATCTCTATGCATCCTCTTTTTCTATCAAAGTTCCTATTGTAGTTCTGCTCATAGTGCATCAATGCTCTGTTAGAGCTTTTTGATCTGTTGCTCTGCCACTTGCCAAATTTTATCTTAAGATTACAGGTATTGCATTAAAGCAGTGATAATGGAATTCAATAATAACTAAATTTGAGCTAGCATTGGATCCATTATTCTACAATAACTGATTTTGGTTAAAATTATTATAAATTCACCTACAAATTTAGTTCTGATACCAAACTTGATGCACTAGAATAATGCCCTAACAGAAGTTAGCCTAGCACACTAACTGCTCTGATACCAACCTGATCTGTAAACTTAAGAAATAATATGTTTGTGTATTTTAATTTTGATTTACAATATCAATTTATGGAATAATTGAAAATTTGACTTACAAAATATCAATTTAATAAGAAGAATTCAAGAAATTCTCAAAACACAACACACAATTTGATAATAGAGTTTGACAAATGTCTACGTCTCTGAGTTTGCTTAAAACATGAACCAAACCACTATAAAATAATTACAAATACAACAATTTAAATGCGTATAATCAATAATGGATCCACATATGTTTCATAGTTTCGAAGAATCCCGATAAATACTCAAACAAATTATCCACCTTCTTGAAAACCCCTTCGGATGTCTTCTACTCAAAAGTCTCACTTTTGAGCATCAAAATCATTGACAAATGACCTTAAATCTAGACACTCAGTAAATCACTGGAACTATCTCAGAAAATAGAATATTTCACCAATTTACCTCGAAGTCCATAAATGACTCTAAATGCCTCAAATTGGAGGAAGAGTGAAGACTAGTCCTTAAGCCTTAGCAATATTGGCTGAATTCGATTTGTTGTATTAAAATACAATTTCGTGGCTTTATATAGCCACTCAACCCCTTAGCCCAAGCGGTTGGGCCTTATCCTTTTGGCTGGGAGGATAAGAGTTTGAGTTTCATGCATTCATTTTTGGTGGGCATTATAATCTTTAATCCCAAATTTGTATATTGGGTGACTTCGTGGATATGTAAATACCATGAACTTTATGGTTTAACATGCCAAGTAATTGGCATTGGCATTGTTTTCGGTGGCATGTGGTGGCTTATGTGGTTTTAAGTGGATGTTTAGGCATGAAACATAGGATTATGTGGTTCCACATGAATATTTGGGACATGGAACGTGAATGGAATATGGGGTCACGTGGAATTTAGGGTATGTAAAATTATTTGTTTGGAACATTCAAGAAATATAAAATATAGTTAAAATTGGACCATGGTCATCTACTCGCCACTTATTGATGTCCAACTGGATGTTCCGTTTAAACCTCAATTTTTTTTACCCTATTACATTACACTTGTCAAATATGAATATATTACCCTATCAAAGATAGATGATTGAAACCCACTATTTCCTCATGTTCTTACTAGTTCATATTTTGCCACGTCATCTTGTTGACCAAGATTGACCACAACGTTGACCAGCCATAACTTGCACATATGGACTATGTTTCACGAACCGTAAATTGTGTCAAAAAGCTCATGATGAGCTCTTTGTACTGTAACTATTTTTTTTTAAATTACATAATGGTCATTTTTTACATTTTGACCAACTTTGACCTATTTTGACCAGTTTGACTAGAACTTTTACTAGCTACACAAGGAGCATATGAGCTCTGTTTTCCACATTCCACATACCGTTGGAAAGGTCTCAACAGGAATTACACAATGGTGCAAGTTTTAGTCTATTTCAAAACATTTTTCAAATTGGCCTCTGGATCAAAAGGTTAAATAACAATCAAGATAAATAATTAAATTTAGATTGCTCTTATTCCTAAACTAACTTGATCATAAAAAAAGTACAAAAGAGTAGGGATAAAGAGATAAAACATATAATGCAAACACATATGTATTTAGAACTATTTGGCTGAATGAATCTACTAAAATCAATCTTCAGTTGAGCCAGACCTAACATTACTCCAACTAAAGACAGTGCAAGAGTCTGGGGAGTTTGACTATGATAAAGAAAGACATAACTACCATAAAAATGGGAAAAAAATGAATACACAAACTCAATAGCCTTTAACTATCAATATTTTTCTTTTGATCAACATAATATGGGATTTATATCATCATACAAGTGCAAAGGACACCTTTGAAACAACAAGACTAAAATAGGAGAAAGGGATAAATTATCCTAGAAAGTAATAAAGTGCAGGAAAATAAATGAGCATAGTCTCTCTATGTCACTCTTACAATTCATAAAGACCCAGCCTTGAGAAAGGCTTTTAAAACACAATATATACACCAAGGGTGAGCCCTACAAAATATTGCCAACTCAACCCACTAATGGCGTAGTTACCAATATTCATTGTTGATTGGAGGAGGTGGCTAGGATTTTGACAAATCTGCCTACTTGATCCTACCCTGCATAGTTGGAACCATGCCTCGATTGAATGTTGGAAACTAAAATTAGTTGGGATTGCATCATGATTACTATTTTCCCACATCCTACATAGTTGATTGCCATACCTCTTTAAGGCTAATTTTAGTTTTTCTATGTCCATTGGAGAAGGTGGTTAAGAGTGGCCTCAATTTTTGGTAGTCATGAAGACAAGCTCGTGCTTTGCATTTAGAAGCCACACCACCCTCTTTGATCATCAGTTGAATTCCTTGGGATTTATTATTATATTTAGTGATTGCCAAATGTCACCTTTTCACTGGTTCAAATCCATCTTATGTATCTTCATCATTGTATTATATAGATCTAGACATGTCTCTTTTGTCTTATACTTTGTGATTCATCAGTAGTCCCTTACATGCTACACTAATCCATTTTGTCTCCTCTGAGTTATGCTTTGATCAAGAGTCCTAACCAATTGGTGAGGAAACATGTCTGGGTCAATAGCTTGGATAGGAATATGAGTCCTAAAAGATCAGACAAAATAGTTTAATGTAAATTACCCATAGAAAAGACAAGATAAGACCATATAATAATTTAACCACTTATAGAAAAGATACAACCAATTTTGATTAGAATGCGATATAAAAAAATGAAATATTATACTTGTTTCAATATAGACATTTTCATTAGCTAGATTTGATTTAAACACCAAATTTTCTATGAGCACACAACATATTAACATGGTCCAATCACTTAAATGAAATAATGCCTTTACATAACACAATCATTTGATGAGATTTGACATTGGATTGATCACCATTATTTTGGGTCTTTTAATAGATGTGATGTTCAAGATGGCCATCAAATATATGCTCATTAAGTGCTACACTACACTCTTATTCATCTATAGGTCTTGGGATTTAAAATTTGATGACAGGTCTATGCCCATCAAATTTAGGCTTGAGGATAATAGACATATTTAGGGTGCTATGTGATATTGCCTTGTTCAATCAGGTCTTTGGTCTAGGCACCTGAAGAGATTCCATGTGGTGTTCTCTCCGCACTCTAAGCTTTTAACTTGGTCATTATAATCAGTCATAGCTCTAAGGTCCCAGGCTCCCAAGAAGTCACTATTGTAGACTAGAATTGCACCCTTTGTGGGAGAGTTTTTTAGGCTCTCTCACTCTTAGCTACAAGCATTGGGACAACCTCAAGTTATGGGTATCTTGTAATGAGTTTGAACCTCCAGAGAAGGCCAACTTCCTCTTTGATGCTCACCTAAACTAATGATTTATTGGGAAGGGTTAGAAAGGGGATAAGGGCTCCTAAGAAAGCTAACTAGGTGATGCACCAAAGTAAAATGGACACCCATATATGATTGAACCCACACTATATCAGTCATAAGATAACTATGGCTTACACAATCTTGAGATCAAGTTAACATACTGGAAGAGGTTCAGGCAAAACACTAATCTAGACCTACAAGAGCTTGAAAATACATTAAAGAGGCAAGCAGAAGGCTGATAAACTATGAAGAATCTCCTTCACGAATCCACCAAACACAAACATACTAAGGCACTGATCAATGACAAGAGATAGGCAAAGAAATCATCTTATTACATCAAGAGGTAGTTCTTATAATAGACTTAACAAGGTCGTGCTAATCAAGAAGAGCATACTTTGCAGTATCTCAATAAATGTCCCTCTCCTAGAAAGATGGAAAATTATAAAAATTGGGAACCCTTTACAAATGAGAAGAAAGGGCTATATAGATAAAAAGGGGGGGAGAGAAAAGGAGGGGAGCTCGCTTAGGACTTGACAAATGAGCTACCACACCTTTGCAATGAATGTTCTACCATCCCTTTGATCAATCAAGGCACTATTCTACACTTTGGTAATTGAACCTTTGTTTGTCCCAATGATCCCAACCTATCCCACTGATTGGGCAACATGCTAGAAGATAAGAACACTCCTAGAATGCCTTTAATGTTTGAGCTACTTTCTCTAACCACTAGATCTCTTAGTTGGTCTACACACTATCTTTCAATTATCTTCATGATGAGGATAAAATCCTCATATATTTATGACCTTGGTGGATCCATGCCATTAAGTGGCACAGGACCTATTTTATCAAGGATGAGGCCATGCTTTTGCATTGATCACCCACTTGCCCCATGACTTGAAACTTGGCCCTGGATTAACTATAGGTAAAAACCAATCTGAGATCCATTGGTTTTCCTATAGTCCTTATATAAATCCATAGAATATATGGCCCCTACTAGACTCTTATTAGGTTTTAAAAGGCCTAAATATTCTGTACAGGTCTTATGTTCACAATGGTGAATGCATATGAATGATTTGACCCTGTATGATATAAATTTGTGATCCACAAGTCTGTTCTCAGCTTTAAAAGCATCCCCCTTTATTCTTTGCACTTGGCTACATCAACTGGATCATTTTGTGGTGTTTGAATGAGCTTTAATAGCCTCAATAAGACCCTACAAAACCTTGCTCTCATGGTCAAAAATGGCCTTACATCCTTTTCCTTGGGCCCCTTTTGCTTTCGTACCCTTTTTGCTCTTTTGAGCCTTTTTTCCATTTAGGGCCTCGGGGGATTTTACACCATGGTCTTTGGTGACTTTTACACTTTTTTTTAAAAGGTAAGTGAGGCAATCTTAAAAAATATTGGTGCTTAGAAAACCCCGAGGACCTACCACGTGTCCTTTTCTCAGCTCATCAGGGAATTCTTCACCTTTGCACCATCCTTCGTGGGCCCTTATCAACAAATTCATTTGGGGCACTTTGCCTTAGGAGAATTACTTCAAGAATTTTTTGAAGGACCATTTCCTTCAAGAAAATTGTCCCAAACAATTTTCCCTAAAGAATTCCTTCCAAAGGAATTTCTTCAGAATCTTCTCCCTTTTGTACTTAGGCACTTTATGAAAAGTACCCTTTGGATTTATTTTTAAAGGATATTTAGTTTTGAAAAATAACTTTATTGAAAGGCACATACCCTTCGATAAACCTGTTATGGACCATCAAAACCCTGAAATGGACTTCACAAAAGGAACATACACTTTAAACTTCTTGTTTTGGTCTTTTTGCTCAAAAAGTGCCCTTCAGAAGATTTGGAATTGCCCTTCAAAATTTTTGAAGCAAACTACTTTGCCAAGAAAATTTCCCTTCGGCTTGCTTTGGTTTTCTCATGACTCACAACCTATTATCCAAATTAAGCAAAGTACCCAAAGTCTTCCACCTTGTACATTTGTAAATGCTGATGGAGTCTGTAGATGTTTTGATGAAGTTCATAGCTTTTCTGATGGAGTTCTTAGATTTTTTGATGGAGTTCATAGATGTTCTGGAGTCCATAGCACTATGATGGAGTCTATAACACTATGTAGTCCTAATGCTACTACATTTATGACCCCTAACTACTTGGTTTCACCATGAAACCTGCTAAAAAACCTCTTCTTTGCTTTACAGACTTGTCCCTTAGAATTTGACAAAATACACTTTAAGTAAACTTAAAGTGTTTAAAAAGCTTTATGAGCATTATAAGATCTCTCTGGTCCACTCATTCCATCCATAACATTTGTTCATATGCTCATCCATTAACAATTTGATCCATCTAGGCACAACTTGGTATGTGGGCCAAATTTGGCCAGCAATCACCATGTGGTGGCTTCTCGATCCTCTAGGGCCTTGACACCATTAGGCCATCATTTAACTCTACAAGCCTTCAAGGTCCTAGGCTTCTGTAAGTCACCACATGGTGGCTTATTGAGGCCTCAAGGATATTAGAGCATTAGGCTTATCGATCCAATCCCTTCATGGTTTTGAGCCTCCAAAAAGTAACCAGGTGGTGGCTTCTCAAATCTTGGAGCCTTTAAAATACTTAGAAATCTTGGGAATATTTCAGACTTAGATTTTTTTGAATTGGTATGGGACTTTAGAATGACCTGATAATGACACTTGGTACAAACTAGGTAAGAAAATCAAAAGGTGAAAATTTTAAGGCTTGGATCAAAATAAATTAAAATGACTTAGGCAACAAGCTCAAATCTCTTAAAATTTTGTTGACTCAACTTCGAAGGGCTTAGACTTAGCCAATTTTGAGCTCGATGGGATAGATTTGGGTGACTCGAGAGAGCTCAAGTCTACCAACTCAGGATTTGGGAAAAAACTTGATCAAGTTGGGATCGACTCAACCAAAAAGAATTTAGTCTACCTTAAAAGGTTAAATATAGATGAGTCATTCAGGGAATAAAACAAATCAAAACCCAGCTCATGGGATATTGATGCAAAATCTCTCCCTTAGGCAAAATCTTAGGGAAGGAAGGTCTCTTTAGACCAAATGCAACAATAATAGGATTAGTCAAGCAAAAATGAGGGTCCTCATTTTCAAATTGAAAATGGGGCATGTTGTATGAGCAAAAATAAATGTTGACTCCTCTTCAGAGATACTTCCTGAGTACCTCAAGAATCCATAATCTTAAGCTCTTATCCACTTACATACATTAGCTCCAATCAATATTCCAAAATAAATCCAAAATATGAAGGCATAAAATTATGCTTCAACACATGACACACTAAACTTCAGTTCTACTTGAAGACCATCTGTGTGTGAGTTTATGTGATTGATTCAATTATTTAGCAAACACACTCAATAAACTAAATTTGTCTAATTGATGGACATATTTGAAATGGGAAAGGATTTTGTAATTTGTCTGAGGGGGGAAATGGATTAGGCATTGCTCTACTACCATCTAGGTGTTTATGGCCCTGATAAAGATACCTATGGTCCCTTCTAAATGCCTTCATCCATGTTAACCAGGGCAAAAATCTTGTAGTGCAGGTTACCAAGATCACCCTTTGGAGGACAAAGTTTAGAATTTGCATTTTAGCTTGATTCTTTTAGAAGGATATTTTGCTTCATTTTCATCCATTGAGGGTTGAGGACCAAGCCATGGGTATGGTGATACTCATCAAGTGCACAGTCAATTAAAGAAAAGCTAAAAAAATGGAGTTGTCTTACTATTCATATTTTTTGGTAAGTGCATTTGATGATATATAAAACAAGAAATGTATCCATTCTAAATCCATATGTTTAGTTTTGAATCATAGGCCTTCAACACTTCAACCATATAACAAAAATGTAGTAGTTCATGTAAGCATTTGAATAATATTTTAAACATTTTACACATAAGGAATGCCATTGGTATTACAAACAAACAAACCACCATTCTCATCCTGAATCAAGAAAGGAGGTCTTTCGATTCAAAACAAGAGGGTCAACTCAAACAGATACATGAGGTTGAACCAAGCGAGGGAAAAATAAACAAAAAGAATAGATATAAAATAAGCAAAGCAAACCTAAACTAAAACAAGGAATATGAAGGGAAAGCAAAAAACAAAAGGGAAAATATTTACAAGGGCTACCAAGCCAATCAAGCATGGAAGTAGTGTTTGAATAATTGCCCATTGATAGGCAATGGAACATCCTCGCTAGTAAGACACCTTAGGCAGAAATAATTCTCACCTAGAAGTTTGGAGATTTAGTTGGGACCAAGCCACAACCCATCAAATTTTCCATGTAGTATGTTATTTTCATGAGCCTTGCCCCAATAGTGGACTAAATTAGAGATCTTAAAGGCCTTCACTTTGGTTCTTATATCAAACTAGTGTTTGACAACCTCTTGATGCATACTAAAATGCAAAAAGACTACATCTTATTTTTCTTCTAATTGCATGAGGTTCAAGAGGCAAGATTATATTATATCATTCATTTCCAAGTATTATTTTGTAAACATCAAGGTAGGGATCTTTAGATTGGTTGGGAAGATAGGATCTTGGCCATATACCGGATGATAGGGAGAGGTTCCTAGAGAAGATTTGATCCTAGTTCTATCAGACCATAATGAAAATTTAAGAATGTTATGTCAATCCTTTGGGTTTATCTCTAACATTTTCTTAATTATATTCAACAAATTATTGTTAGTTGATTCAACTAACTGATTGCTTTACGGATAATAATTTGAATAAAATTTAAGGGTTACTTGATGATCATAAGTCCATTCAAGGAATTGTAAGGAGAAGGCAAGGCCATTATCACATATTGGTGTGGTGGGCATACCAAACCTTGTAGCAATGTGTTCCTCCAAGAATTGAATGATTATGTATGTGGTGTGATTCTTTAATGGTTAGGCTTCATCCCAATGAGTATAATAATTCATCACTATAAGGATGAACTTATGTCATGTAGAAGAATTGACATTGATGGCTCCCATAAATTCCAATCTTCATTTAACAAATTGTCAGGCCTTAATGACCGACATCAGTGTCATAGTTGGAGTGTGTTCGTGGTGTGCATCAATTTGGGAGGTGTGGCAATTCCTTGCATGTAGATGTGCATATTAGAAAATATGTGGCCAATAATACCCTACATGTAGTATTTGATGAGAATTAATACTTCCTAAACCATGCCCAATTCCATATTTCCCATGCAAATATCTAAGTATTGTAGTTGTTTATTCTTTATTTAGGCATCCCAAGTAAATGCCTTCATGGTTTATTTTGTAGAGAGTGCCAAATTTGATCATGAAATGACTAATTCTTAGGCATAACACTCTTCATTGTGTGGAATTCAAGCACGTGGTACACCCATTATTCATCAAATAGTTGACTATGTCTTAGTACTTGTTGACCAATTTTTGGTCCTACAAGCCAAAATTGGTCACCCCCTCCCTTTTCTTTACAAATATTTTTTCACATCCATGATTTGGCTAAGTCATCTATCAGCTGCCTTATGAAAAATACGCCCTACCAGACCTGTTCCATGAAAAATCCAAGTGTTTTGTCATTTTGCTTAGTCTAGTGCAAATCATGTTTATGCAGGTACATTACTTGTCTACCTTTATAAGTAGAAGAGATTGAAGAACCTGAAATGGCCTAAGTAGTTCACAAAAAAGGTAATATATTTCCTTTGGAGGGCACTTTGGTCAGTGGCAGGACTAAATCAGAATTTTTGAAGGGAAATTTCAAGACCCAAAGGGCCCTTGCGAAGGGCAGTTAGCATATTCAAGAAAGAGAGAAAGGGAAAAGGATTCCTTCAAATTTTCTATCTAAAGGAAATCCAAAGAAAAGAAAAGATAAGGGATTCCTTTGGAATTTTGTCTAAAGTAAATCCAAGGAAGAATCAAAGGGTAAATTCCTTCAGACAAAATACCTGAAGGAATTCCTTCGGACATTTTGTCTAAAGAAATTCACAAAGAAAGGAGCTAAGGCAGGTTTTCCTTTGGACTTTTGTCTAAAGGAAATTCAAAGGAAAATACCACCAAGAAAGGAGCCTGAAGAGCTAAGAAATGACAAAAAATAGCCCTGAGGACCTCAAAGCCAAAAAGATAAAAGCTAAGTGCAAAAGCAAATAGAATAGTCCAGATGGCATAGAAGCATCGACACAGGAAGTTATTGTAGTGACCCATGCTTTCATAGTGACATTTAATACAACCCATGATTTTGGTGTAACATTTAATATGGGTCAAGCACCAAAGTCAAGAATGGCGACTGCCACAACATGGTTCCTTTAGCAGAGTTCCTCTTTCCAATGTGTTTGACGCACCATGGGCCACTTATTCTAGAAAGCACCAAAATCATTTCCTTCATGTTATATATATTATAACCTCTAGGTTGAGAAGGATATCTCTCAGCTTGTATGGTGAAGCCCTGTAGGAATTTACCTTGAATCAAGACATAGCATTTATACCTTTATTTAAGTTTGCACTTTTGTATATGTCTATGGTTTTTTCTTGTGTTAAGTCATCTTCTTTCATGCTTTCACATAATGATTCCAGCTTGTATATTGAATTATGAGTTCTTCTTTTGTAGGTCAGCAAGATGTGTCCACAACAGAGTATAGGTGCATGTGAATAGGCTTCCATAGTGTGTCTTAAAACACCTCTGATAGTTCTTCCTCTCTGTATCTCCAGAGGACCCCTTACTGAAACACTGATGCAGAAGAGTTATCTCATGTCAAATGAAGTGTATATTATCTTGTTCTTGATGTAAAGTATATGTTAAAGCTAAGTAGATCAATCATTTTGGTGCATCACCATTTAGATAGGTTTTATTTTGGTTGTATCCTTCTCCCTTTTCACCCCCCCCCCATATTAGTAGTAGTAGTAGTAAAAGACTCCAAAGATGCATCAAAGGAAGCTATCCCTTATCTAGAGATTCTCCCCTCAATTTTGCCAGACCCACAACAAGAGGGGAGTCTCCATTGTGCCATGTGGAAGAGAGAAGCCCAACCTTCTTTCAAGGGTGAAATCCATAGTGTCAATAGTAGTAATCATCATTAGTGATGTCCTGCACTGAGAATTGTTGGAACATGATTTTGGGATCCACTTTGGCCATGGTCTTGTAGAGTCATTAACCTTGAACAATTTTCATTGATTATATCTCTAAGTTTAACTCTTAGAGTATGGTCATCCATTTACCATGCATGTCTCCCAATTCATTTTGCATTAATAAGCCCTTCATGGCCAGATTAGGTACCACAACAAATACTTTGCTGTGAAGAATGTAATCCCTAAATTTTTAACAACCTCAATGAAACCAAAGGCTTGTTTATTGATCATATAATATCTGAGTTCAACATTTATAAGTGTGAGACTCATGAATGATATTGGCCTTTCATCTCCTGCTTATTTATTTTATGTCAACAAACCATCACTAGAATATTTTGAGGCAAATGAATACATGTAGAAGGGTTGTGTGTAATTTGGACTTATGAGTATGGGTGTGTTTAAAATGATAGCTTTGATCTATTCAAAATTTATTTATGCTTTGGCAATCTAGTTAATATTCACATCCTTCTTCATCATGTTATTTAGTGGCCTAGTTATATCATCAAAGCCTAAGATAAACTTCCTTCTAAAGATTCTCTTTAGTTATTTCTTAGTGCTAGGTTTTGATATTTTGAGGATTACCTCTATTTTATCCAGGGATATGGATATACCCTTTTAAAAAATACATGGTCTCTACATCTCTGTATTACCTTCCTTAGGTCCTTTACGTGATCCACTCTATTTTTGGAGAATACTGTCAAATCATCCATGTATACAAATATGCATTTGACCATGATATCTTTGAATGCAATGCCCATTTCCCTTTAAAAGGTGGCACCCACATTGATCAAGCCAAAAGGCATTCTCTTGTGTGTAAAGGTGCCCCACTTGGTAGTGAAATTTGTGTTGGCTCTATATTCATAATTGACTACCACTTGATTGTATCCTAGATACACATTAAGCAAGGACATCATCTAGGCACCATTCACAATCTATATCACTTCATCCAATGAAAGCAAGGGGTGATTATCCTTTTCAAAAGCTTTGTTGAGTTTATAGAAATCAACACACAGTCTGATCTCCCTATTCATTTTCCTCACCAGTACTAGGTTAGCAACCCATGTAGAGTGTCTCATCGAGAAGATGATCCTTGCTATGAGTAACTTCTAGACTTATTTGAAAATCAATGGATCCAATAGTGGATTGACAGGCCTTTGTCTTTTCCTAAAGGGCTTGAATCTAGGCTTGAGAGGAATAGTGTGTGTTAAGATACAGGTGTTGAATATTCTTATATCTTCATAGCTCCATGTGATCACTTCTTTAAACTCCTTGAGATTTTTTTTAAAAGCATGCTTCTCTTCTAGGGTACAGGTGGTGCTTAAAACACACTCTTCAGGTTACTTGCATTACCCAAGTTACACTGCACATATTTTATACCTTCGACAAGGGCAAACTTATCTTTATCCTTTTATTAGTTCATGTCGAATAGCCTCTCCAATGAGACCATTCCCTTATGTATATTGGTTGTCTTTAAATTCAGAGCCCCATCCTCATCTAATTCAAATTCTTATCAACATCTTCATCAATTATTTGACCTATAATACTTCAGTATTGGTGATGAATTCTAAGACTTGTTGGTTGTCATTGAAAACATGGAAATTATGAATATTATCTATGACTAAAGGGGTAGAGACTAGCTCCATTGAGAATATTATAATTCTGAAATGGGGAATTGCCTCTAAAGTGCTCACAGCAGTAGCTAATGTATCAGCTATACAATTTTTTTATCTGGGCAAAGTTTGGATGCCAAAAGCATCAACATATTCAATCAGTTTCCAAACTCTACTATGATATCTATATAGGGGTTTGTCATTACATGAGTATTGGATCTTCACTTGTCTAACCACCAATTCATAATTGCCAAGCACTATGATATTCTTTACTTTTTGGCTGATGGCAAACATGAGTCCATGAATGAATGCTTTGTATTCTACCACATTATTTGTACAAGAAAACTATAGGTGGTAGGTGGCTACGTAGTATTTTACTCTTGGATTGATCAATTCGAATCCAACTCCATTTCCACTTTTAGACTTGAAACCATCAAATTCTAATGTCCACAAGTTTTATTTTATTGTGCTAAAGTATGCTAGTGGTATTTACAAGGGAAATGTTGTTTCAATATTTACCTCTTGATGTACTTGATCATCTTTGATTGTATGAAAACTCTACTTTTTGGTAGGATCTTTAGTGTAATCAAAAAATCCAAGGGTGTCCATATTTAATTTTATCTCATCGAAAGAGTCTAAGAAGGAATATTAGTTCCCACTAGGACTACTCCACCTTGTGTTATCATTTCTCGATGATCAAATTCCAAGTTCCTCTTCAAAACATGTTGATGAAGGCTTTGTGGGTGATTCCCCCATAGAAGTATCAAGGGTACAACTACCTATGGTGGATGTTTTTCCTTGTGAAGAGTATAAATATTCTTCATGTTTGTTTAAATCATTAGTCTCCAAACATTCACATGCCATATCAATATCAGAAATGGACACCAGCTTAGGAGCTTCATAAAAATATTCTTCGTCTAGTAGGTCTAACTCTTCCACTTTTAGGATTTGTTGTACACTGAGCATATTTATAGAAAACTTATACAAGCTTATACTTCTCTTTTCAATGGATATACCTTGAGCTTTGACTCTTCATAAAGGATCTAATTTTCCCTATTACACTTATCGATCATATGAGACATCTTAGGCTCTCACTCTATTTTGATTTGGTTAGGCAAGCCACGCCATGGTAGCCACATGTGGTTGAAATTAGTTGTCATGTAACCATTCAACGTTCTGGACTAGTCTCAGCTTAGTAACATGTCATAAGCATTCAAGATATCCACCACTTAGATATAGATGAATTGTTGAATCCTTGGGTCAGAAGCCAGAGTCTTATTGTTTAGTTCTCCCACTACCTTCACCTCTTTCTTGTCCAATTGGTCAATCTTTCACTTTGAATTCACACATTTAAAGCCCAATTATTGGAAAATTGATTACGGCATGACGTTCCCTAAAGCACTATTGTAGGCTAGAATTGCACCCTTTGTAGGAGAGTTTCTCAGGCTCTATAACTCCTAACTACAAGCATTGGGACAAGCTCAAGACTTGGGTATCCTATCATGAGGTTGAACCTCTAGGATTTTTAATGAGGCTAGTTCCTTAAATGCTTCACTTCAGATCTCATTTCCCAAGATAAAATCTATTGTTGACTAAGGAAAAGGGATAGGAGGATACCATAAAAAGGAAAATCTAAGATAAGGGAGGTGATGAACCAAAAAAGAGTGATCCACATTTAGACTGAGAACCTTAGTGACTACTACTGGACTTCTTGGCCATTTCTTGGCCCACATACCATTATTTGCCTAAGTATGAGAAGATAGGCTTTCAAGCAGGAAATAGTGAGTCTTTAGAAGACTTCAAATTTTTAGTAGCCCATGACTTAAATGGATTTATAAGCTGTAGAGTTACAAAACTTCGAAGTAGTAAGTAACAAGGTGTTAAGGACCCAAAATGGTCTTGAATAGAAGGCTTCAGGTTATCTCATTGAGAATTCTTTAGGTTTTCCAAAGGGGACAACTTTGGGTTTTTGGGGTAACACAACTTTTTATTTTTATGAGTAATTAGTAATGAGAAACCCGAAGTAAGAAGCTCCAAAAGCCCCAAATTGGTCATGGGTAGTACAAATCCGGGTTTCAAAAGTCTTCCTAAGTTGCAAGTAATGAGACATTAAAAGCCCTATTTGGTGTTTAAAGGTTCTTCTTGGGTTATCAAAAGGACAAGTCTTCTCCAAAGAATAATCCAAAGGTCATTGACAAATTTGAAGGGCATTTCCTTCTCCAAGTGGACAGTTGCAAGTTTATCAAAGGCTCTTTTGAGCTTCAGGAGGACCATTTCAATTTTTTTGAAGGGTATATTTCCCTTCAGAAAAGACCATTTGTAGAAGCCTGAAGGGTCCCTTACCCTTTAGGAGAGTCCTTATAAAATCCCATGGAAAATAATTCTGAAGGAAAGGAAAAAAATGTTTGAAGGGTATGTTACCCTCTGGAAGGTGCCATTGAAAAAGTTCTAAGGGGCCATTTTCAATCGTTCTGAAGGATAATTTCCAAAGAAAGAGGACCATTTCAAAATTTCCAAATGGTATCTGTCACTTTGGGAGGAACATTTTCAAAGGCTAAAGGGCACTTTTTCAGTGGGAGGACCATTTACAGAAGTCTGACGGGACATACGGGAAGCCCGAAGGGTCTCCCACCCTTCGGGAAAGTCCATTTGGAAAAATCTAAAAGCCAACCCAAAAAGAAAGATCCTTCAAGGGAAGGAACAAAAAAAATCTGAAGGAATTCCTTCGAAAGGAATTCCTTCATGAAATGATACAAGGCATATTCTGAAGAAATAGAGTAAGAACAAATCTTCAGACAAATTGTCCTAAGGAATTCCTTTAGGAGATTTACCCCAAACAAATAGATCCTAAAGAACAAAGGAGCCCACATACAGAGTCCAAAGTTGGAGAGATCATAAAGCCCGAGTTACTTAGCATAGAGTAAATTGGGATTCTTCAATGACTTAGATTGAATTTTTTTATAAGTCAAGTAGCTTTAAAAACCTAAATTACATAACAAAGAGTAGATTGAGTTTCCAATGTTGCTTGACTTAATAAGCTCTATCCAATGGCATTTTCTAAGGATTGATAGTGCATGGGATTCATGATCAAACAAATGAGAGGATGCCAAGTGGCACAAAGGCATCCAACTAGTAGGGAGATCGATGATCCATAGGCATCCATGATATAAAAATTCATGACATAGGTCAAGGATCTGAGGCAGCATCCAATGACCAATCAGTGCAAAGGGGAGTCCAAGTGGTTATTAGATAGGAATTTATGAAGGTTCTCATCTTTCAATGTGTCTCACTACTAATAAATGACCATCCAACATAAAAGTGGCATGGTTCAGCCAAATTTTTCAACAGATGGAGACTTGCATCCCTTTTTAATAGAAAACGTAAAGGGGAAGGTCACCATGCCATCTTTAATACAAATATCAATGAAGTCATGCCAAGAAGTAACGTTCCAGCTACCTGTGACATGGCTTCTCAAAATCCACCAAGGGAGTGACTTGAATGCAAGAATGGCTTGAGGAGATTATACAATGAACTTGAAATGGTGAATTTTGTGGCAAAAGGAGGATGATGGTGGTGGTCACAAGAATTTATGGTTTCCATTCCTAGTTTCTCATGCATTCCCATCTTCGCTTCCCCTTTTTTGTTATAAATAGAGTCCTTGGAGCAAATAAATTATCTCTAGACTGGAGATAAAGTTACTTTGCCAAAATCGCTTTGTAAAAGACCTTTTGAATTAATAAATATTAATTTTTACCTATCTCTTATCTAAAAATTTTGTTGAGCAATTTTGTGCATGATGGCTTTGTGAAAAAGTGTTCTTCCATGCCCATTGTCCTTATTTCTTGCCTATTTTTAGGTGTTTTCAAGTTAATTATAGGTTTAGACTTGAGCTCTTTCTGCCATTAACAGATGCTTGGTGTGGATTTTTAAATTCCTCTTTGCTTCACGTATGGTCCAGGAGCCTAGTTTATGAAATACTTATGCATATTAACTGGTTGTGAGGTTGTGTAAGCAAAATTCATCTTATGTTGAATTAGTGTTGATTCCTAGACTAAGTGGATCATGTCTTTTGGTGCATCACCTCCCTTAGCTTAGATTTCCTTTCATGTTATCCTCCTATCCCTTTTCCTTAGCCAATAATAGATTTTAGTGTGGTAATTAAGAGCTGAATTGAAGCATATGAGTAATTAGCCTCATTAAAAATCCTAGAGGTTCAACCTCAACATAGGATACCCACATCTTAAGGTTTTTCCCATGCTTATAGTTGGAAGTGAGAGAGCCTAAAAAACTCTTCCACAAAGGGTGCAATTCTAGCCTACAATAGTTTTGGCATGCCTGGTGGGACCCACTACCATTTTCATTTACATTTTTATGGAAGATTGGACAAGTTTGATGTTATTTTGATCAATTTGTAGCAATGGCAGCGTTCATCTTCTAGCATCTAGTGACTTTGAGGAACACCCAACTATCTAGTGGTAGAGCAGTAGCATCTTTCATGCCAAAGGTGACTTCAAGATTGAATTCTATAGGTATTCCTTTTGAATTTTTTGAATTACCTTTAAACTCATCAAGAAGGTTAAGGTTCACCCATACTCACCCTTACGTAAAAAACTACTTTCCTAAACCAGTCATAAGACATACCTACGTGAGAAGATTCTTGTAGCTCCTTTTGCTACCATGATTCCCCAAAGAGCTTTTATGGGTTTCAATGGCCAAATTCCTTTGAATTTGCCATAATATGACCCTATGCTATTAGCATTCCTCAAAAGTGTCCCATATTACATAAGAGACCAAGCTATAACTCCTACTGAACACATAACAAACATAGCCAATTTTTGCAACATCCATAATGTCACAATCGAAAACATAACTATTAAGATATTGGTTGTATCCTTCAAGGGAAAGGTGTTAGAATGGTATAAGGGTCTAGCTTCAAACTCTATCCAATCATGGGACTAGCTAGGAATAGCCTTGTGTAAGAGGTTTACAGATAAGAGTGATCATCTGTCACTTGCAAAACTGTTGACCACAATCAAGAAAGCTCCCCATGAAGTCATGTAAGACTTTAATATGAGATTCTAGAAGGCTTGGGATAGAATTCCAACTATTTTTAGACTATCCTTAAAATTGTCTTTCTTATATTATTTAAAGGCTCTAAACAATGATATAGCTGCAATGATCTAATCCATGGGAGGGGACATACTTCCATATGCATACGAGGTGTCTATTAAAGCAAAAAATTACATGGTTCAAGTGAGTAAGCCTACTCCCAAACCCCCAATACCTCTTTTCCCTGAGATCATACCACCTCCTAAAGTCATTCCTCCACTTGATGTTATACTTCCAACTCCAATGATTACTGTTGTGCCTTCACCAAAGCAAGCGGAGGCCTCCACTAGTGGATCTAGTGACTCCTAAGAGCAAAAGAATTACTTGGAACTGAAAAGCATGCTACATTGTTTTGGGAATGATGTGGTCAATGTCAAGAGGCATCAAGCTTACATAAATCCATAGCAAGCTCTATACTAGCCTCAACAGCAACCTTATCAAGCAAATAAGCCACCCTACAAAGAAAATTTCCTAGGATAGGGGCAGCATAACAATGGTAGACAACATAGTTATAATCCAAATGTTGTAGGCCCTTCCAATTCCTTAGTTTTAATTCAAAATAATATGGCTCAGGAGGCTAAAGGGATAATGCCTTGGAATCTTTCTTTGGGCAATTCGTTGTCCTAGCTAATGGCTCTAACCAGGTATTCAATGACCAATGACAATAGGCTATTACTTATGGGTACAACCAAGTTCTTATGGCTAAAGGCATAGAGGTTCCCATGATGACAAAGTAGGAGAAGCCTCTACAAGAACAAGGCTCAGATCAAGTGTCAAACTAGCGGGAGGCCATAATGGTCATCAGTGAATAAGAGGAGTGATATGCATCAAATCAGTAGGCCATCCCTAGTCTGGTTCACGTACCAATCTCAGTAAACATAACATTTAAGAGAAAGAATATGGGTGATAACTAGAAAGCTTTCAAAGAACCTCTTGTCACCCCTCTTTCATTGACAAAACCAATAGTAATAGCTCCCAAAACCCAGGTAAAGGTTGGTGGCATGCCAATCAACATTGTGGAGCAAATGAAGAAATCCAACGTGAGTGTACCAACATGGGACATGTTTTCCATGCCCAACCAAGTGGACATCCTTTAGGAAGGTTTGTCTAAGTAAGTGTTATGATAGTTGTAGGTAAACAACCAAATAAAGAAGCTGAGTTCTTCACTAATGTTGCCAAGGATCCTTTGGGAGAAAGGTCAAGTAGTGTGACCAAGCCCCCTCCATTCTACATTTCATTAATCATCGATGATTCTTTGGTGCACAAATGCTTGGTAGATAGTGGGGCTAGCACCTCAGTCATGCCAAAGTCTATAGCTTGTTGGCTGAATATTTTATCACCAGCTAATTGATGAGCAAATTTTTTTTCAACCATAGCATAAGGAGATTGATCGGCCAAATGTGCAGGTTTACCACATCAAAAGGGGACAAATCTCTCCTCTCATCAAGGGGAGGTTCCCTATAGATATGAGGCGCTATATACTATATATATATAAGCAGAAAATAACACTCAGGGATAGGAAAACACCATCCATCTCTCTTTTTTTAGAGATGATGTTCACAAATCAAGGGAGAAATCTTGGTGAAATCACTGGAGGCACTTCTCTTCTTTCAGAAGTGTTCTACAACAAACAGTAGGAATCCTTTATGGAAGTGATAAGTAAAAGTAATAGGGCACAATAACCACCAGAATAAGGTGTAGCACAAAGTCTCCACCTCAACTGCCAAAGAGTGAAATATGAAGGACAATGAGGGCACAAAGTCATCGCAAGATTCTTTACATAGAAATAGAAAACACACACACTAAAGACAATTGTGGCAGCTCAAAGTCTTCACACAGTTGGCTTCAGGATACCTTCTTGATTATTTCCACTAGTTCTGCTTGTTAAATTAAATGGACAAGAATGCTTCTAGGAAATAGACATAAGAACAATTTCCTAAATAACATAAGCTATTCCAACACAAAGTTTGAAAGGTCACTTATTTTCTCATTCAAATAAAGAAATATGATTAATAATCTGAGCTCAAAGTCTCAAGAAAATGCCTTTCAATTTGGGTAGAGTTTTGCTTCTATATCAGAGAGATCTCTTTTGCATAAAATAAGAGATTACAATATATAACAGCCAGGGAAGACTTGGCACTTTGTTTCATGGAAAGGCCCATGCTGCATTCAATGCCTTGAATGCATTTCCAGTTCTATCAAAGGGGCCATGCTGAAATAGGGCATTGGCCTTGACTTTGGTGTATAGAAACATCTCGAATGTCTTCTCTTGGGCAT
This sequence comes from Torreya grandis, assembly GCA_037957365.1. NCBI lineage: Eukaryota > Viridiplantae > Streptophyta > Pinopsida > Cupressales > Taxaceae > Torreya > Torreya grandis. Next base: position 327,823 of record JARHVA010002714.1, on the reverse strand, counting down.
GGGTCATTTGGTTTGTCTCCAGATATGTACGTGGTTGTCCACTCACTTTTTATTCATAAAGAGAAAAATAAGTCGCACCTTTTAATGTTTGTGTGCTCAAATGTCTACTTGGTAGACTATTCCACCTACTAGAAATAACTCCTACACAAATATTTTTGGTATTTTCTTCTTTTCTTAATGAATTTTGTCTCTTCCTCGTGATCTAAACTCTCAAACTATCTTTTGCCTTTCTACTGGATCTTTTAGCTCCCTCTTCAGCTAGTCACTGAGTTTGTTCTCAGGTTCATTCCACATTTGAAAAATAATAGATATTTCATTACCCTAAATTTGATGTCCATGGGGACGTCATTGGTCGCTTGAACCACTTTGAACCATGAACCATTGAACCTTGAGAGTTCGTTGGTTCATTGGTTCAATGATTTGGGTGGTCATATCAGCTCTTTGGTTCAGTCACTTCTTTGGTTCAATCGTTTCTTTCCTCTCCAATTGAACCATCTCTTCGAACTGGTCTCTGGAATCTTTCACTTCTTTTCTTTGCTCGAAGCTACTTTGAACCTTTGAATCTTTTAAACTTTGAGCCATTTTGGTTCAAAGTTCAATGGTTTGTTCCATTTCTTAGAGTCCTTTGGTCCTTTGAAGTTTTTGGGTCTTTCTCTTCTCTATTGAACTCATTAAACCTTTGAACTTTGAACTCTTTTGGTTCAAGGTTCAATGGTTCGTTGGTTCATTCTCTATTCTTCGAATCCTTTGTTTTTATAAGTCTTTCAAACTTCTTGAAGGGAAAGTGTCCCTTTGGGCCTTGATAATGGTCTATTTCATGCTCACCGAGAGTCCTCCGCAAGGGTACCTGCACTTCAGGGTCCTTCGGGCAGCCTTGTTCTTCAAATCCTTCAGATAAAAAGTCTGAAGGAAATACTTTAGACATTTTGTTTGAAGGAATTCTTTCCTCTACCTTTGTCACTTTTTGTCGGGCTTCTTTCCTCTACCTTTGCCGCTTTCTGTCAAGCCTTCCAACATTTCTTCGCACAAAATGTCTGAAGGAATTCCTTCAGACATTTTGTCTAAAGGATTTCTCTTGTGAAAACTTGCCATGGAAAATATTTTTGAAAGATATCCTTATATTCCTTTTGACTTATTGAACCATTTGATTGAACCAACAATGGTTCAACGGTTCAATACTGTGTTTTGCTCATTCAAATGACCACTTGAACCATTTGATTGAACCAACTCTTTGAACCTTTATTGAACTCGTTGAATCTTGAACCTTTGAACCATTTTGGTTCAAGGTTCAATAGTTCAACGGGTTAAATCTTTCTTCTTCAAAACCTTCTTTTCTTTAAGTCCTTTGAAGTCATTGAACTTTGAACTTGTTGAAGCACTTAACTCTTTTAAGTCTGCTAATGCCGTTGAACTTGTAAACTCATTGAACCTATGAACCTTTGGAGGCGGGGTTCAATGGTTCAATGGTTCAATATTTTATTTGAAGCCTGCCGATGGACCTTTTGGTTGAACCTCGACGTTGAACCAACCTTGAAATTGCTTAAGTGTTTGGAACTTGTTCCTTTGTGAGAGCTTGCCTGTTGAAGTTGTTGAACATGTTGAACCTGTGAGTCCCTTAGCTGAAAAAGCTTGAATAATTAGAGAATTGGATGCTCAGAACATTTTTTGAGAAGGGAAGAGAGAATTTTGGTCTGCAAGGCCAAAAGTAGTTGATATGTTGTCCCCAAAGACAAGTGATGTCTTTGGGAACAATAGTTGGCTCCAGTTGGGGAACTTTCATTGATTGTAAAAATAATTGAAAGGAGTAGAAACCAAAATCTCCAGTGCCTTCAAGTATGCCATTGGGCTACGGAGTCATGCTACCAAAAAAAAAAGTGCCAAAAACAAATGAAAATGAACAACACCAAACAAGCTAAAGACTATACAAAAAGTATACATATGTACAAATGATCTTATCTGATACTTCAAGAATTGAAGTGCTTCAGATGCTACCCATTGTGAGGTAGTGAAAAGGGCATGCCATCTTGATACTTCAACAAGAAATTATTTTCACCATTGAGTTGATGAATAGCAAACGGGCCTCTCCATAGGGAATCAAATTTTCTATGCATTTCCTTTGGTTCTCTTCTCTTATCCCATAACAAAACTTGATCTTCAATCTGGAAATTATGGGTTTTTACTTTATGGTCGAAGATCTTCTTCACTAGACTTTAATGCATAGTGATTCAGTCCACCACCATAGTTCACTACTCATCCAACTCAGTTAGTTACATGATCCTTTTGTCGATGGAGCTCTCATATGTCTGATCTTTGACCACCTTTGCCAATTTTAGTGCTGGCAATTCTAGGGTGATTGGTATCTCTGCATTGAGACCATACAAAATTTGGAATGGTGACATACCTATTGCCCTCTTGGGTGTAATTCTATCTGCCTATAAAGCATCAACCAATGCTTTATGCTAGGTTCGTTGGTTGTCATCCACCAGCTTTCTGATGATGGTCACCAAGTTCTTGTTGCTTGATTATGCTTGGCCATTCCCTTGTGAAAAATAATCAGAGGAGTGAGAGATGGTAATCCCATAATAAAAATAGAATTGAGTAATCTCTTGAGAAGAGAAGCAAGCTGCATTATCTATCATAATTTTGGTTGGGACCCCAAACCTAGAAATGATGTTTTTTGAGGAAATTACATACTACTTCTGAAGTAGCATGCTTGGCTAGAATAGCTTCCACCCATTTGATGAAATAATCTATGGCTATGAGGACATAATCATGTCCAACACTTGAATATGGGTTTATAGCACCAATGAAATCAATTTCTCATTGTTGAAATGGCTCTTCTATTACTACTGGCTTAAGAGACAAAACAACTAACTTGGGTCTCCCAACGAACTGTTGGCACAGTTCACATCTTTGTACCCATTTGTATGCATCTTGAAACAGAGTAGGCCAGTAATACTTGGCTCATAGAATCTTATGAGTAGTTACAGGTGCAGAAAAATGTCCTCCACAGGCTAGATTATGGAAGGACTCCAAAAGTTAGTTCTGCTGCTCTTTATCCATGCAGCGAAGGAACACTCCATCGAGGTTCCTCTTATACAGACCGTTGTCTCATAGGACAAGATTGGCAGATTTTAACTTAACAGTCCTCTTTTTTTTATGACAAAGGTGAGCAAGACACTCACCATAAGTAAGGAAATGAGCAATACTCGAATACCACTCATTCGTGGTGGAGACAAAGAGGACTATTGGCATGTCTTCAATCTCTGCTCCTTCTAGTCTATTATCAATAATCAATTGGCAGAGACCCCTTCCCCACACAAGCTTCATTAGTTTGATAACAAGATCAAAGTCTTGGATTTTAGTAATCTAATTGCCCCTTTTGGTTCCAAACTCCTACTGAGTTAATATGGATTTGACTGTGGTATCAAGAACCAAGGCAATAACTTGTGAATTTAGGATGTAAAAATAGAAGTGATTTACTGCCTTTACCACTGCATAAGGATGCTTCTCCAAATTTGAATATTTTAGTTCATGAGCTTTGAGAGGATAGCTCATGAAAGATATGGGAGAGTTCACACCTTCTTTGTTCTATTGAACCAGAATTACTGAAAGTGTGTGTTCAAAAGCATAACTATACATTGTGAAATATTTAGTATAATTTGAACAAACCAGAATTGGGGCATGGACAATAGTTGTCTTGATACTTTGAAATGCCAATTTGCCTTCTTTAGTCTAGCTGAAAGTGGCCTTTACCTTCATCATGTTCACAATGTGGTGAGTCTTCTCAGTGAACTCAGGAATGAACCTTCATAAAAAATTCACTTTTTCGAAGAAAGAGTGAACTACATTCTTACTTGTGGGCAGAGTAAGCTCCTGGATGGATTTGACTCTTTCTGAGTCAATCTTTATACATTCTTGAGATACAATGTGTATGAGAAGTTTTCCTTCTATTACCCTAAAAACAAACTTCTTGGGATTTAGGGAATTGCCATTCTGGTGACATCGTTCCAGCACTTATTGCAAATGGCACACATGATCAAGATGATGCTTGAAAAAGACTATTAAATCATCAAGATACACCATAATGAATGTACCCATTTCATCTTTGAAAGCAAGGTCCATTGCTCTCTAAAAAGTGGCACCAACATTTATCAGGTCAAATGGCATTCTTCGATACGTAAAGGTGCCCCAAAGTGTGGTGAGGGTAGTCTTATACTGGTCTACTTCACCAACTTCAACTTGATTATATCCTGAGAAGCTGTCTAACATTGATAACATCTCTAAACCAATCACCGTCTGAAGAACTTGGTCCATGATGGGAAGAGGGTAATTATCCTTCAAGGAGGATTGATTCAAATTCCTAAAATTCATGCAGAGATGAATTTTTCCATTCTTTTTTCTCACAAGAACTATGTTTGTAATCCATGTGGAATGATGGATTGGAAAAATTATTCTGGTGTTCAACATTTTTTGTATTTCAAATAGAATAGTACCTGAGATCTTTAGATTATACTACCAAGATTTTTGCTTATAAGGCACCAAATCACTCTTGAGAAGAATTTCATGGCAAATTTCTTTAGGCCTGAGTGACTTCAGATCATCATAGGAGTATGCCAAAACATCTATGTAGTGGTGAAGCTGGTAAATAAATTTGAGTCTCTCCTCTGTAGTTCAACACTTCTCAATGTTCACCATCTTGGGATTTTCTTTGGTACCTAAATTTATTTGATCAAACTCCTGGGAGGAGCTTGAATCCATTTGTTGCTATTTGATGAACCTATTGTGCTTGTCAAACAACTTCTCAAGGGAAACCAATCCTTTGGGAATGTTATTCCCTTTCAGCTGTAGGAATTCTTCACCTACATCTAAACTTGTTTCAGGAGCTGATTCAAGTTTCTGAAGCTCACTACCTTCGAAGTGAAGCTGTTGAAAGTTGTCTTTTTGTTCCAAAAAAGTGATGATTTAGTTGTTGCCATTGAACACTTGCTAATGATTGGCATTGTCAGGCACACTTGGTCTAAAGACCAATTCGATAGTGTACTTATATCCTTTAAAATTAGGGTGAAGAACCAAGAGAGTTGCAAAAATAGCTAATGCATCAACTCGATCATTGAATTCCCTAGATATTACAGAGTTACTGAAAGCATCAAAGCTTTCAATTTGATCCCAAACTAGATTGTGGTAATGGTGCAATCTCTCATTTTTGGTTTGGTACATATTTCTAACCTGAAAAACCACTAGCCTAGCATCTCCTTTGGTATGAAGGAGTTTAATGCCCCTATCTTGAGCGGCCTTCAATCTAAGCAGCAACGATTCATATTCAGCAGTATTGTTGGTGTTGCTAAACTAAAATTTATATGAAGAAAAAAATATATCTCCATGAGTAGATATCAACATAATCCCAACTCCAGAACTAGTAGAACAGTTGCCATCAAATTCTAAAATCCAGACCTCATCATAAACTAATTTTTCCTTAGAATTTTATTTGTTTGGAAGGGAGGATTTCTTTGCGCTTGTATTGCGTTCTAAAAATCTTTCTATTGTTTTGTTTGAACTAATTGTCAAGTTGTCACATTCAAAAATTTCATCAGATGCCACATGAACCTCCTCCATGGATAAGAAGTAATTACCTACACCTGAAGACTCAAACAGAATTTGAGCTTCAGGTGCTGATATTTGAGTGACCACATATTTTGCCTCCTTTTCAAGAAGCAATTTTTGTATGATGCCTTTGACTAGGATCCTTGGTTCAGACAGGTCTATACTCAACTCACCACCAACATCTTTGCAGAAATTTTGCCTAAGAAGAATGTCATATGAGGCTGAGACATCCACTACCAAGACTGTCATCTTAATTCTCTTATTTGGGAATGCCGCAAATGCAAATTGGGCATCCTTGATTTGTCCCAGCAGTGGAACTTGTTTGTTCTCCATGGAGAAACATCTCCCAAAGGTCTTGGTTAGTGTGAGTCCAAGAGATTCTACCACTTTGGCAGACATAACATTGTCAGATGCACCTGAGTCTATGATATAATTGTTTAGTTGGTGTCCATTTATCAGTAGGGAGACATAAAATAGTTCAGTTCTCTCGAGAGCAAAAAGAGGAGTAATGATAAGGGTATTTTGGGTGGATGTGGGAGTCACCTTTCGAATAGCTGGTCCTATAGGGATGGTTTTATTCTTTACACATTGAACCAACTTATCCAACTACATAGGATTAGATTGTAGGAATTCAAATTCAGACATTTGAATTTTAGTTTTTTTGACATGGTCGACTATGTCAAATGTTTGAAATGAATTAGGAATAAGGAAAGATAGTTCATCTTTTTTTGGTTTTTAGGGGGGAGAACTGATCTATGAAATTGAATTTGAAGGTGAAAGCGTACATGAGGTATTTTTTATTACTCACTGGGTCCTTTGGCTAGAAAGGTAGAGAAGTTCCTTGTTTGGCAATTGAAATTACAAGATGAGCTCACTCCTCTATTTTTTCTTTATCATCTTGTTGAGTTGACTAGTTCTTGGACCATGTGAATATAGCATATGATCCATCAACTGGTTTACCTTCACTTTTGAGTTCATTTTGGTAATTCAGAAAACCAATGTTGGAGTCGCTAGCTGATTCTTTTTAGTTTTCTACAAAGAGATCAACGTCATCTTTTGAGTTTAACTCAGGCTAAAATAAAAAATTAGACTCTATTTCAAAAATATCCAACTGCTAAATTGGTTGGGGCTACTTCAATAGCAAGTTTCCCCTGAGGGGGAGGAAGATGATTTAGCTACTTTTGATTCCTAATATCATTGCCTTGGTATGACTGATTGGTGAATGTCCTTCTTGGTATATCTCAGTACAAAGAAGCAGAAGACATCTCTTACACCATTTGCTTCATAAGAGCTAGCAACTCATTTGCCAGCTTCTACACCATTGGATTAGTGGTGCCTACAGATGGATATTTAGAGGATAAAAAATATTTACCTCTGTTAAGATATCTCATTATATTTCTTACTAAGATAAGGTCATCTTCCACCTCAGTGGCCAAATCCTGAGCAGTAGCAAGGTCTTTGTGGCCAGCCCATCTCAGTAGAAAACTCACTTCAGGCAGCTAAGAATTGATGAAAAAACATTTAAGGTTCTCAGCAGTTGGCTAAATAATTATAGAAATCATGTTCCTCAGCTTGTCAAATTTGGCAATGAAGTCCCTCATAGGTTCATGAGGTTCTTTCTTCATTTGTGTTAGCTAGACCAATAGGGCATGCACATCTTCTGCAAACTTAAATTTGGATTCAAATTTGAATTTGAGAGTGTTCTAATTAGTCACCGATCGAGCCTACAGATGGTAGAACTAGTCTGTAGTAGCGTCTTGTAATGTCTCCACAAACATCCTGACTGCTACATCCTCATACTCCACACCTATCACACCACAAGATATGCTAAAGGCTTCAATATGTTCATCAGAATGAACTCTCCCATCAATAAATAATTCAAGGAAATTTTTTCTTGAATTGTGTGGTAGCTCATGCAGAGGTGGAGTTAAATTGAGTGGACCAAAATAGTTACCCCAAGGGCCTTGAACTGCCATGATTTGATTACTAAAGGGAGGGATAACAAATGTCTGAGGGGTATGTATTGACAAGGTTCTGCTAATAGCAAAAATGGATTCTTTGCCTGGTATTGGAGATTTGACTTTGGTAGGAGGAAAACTCTTGGTTCATTGAAAATGAGATGGTGAAGGGAAAGGATAAAAACACTTTGATGTACCAACTCAAATATAGGGTCAACAATACCTTTAGCTCTCTGGCTTTGAGTATATCATGAATCTGCTAGAGTGTAAAGTAAAAATAGAAAAGAACTAACACTACTTCAATTTGAAGCTTGAGGCTTCCAACTGTGTGTTCTTCCCCAGTGGAGTTGCCAAAAACTATTGGGTGAATATTTTGTCACCAACTAACTGATGAGAAAAATAGCTTGTTTCAACCACATCATAAGGAGATTAATCGACCTAATGTGTAGGTTTACCACATCAAAAGGGGACAAATCCCTCCTCTCATTAAGGGGAGGTTCCCTATAGATATGAGGTGTTATATACTATATATATAAGTAAAAAATAACACTCAGGGGCACGACAAAACCATCCATCTCTCTTTTTTCAAAGATGATATTCACAAATCAAGGGAGAAATTCTAGTGAAATCACTGGAGGCACTTCTCTTCTTTTAGAAGTGTTATGTAGCAAACAGTAAGAATCCTTTCTGGAAGTGATAAGTAAAAGTAATAGGGCACAATAACCACTAGAATAAGGTGTAGCACAAAGTCTCCACCTCAACTGCCAAAGAGTGAAATATGAAGGATAATGAGGGCACAAGTCCTCCCAAGATCCTTTACACAGAAATAGAAAATACACACACTAAAGACAATTGTGGCAACTCAAAGTCTTCACACAGTTGGCTTCAGGACACCTTCCTAATTACTTCCACTAGTTCTACTTGTTAAATTAAATAGACAAGAATGCTTTTAGGAAATAGACATAAGAACAATTTCTTAAATAACACAAGCTATTCTAGCACAAAGTTTGAAAGGTCACTTGTTTTTTCATTCAAATAAAGAAATATGATTAACAATCTGAGCTCAAAGTCTCAAGAAAATGCCTTTCAATTTGGGTAGAGTTTTGCTTCTATATCAGAGAGATATCTTTTGCATAAAATAAGAGATTAAAATATATAGCAGCCAAAAAATACTTGGCACTTTGTTTCATGGAAAGGTCCATGCTGCATTCAATGCCTTGAATGCATTTTCAGTTCTATGAAAGGGGCCATGCTAAAACAGGGCATTGGCCTTGACTTTGGTGTACAGAAACATCTCAAATATCTTCTCTTGGGCATGGGTCATTTGGTCTATCTCCAGTTATGTATGTGGCTATCCACTCACTTTTTATTCAAAGGGAGAAAAATAGGCCATGCCTTTTAATGTTTGCATGCTCAAATGTCTACTTGGTGGATTGTTCCACCTACTGGAAATAACTCCTGCACAAATATTTTTGGTCTTTCCCTCTTTTCTTAATGCATTTTGTCTCTTCCTTGTGATCTGAGCTCTCAAGCTATTTTTTCTCTTTCTGCTAACACTTTTGGCTCCCTCTTCAACTGGTCACTGAGTTTGTTCTTAGGTTCGCTCCACATTTGAAAATCAATAGATATTTCATTACCCTCAATTTCACATCCACAAGGACATCATTGGTCACTAGATGCTTGAACACTTTGAAACATTAAACCTTGAGAGTTCATTGATTCATTGGTTCAACAGTTTGGGTGATCGTATCGGCTCCTTGGTTCAATCACTTCTTTGCTCTCCGGTTGAACCATCTCTTCGAACTGGTCTCTAGAATCTTCCACTTCCTTTTTTTGCTTGAAGCTTCTTTGAACCTTTGAACCTTTTGAACTTTGAGCCATTTTGGTTCAAAGTTCAATGGTTCATTCCCTTTCTCAGAGTCCTTTGGTCTTTCAAAGTTTTTGGATCCTTTTCTTCTCTGTTGAACTTGTTGAACCTTTGAACTTTGAACTCTTTTGGTTCAAGGTTCAATGGTTCATTGGTTCATTCTTTGTTCTTCGAATCCTTTATTTTTCTAAGTTTTTTGAACTTTCTAAAGGGAAGGTGTCCCTTTGGGCCTTGAGAATGGTCCATTTCATGGTCATCGAGAGTCCCCTGCAAGGGTACTTACCCTTCGGGGTCCTTCGAGTGGCCTTGTTCTTCAAATCCTTTGGACAAAAAGTCTGAAGGAAATCCTTTGGACATTTTGTCTGAAGGAATTCTTTCCTCTGCCTTATTCACTTTCTGTCTGGCCTTTCAACATTCCTTCGAACAAAATGTCTGAAGAATTTCTCTTATGAAAACTTGCTACGAAAAATCTTTCTGAAAGATATCCTTTTGTTCCTTTCAACTGATTGAACCATTTGATTGAACCAATAATGGTTCAACGGTTTAATACTGTGTTCTGCTCATTCAAATGACCACTTAAACCAACCGCTTAGAACCATTCAATTGAACCAACTCTTCGAAACTTTATTGAACTCATTAAACCTTGAACCTTTGAACCATTTGGGTTCAAGGTTCAATAGTTCAATGGGTTAAATCTTTCTTCTTCGAAGCCTTCTTTTCTTTAAGTCCTTTGAAGCCGTTGAACTTTGAATTTGCCAAAGCGCTTAACTCTTTGAAGTCTATCGATGTCATTGAACATGTGAACCCATTGAACCTATGACCCTTTGGAGGCAGGGTTCAATGATTCAATGGTTCAATCTTTACTTTGAAGCCTGTCGATGGACCTTTTGGTTGAACCTCGACATTGAACCAACCTTAAAATTGCCTAAGTGTTTGAAACTTGTTCCTTTGTGAGAGCTCGCCTATTAAAGTTGTTGAACCTGTTGAACTTGTGAGTCCCTTAGCTAAAAAATCTTGAATAATTAGAGAATTGGATGCTCAGAACATTTTTTGAGAAGGGAAGAGAGAATTTTGGTCTACAGGACCCAAAATAGTTGATATGTTGTCCCCAAAGACAAGTGATGTCTTTGGGAACAACATAGTTGATCAGTTGCATCTTAAATATGAGCCACATAGCAAGGGAGTCCTATAGCTCGAAGGTTCTTCCATAAAGCCATCGAGTACCATCAAGGATTTGAGTTTAACCCTGCATGCTTATGCTAGTGTTTTGGTGGTGCAGGATGTGTTGATCCTTGATGTTACTCCTCGCTTTATGTTGTGTCTTTCTAGAGAATTTATAGCCAAAATTGGGGGTTACCTTATAGTAGATTGGTCTTACATGGCATTTAGAATAAGGTATGGAAATAAAGTCTCAAATCAAGGCTGAATCCATGGCATAATTCCACATTCAACCCCATCAGCCAAATAGCATAAGCCTCAATTTTACTATCCTTGATGAGGATGAGTTTAAACTTGGTTAGGAGTTGAACACTCATCCTGAAGAGGTTCTAGACTTATTCTTAGATTAGCTATGGATTGATAATCAATTTCTCAACCCTTTGGAAGGTGTTGAGGAAAGAGACATGGGTATCTATTTGTTGTATGAATAGAATCAACTCATGTTTTCCCTCATTGGACCTAAAGAAGACCCCAATGGTATGTGTAAGTTGTTCTTTGATGGCTCAAGGAGAAAAAATGGCATAGGTATTGGGGTAATGTTGGTTTCCCCTTCGGGTAATAATATTTTCTCTTCTTTTAGGTTCCATTTCATTTGCTCTTCAAATGTAATAGGTTATAAAGGCTTGATCTGTGGCCTTCAATGGGCCAACTAAAGAGGAATCAAAATGTTACAAGCATATGGGGATAGTGAGCTTGTAGTGAACCAGGTCAGAGGCTTGAACATTAAAAATAATCCTTTAATGAGGTCTTACAAAAATAGACTATGAGACCTAATTGAAGATTTTGAAGATTTTGACATTCAAGTTGTCCCAAGAAATTAGAAACAACATGCTAACAGGTTGGCAGCCGTGGGAGCTCAATTTGACATTCCAAGTGAGCTGAAAGAAGCCAAGGTTTAGCCACACATCAAGGTGGTGGTGAAGCCATCAGTGTTAGATAATGAATCCCACTGGTAGGTTTTTGAAAGTGACAATAATTTTGCTTATTTCTTCTAGTAATAATCTGAGTTCTCCTCTGTCAATCAAGGTAAATTACATCATCAATACGAGGATCAAATTATTTAACTAAGTTTGAATAAACTTCCTAAGGGGATGGTTACACTTGAAGGCCTTCTTTGTGAGGGGGACCATATGAGAAAAGAAAAGGTAGTAATGTCTACTAATGAAGAAAACTATTAGAGAGTCCTCATCTTCAAGGATAAGCTTCTCAAGCTCGAGAAGGTAAGAAACAAAGCTGAGAGGCATGATTTCATAACACTTTGCTAGGAATATGCAGATATTTTTTCTTGGGATTACAATGACCTGAAAGTTTTTGATCCAAAATTAGCTCAACATACCATAGAATTAGAGGTTGATGATAAGCATGTAAGGCAAAAGTAAAGGTCCATCAACCCCAAGATTGAAGAGCTTATGAGGAAATAGCTAACCAAGTTGATCAAGTCCAAGATCATCTTTCCCATCAAACACTTATCATGGGTAGCCAACTTGATGCCTTTAAGGAAGACGAGTGGGGAGATTAGGCTGTGTGTTAACTTCAAAGAATTGAACAAAGTCTCCTTTAAGGATCACTACCCTCTACCATCCATGGAATAGCTTCTCTAAGTAGTTGTAGGTTCAAAACATTTTTCTCTATTGGATAGATATTCAGGGTACAACCAAGTATGGGTAAAAGAGGAGGACTGGTACAACACTACCTTCACCACTAAATGGGGTACATATGCATACCAAAAGATGCCCTTTGGTTTGACAAATGTTGGCACAACTTTCCAAAGAGCCATGGACATGGCTCTCTAAGGGCTGTTAAATCAAATGGTGCTAGTATACTCGAATGACATCATAATTTTCTCCAAGAATGCCAATGAACACATGGACCACTCGAGGATGATTTTCAAGAGATGTAGGGAGTATGGGATCTCATTGTATCCCAAGAAGTGCATGTTTTCCATCCATGAAGGCAAGCTATTGGGCCACGCCATTTTTAAGGAAGGGTTATCCATTGATCCTGATAGAAGAAGTGCCATCTTTTCCTTGTCTTTACCCAAGCATAACAAGGGAATCCAAAGTTTCCTTAGGAAAATAAATCTTGTGAGGAGATTTATACCTAGTTTTGCAAACATAGTCAAGCCCATCACTGCTATGCTAAAGAAGAACTAAGTGTTCACTTGGTCAAATGAAGGTAAATCAACATTTGAGGCTATCAAACAAGCCATTGCTCAAGCACCAACACTCATGAATCCTAATTTATAAAGGGATTTCATATTGTATGCTTTTTCCAATATTGATAATATATCAGCTATGCTAATGTAAAACAATAGTAAAGGAATTGAGCAGCCAAAACATTTTTTAGTCAGGGGCTTGAGGGGTATGAGGTGAGGTATACTTTTGTAGAAAAGCAAGTCCTTGCAGTAGTAAGAAGCCTCAAAAGGTTTAGGCCAATTCTCTCTAATATTAAAATCTATCTTATGGTGTCTCATCCTAGAGTGAGAGACTTCCTCCTTAACAAAGACTTGAATGAAAAAGAGCTGGTTGGATTACCAAGGTCATAGAGTACGACATGGAGATCAAGGTCACTAAGCTAGTAAGAGGTAAAGGCTTGTGTGATCATATGGTCGATGACCTTCATGAAGACAAATAGGTCATCTTGGTAAAAACAAGATAACCCACAAACAGATGCACCTCCACCTCACATTAGTTGGCTCCATACTATGTGTTGACACAGTGGATTGCACCCTCTAAAGGAAGGCTCAGCTCTCTTCCTCTACACAACACAATGGAGACATTCCTCTTACTGTGGGTTGTAAACATGAGGGATGAATCTATAGATTAGTGGTTAGCTCCCCTTGATGCACCTTGAGGACCTAGATTTCCTACTGCTAAAAATGGGGGGGTTGAAAAGGGAGACAAAATACTAAAAATGGGACCTAAGCTAAGAGGTGATTCACCAAAATAATTGGTCTGCTCAGCTTTGGCATACACTTTGAATAATGGATAGAAAGCATACACTTCATTCAGGTGAGAAAAAATTCCTTGCATCAGTATTTTAGTAGGGGGTCCTATGAAGATACGGGAGGAAGAAACTAGCATAAGAGGTGTTCTGAGACACATTGTTGTATAGCCTATTTACTTGCCTATACTTCTTCAGACACTTCTTGTGACCTGTAAGAGAAGAAAATCACTATGCACTAGATATGCTGGAATAAACTTATGAAAGCAAGAAAAGAAAATGATTTAACACAAGATAAAACCATAGACATATACAAAAGTGCAAGCTCAAATGGAGGTAAAATGCTCTTTCTGATTCAAGGTAAATTCCTGCAAGGCTTCCCATATGAGCTAAGAGATTTTTTTTCTTAAATGAGAAGTTACAAATATATAGAGAACTGGAAACAAGATAGCTGACAACTCCAAGAATGGAAACCCATATTGAGTTAAACACTTCTACAGAGACCAAAAGACCATGATGTTGTCACTTTATTTGAACTACTTATGGGAGCCATGTTTTAGGTTGTCCAAGTCACTATTTCTTTTTTACTTGGGCTGCAAAAGCATGGGAGACGATCCACAACAACTGATAAGGCCCTTTTGAGTTGTTTTGACCAACTATGCTATCTTCAATACCTGGACGTAACTTGGATGCACATTAATGGTGAAGCATGAAAACATGGGATGTTGGTCTTTATATTTTGAAAATTAATCTATTTTATTGGTTTTTGGTAGATATATTATACCTAATGTATTAATTCTCCTTACTGAGTCATCTATGCCACTTGTCTTGATCTGAGTGGTTATTGATTATATCCTTTGTCTTTGTCAACAACTGGAACTATTTCTTGTTTTGTCTTTTATGCTTTATCTTTGCTCATGTTTTGTCTCTTTCCTTTGACTTCTCCTTTGCCTTGGCTTTTTCTTGGCTTATCTTTGACTTATCAAGCCTTCAGGTTCTCAGTAGTATCTACTCTTTTATTTTGGACTTTTTGCCATGCTTTTCTTCAGGCAAAACATCTGAAGGAATTCTTTATTTTTATTGCTTCTTTTCCTAAAGGGCATGTGCCCTTCAAGCCTTTGCAATTTAACTCCTTCTTTAGTTGGTTTCCTTCTACAAGGGTTTCTTTCATCCAAAAGTGCCATTCAGTATTTTTGAAATGGTCTTCATCTTTCTCAAGGTGCCCTTTGCAAGGGCACTTTGAGTCCAAAGTTGCCTTTCAGAAGAATTGTAAGGGTCATGTGTGTCACCTAAGTGCCCTCCACAAGGGCACTTACCCTTCAGCGTTTCTATAATTATCCTTTAAAAAATTGAAAGTCCACTTTTTTTTGCTTATGTGCCCTTCGAAGAAAATATGTGCCTTTGGCGAGCTGCATAGGCCAAATCAGATCCTTTACTTGCTTTTACTTATAAAATCTAACAAGTAATACACCTGCACAAACCTTAATTGCACTAGATAGACCATTTTGAACTTCTCATGATCTCTTAATTTGAGTTTTGTGTCAACTTCAACTCATAAAACAAACAAGTAAAGACAGGTGGAAAACTCTATTTGGTTTGTTGTAGGTGAAGTAAATGCTCTTGACAAACCCAAAATGCACTTGGCTAAGCAAATGAGGAAAACACTTGGCTTTTTCTAAAGAAAGGTCTGGCAGAGAACATTTTACACTAGGTAGCAGAGGGATGATCTAGCCAAAACATGGATTGGATAAATTTTTCAAAGAAAAAGGAGGGGGTGCCCAATTTTAGATTTCAAGACCAAAAATTGGTCAACACATTTGGTGACTCATAGGGGGAGCATGTCTGCTATGCTAAAGAAGACTGGTAGCCTCAAAGTCCATTGGGTATGGAGTCAGGATGCATCTTAGAGAAGTCAATAATAGCCTTGTAAGGACCTATGAACCAACAAATATTTTACCCCAAATAAGGAAAACACACACAGAAAGGCTAAAAACACTACACACATGCGTAACAACACTTACAGAAAACAAAAGACAACCTAAAAGAAAGAAAACTACTATGTATAGCTAACCAAATAAGCTCTTCTCCCTCTTGGATCAAAGGAAAAACTTCTCAAGACAATTTCAAGAAGAGTGAAAGAAAGTGCCAAGCATGCTTCTCTTTGAATTGAACGCTTTGTAGATTAGGCCTCTTCCTTAGCACTTCATTTGGTCTAGTCTCGAAGAGGTCATCTTTGAACAAGTCTCTAATGAAGACATATTCCTCTTGCACACATTCAGATATTTCATATTTCTGCCAACTCTTTGTCTCATGGTCAACTTTTATCTCTTTAGTAGGCATGTCTCCAAGAGGATTGGTTTCATGTTCCTCATATTCCTTAGAAGCTTCAGGCCCACATGATTCTTCTTCATTCTTCCAGATCTGATGGGTTCCTTCTAGAAGGTGATATCCCTCCTTGATGACTTCAAAAATATCATATTTTGATTCACCAACCTCTTGAAAGGATAAATCTAAAAGCTTGTTGCCCCTTTGCATACTTATTTGAGTCCCAATGTTGCCTTCTCTACCCTTAGCCAACTCATACCCTCCTTGAAGAAGAGTGTAACCTTCCCCAATGACTTCAAATAAATAATTCAAAGAATGATCAAGAATTTGTCCATGCTCCTCCATGACATCTTGCAAAGTGAGAAAAGAGTCGATGATCATCTCTTCCTCATCAAAGATAGAGGCAAAAGTTTGTGACTTGTCTTCTTGTTTACCAAGGGGGTACCTATGGTGATCTCCTCCTCATCTGCACTCATTAAGTCTCCCTGATCAATCATGAACTAAGCATACTCTTCACTTACTTCCCTGAAAATGGATTCCTCAACACAAGAGAAACATTCTTCATTTACCAGGTAAGGAGGTGGAACACAGGTATTGTCAAAATCAGGTTGGGAATATAAAGTAGGGGATCTTTTTTAGCGCTCATGAGAAAATAGGGGCAAACCTTAGGCTAAAATCACTTGATTTTCTTCTCTCCACTTGACCAACATTTCATCAATATCAAAATTAACTTGAGGATTGGTAGATGGGGTGTCTTTTGGCATAGGCTCCTCTCTAAGGTCTGAAACTTCCATCTCACTTTCACTAAGCAATCTCACATTTGCCTCTAATTCCTCAATTTGCTCAGCTAGATTTTCGTGAAAGAGTCTTTCTTGGAGCTCATAGGAATCATCATGGAAATGGGGAGTGCATGAAGGCTACCATGAAGTATAAGAAGCTTCTTGAGGAAGGGTGGGAGGGACTTGAGAAGGACTAGCCTCATTTTGTACTTCACACTCTAGAATAATGTCCTTCTCCTCCTTACTGCTCCATGACTCAACTACTTTACTCCAACTCATGATCTTAGGACTGGAGGTATCCTTTTGGGGTGATGGGGTTACAATGTGAGAGGGTAGTGAGGGCTTGGATTCTAATTCCCTTGCTGCCAACATAGATTGTTATATGTGAATATTTGCCAACTCAATTTGCCATCAAGATTGGCCTTAAATATAAGATTTTATATTTCAAAACTCTCCTCAACATGATTGGGGAAAGGACTTTGATAGGCTTGACTTGGCTCATGAGTAGGGGTTATTGCATATGGTTGATATGGAACATGGGGCAGCGAGCATGTAGGTTGATGACTTGGTAAGGCTGCCTCTCATGAATACTCAGCTTCTCTTCCAAAGATGCAATTAAACCACTCACATCTAGCAATTCATTTGTAAGCCTTTGCCAATTGGCTCTTTCAATAGGATTCCATTCACTCTTTACTAGTTCTAATACATTTATCACTTGATGGATGAAATGATAAGAAATTTCTTGGCCACATCCCCTTCTAGTGTCAAGCTCCACTACATACTTTTCATACCCCAACAGTGCTTGTTTGAAGGTGGAAATGGGTTGATTGGCAAAAGGATTAGGTTGAGTAGAAGTGACACATTGAGAAGACTGGGCATAATATTGATATAGCTCATGATAGGGTTAAAACTGGTTATATTGGACCTGGTAAGGATCAATACAAGGTTGGTAAGGATCATACCCAGGCTGGCCAAGGACTTGCCTGAGGAGGAAGAGGCAAAGCTCGCAATGTTTTACCAACATACAAAAGGCAAAACTTGTAATCATATGTAACCATGAAACTTCATAAATAAACATACTACCAAAGCTCTTCCAAGGATCACTTGGGCTACTCAACCAGTTGATGTATCTTCGAAGTCACCATTGGTGTTGATTGAATGCCTCCAAAGGCTAATTTGTTGAAGAACACACCAAACATTATTCAACCTCTTAGACAAAATTTCTCATCAAGCATGCTAAAAACTATTGACGTAGTGGATTGCACCTTCTGAAGGGAGGCTCAGCTCTCTTCCTCCATGCAACATAATGGAGACATTCCTCTTACTATGGGTTGCAAACATGAGGTATGAATCTCTAGATTAGAGGCTAGCTCCCCTTGATGAAAAAGGAGAGAAAATACTAAAAATGGGACCTAAGCTAAGAGGTGATGCACCAAAACAATTGGTCTACTCAGCTTTGGCATACACTTTGAACCATGGATAGCAAGCATACACTTCATTTAGGTGAGAAAAACTTTCTTGCATCAGTATTTAAGTAGGGGGTCCTATGAAGATACAAGGAGGAAGAAATGAGCACAAGAGGTGTTCTGAGACACACTGTTACATAGCCTATTCATTTTCCTATACTTCTTCAGACACTTCATGTAACCTAGAAGAGAAGAAAATCACTATGCAGTAGATATGCTGGAATAAACTTATGAAAGCATGAAAATAAAATGACTTAACTCAAGATAAAACCATAGACATATACAATAGTGCAAGCTCAAATGGAGGTAAAATGCCCTTTCTGATTCAAGGTAAATTCCTACAAGGCTTCCCATACAAGCTGAGAGGTTTTTTTTTCTTAAACGATAAGTTACAAATATAGAGAGAACTGGAAACAAGATAGATGACAAATCCAAGAATGGAAACCCATGCTGAGTTAAACACTTTTATAGAGACCAAAAGACCATGTTGGTGTCAATTTCTTTGAACTACCTATGGCAGCCATGTTATAGGCTATCCAAATCATCATTTCTACTATCCTTGTGTTGCAAAATCATGGGAGACCATCCCCAACAATTGACAAGGCCATTTCAAGTTATTGTGATCGACTATGCTCTCTTCAATATCTAGATGTGACTTAGATGCACATTAATGGTGAAGCATGAAAACACGGGATGCTAGTCTTTATAGTTTGAAAACCAATCTATTTTATTATTTTATGGTAGATATATTCTACCTAATGTATTAATTCTCCTTGCTAAGTCATCTATGCCACTTGTCTTGGTCTGAGTGGTCATTGATTATGTCTTTTGTCTTTGTCAACAGCTAGAACTGTTCCTTGTTTTGTCTTTTTTTATTTGTATTTCCCTGTGTTTTGTCTCTATCCTTCAGCTTCTCTTTTGCCTTGGCTTCTTCTTGGCTTATCTTTGACTTATCGGGCCTTCGGGTTCTCGACAATGTCTACTCCTTTGTTTCAAGCTTTTTGCCACACTTTGCTTCAGGAGAAATGTCTGAAGGAATGCTTTATTTTGATTATTTCTTTTCTCAAGGGGCACGTGCCCTTTAGACCTTTGTAATTTGTCTCCTTCTTCAACTAGTTGCCCTCCACAAGGGTTTCTTTCATCCAAAAGTACCTTTCAAGCTTTCTAAAATGGTCTTCATCTTTCTCAAGGTGCCTTCCGCAAGGGAATTTTGAGTCCAAAGTTACCTTTCGAAAGAATTGTAAGGGTCTTGTGCACCACCTAAGTGCCCTCTGCAAGGGCACTTACCCTTCAGCCTTTCTCCAATTGTCCTTCAAAAAAATGAAAAGTCCACATTTTTTGCTTATGTGCCCTTTGAATAAAATTTGTGCCTTTGGTGAGCTGTATAGACCAAATCGGATCCTTCACTTACTTTTACTTATAAAAGCTGACAAGTAATACACTTACACAAACCCAAATTGCACTAGATAAACCATTTCGGACTTCTCATGAGCTCTTAATTTGGGTTTTGCATCAACTTCAACTCATAAAACAAATAAATAAAGACACTTAGAAAACCCAATTTGGTCTATTGTAGGTAAAGTAATAGCTCTTGACAAACCCAAAATGCACTTGGCTAAGCAAATGAGGAAAACACTTGGATTTTTTCTTAGGAAAGGACTAGAAGAGAACATTTTGCACAAGGTATTAGAGGGATGATCTAGCCAAAACATGAATTGGATGACTTTTGCAAAGAAAAAGGAGGGGGTTCCCAATTTTAGGTTGCAAGACCAAAAATTGGTCAATAATATGACACATTTTTTGCTAACAGGTGAGTGCCCTCAAGGTATGGACAAAGACAAAAGAAGGTATTTCAAAATTTAGTCCATACCTTATCCATTGGTTGATGGTATTTTATTCAGAAAGGACCTCAATGGAGTGCTCCTAAGGTGCATAGATAATGACAAAGTAGCCAAGTTTTTGGAGCATTTCCATGATGGACTTATAAGAGGTAATTTTACATGTAGGACTACAACAACAAAAATAATGAGGGTTGGTTATTATTGGCCCAACCTCTTCAAAGATGCTTATGCATGGGTGAGGAAGTGTTAGAAATGTGCTCTCTTTATAGGTAAGCAAAGACTGATAGCTTTTCCTCTCAACCCAATTCAGGTAGAGCAACCATTCATGCAATGGGGTTTAGATTTCATTGGAGTGATCAACCCTCTATCAAGTATGGGGCATAAGTGGGTACTTACCATAACTGATTACTTTACTAGATGGGTGGAAGACATTGCATTGAAGGAGGCCAATGAAAGTGCAGTCGTAGATTTTTATGACATCATCATGACCAGGTTTGTTGTTCCATCCACTATCATCTCTGATAATGCATTAGCTTTTCTCAGTCTAAAAACAAGTGAATGGGATCTCAAGATTGGCATCTACCTAAGCACTTCCTCCAATTATTATCCTCATAGAAATAAGCTAGCTAAGTCCACAAATAAAATTTTGTGGAGGATCATCAGGAAGACTATGAAGGAGAACCAGAGGATGTGGCACACCAATTTAAAGACAACCTTGTGGGCTGACAAGGTAACTCCTTAAACTATTATTGACAATTCTTTATATGTTATAGTATATGGAAGGGAGGCCAAGTTACCCATTTCTCTTGATCTTCCTGCATTAGAACTAGCCCATCAGCTAGAGCTGCTAGAAGTTAAACCCATGAATGTGAGATTGGCAAAACTCATAGAACTTGAGGAGACAAGAGACCTTGCAATGAAGACACTAGAGTCATATCAGTCTCAGATCAAGAAAGCTTTTGACAAGAGAGCCATGGCAAGGGACTTTAAGGAGGGAGACCTGGTCCTCATTTGGGATTCAAATAGGACCAAACTAGTTAACCATACCAAGTTTGATAGCTTGTGGAGTGGCCCTTATTTGATCCATGGATGCAAACAACATAACGCCTTCTAGCTCACATAATTAGATAGAGAGGTATTACCCATCCCAGTTAATGGGATTCATTTGAATCCCTACTATTAAGAATTTTCTAGCCATTGTATATGTTATTGTATATTTTGTATAGCATTTCATGTTTTTATCTAAGTGCCTTGTGCACATCCATTTTAGTTGAGTGTTTTCCCTTCCCTAAGTACCTTGGGCACATGTTTCATTTCAGTTGTTCTTGTTACTTCAAAGTAAATTTTTAGATAGATCTAACTTTATCCAAAAGTAGTGACTCCATGCTCAATGGATCAAATGAAGCAAATGAGCTGGGTTCTTCAAAGCATAGCAGGCATGCTTCCCTGTGAGTCACCAGAAATGTTGGCCATTTCTTGGCCCACATATCATTGTTTTCCTAAGTATGATAAGATAGACTTTCAAGTAGGAAATGGTGAGTCTTTATAAGACTTTAGATTTTTGGTAGCCCATGACTGAAATGGCTCTATAAGTTGTAGAGTTACAAAACTTTGAAGTAGTAAGTAACAAGGTGTTAAGGACCCAAAATGGTCTTGAACAGAAGGCTTCAGGTTATCTCATTGGGAAATCTTTAGGTTTTCCAAAGGGGATAACTTTGGGTTTCTAAAGCAACATAACTTTTTCACTTCATGAGTAATTAGTAATGAGAAACCTGAAGTAAGAAGATCTAAAAGCCCCAAATTGGTTATGGGCAGCACAAATTGGGTTTTCTAGAGCGAGTGACTTCCTAAGTTGCAAGTAATGAGACATCAGAAGCCCGATTTGGTATTTAAAGGTGCTTCTCAAGTTCTCAAAATGACAAGTCTTCTCCAAATAATACTCCTAGGGTCATTGACAAATCTGAAGGGCATTTCCTTCTCCAAGTGGGCAGTTGCAAGTTTGTCAAAGGCTCTTTTGAGCTTTGGGAAGACCATTTCAAATTTTATGAAGGGTATATTTCCATTCAAAAAAGACCATTTTTAGGAGCCCAAAGGGTCCCTTACCCTTCGAGAGCGTTCTTACAAAATCCCGTATAAAATAATTCTGAAGGAAAGGAAAAAAAACAAAAGTCTGAAGAGTATGTTACCCGTCAGAAGGTGCCATTGACAAAGTTTCGAGGGGCCATTTTCAATTGTTTTAAAGGACAATTTATAAATAAAGAGGACCATTTCAAAATTCTTGAAGGGTATCTTTCCCTTCTAGAGGACCATTTTCAAAGGACAAAGGGCACTTTTCATGGTGGGATGACCATTTATGGAAGTTCGAAGGGACATAAAAAAAGCTCGAAGGGACTCTCACCCTTATGGAAAGTCCATTTTGAAAAATTTGAAAGGCAACCAAAAAATAAAGATCCTTCAAGGGAAGGAACAAAAAAAAATTGTAAGGAATTCCTTTGAAAGGAATTTTTTCAAGAAATGATACAAGGCAAATTCTGAAAGAAGAGAGTAAGAAGAAAGCTTCAGACAAAAGTTCAAAGTAATTCCTTCAAAAAAATTGTCCCAAAGAATTCCATCAGGAGATTTGCCTAAGACAAATAGATCCTGAATAACAAAGGAGCCCATAGACAGAGTCCGAAGTTAGAGAGATCAAAAAGCTCGAGTTACTCTACATAGAGTAAATCAAGATTCTTCAATGACTTAGCTTGAAAAGATTTATAAGTTAAGTATATTTGAAAACCCAAATTACACAACAAAGAGTAGATTGAGTTTCCAATGCTGCTTGACTTAATAAGCTCAGTCTAATGGCATTTTCTAAGGATCGATAGTGCATAGGAGTCATGATCAGATAAATAAGAGGCTGCCAAGTGGAACAAAGGAATCCAGTTGGCAGGGAGATTGATGATCCATAGGCATCCATGATAGAAAAATCCACAACATAGGTCAAGGATCTGAGGCATCTTCCAACAACCAATCGGTGCAAAGGAAGTCCAAGCTATTGGTAGCTGGGACTTTATGAAGATTCTCATCCTTCAATATGGCTCACTCCTAACAAATGACCATCCAACATAAAATCAACATGGTTCGGCCAATTTTTTCAACACATAGAGACTTGTGTCCCTTTTTAACATGACATGTAAAGGGGAAGGTTGCCATGCCATCTTTAATATAAAGATCAATGCAGTCATGCCAAAAAGTGGCGTTCTAGCTACCTGCAACACATGCTCTCAAAATCCACCAAAAGAGCAGCTTGAATGTAGGAATGGATTGAGAAGATTATGTGGTGAACCTGTAATGGTTCATTTCATGGAAAAAAGAGGATGACGGTGGTGGTTGCAGGAATTTATGGTTTCCATTCCCACTTTCTCATACATTCCCATCTTCTCTTTCCCCTTTTCTGTTATAAAGAGAGGCCTTGGAACCAATAAATTATCTTTGGATTGGCGATAAAGTTACTCTGCCCAAATCTCTTTATAAAAGACCTTTTGAAGTAATAAAGATTAATTTTTACCTATCTCTTGTCTAAATATTACGTTGAGCAAGTTTATACACGATGGCTTTGGGAAGAAGTGTTCTTCCATGCCCATTGTCCTTTTTTCTTGCCAATTTTTAGGTGTTTTCAAGTTAATTGTAGGTTTGGAATTGAGCTCTTTCCTCCATTAACAGATGCTTGGTGTGGATTTTGAAATTCTTCTTTGTTTTACGTATGTTCTAGTGAGCCTAGTATATAAAATACTTATGCAAATTAACTGGTTGTGAGGTTGTGTAAGCAAAATTCATCTTATTATAAATTAGTGTTGATTCCCAGACTAAGTAGATCGTTTATTTTGGTGCATTACCTCCCTTAGCTTAGATTTCCTTTCATGTTATCTGTTGGGTGAATATTTTGTCGACCAGCTAACTGGTGAGCAAAATAGTTCCTATCACCATAGCATAGGGAGATTGGTCATCCAGGTGTGCAGTTTTACTACATCAACAAGGGACAAATCTCTCCTCTCATCAAGGGGAGGTTCCTTATTAAATATACGGAGGCTATATAATATATATAAGCAGAAAGTAAGACACAGGGGTGGGATAAACCATCCATCTCTCTTTTTTCAAAGATGATGCTAAAAAATAGAGGAGAAATCTTGGGTGATTGGTGAAGGTACTTCTCTTCTTTCAGAAGTAACATTCAGACAAGAGCCAGATCCCTTCCTGGATAGTATAAATCTTGGTGAAATGATAGAAGGCACTTCTCTTCTTTCAGAAGTGCTTGTTCTTGCAAACAACAGGAATCTTTCTGGTAATAACAAGTAATTGGTAATCGAGTACAAAGTAACCAACAATCTAAGGTGTAGCACAAAGTCTCCACCTTGACTGCCCAAGAGTGAGGTACGAAGAACAATGGGGGCACAAATTCATCCCAAGGTCCTTTACATAGAAATAGAAAATAAACACAAACTAAAGACAATTATGGTGGCACAAAGTCTCTCCATAGTTGGCTTCAGGACACCTTCCTAATTACTTCCACTAGTTCTACTTGTTAGATCAAATAAACAAGAACACATTCAGAGGATAGACATAAGAACAATCTCCTAAAATGATACAAGCTATAACAGCACAAAGTTTTCAAGTCACTTGCTTTCTCATTCAAATAAAATAATATGAACAACAATTTGAGCTCAAAGTCTCAGTATTCACCTTTCAATTTGGGTAGAGTTTTGCTTTTGGTAACGGAAAGATCTCCCTTCAAATTGTACAAAAGATTACATTATATAGAGGCCTAAGGGAGGCTTGGTACTTTGTCCCATGGAGTGATCCATTTGGTACATTCAATGCCTTGGATGCATTCTTGGTCTTGTCAGGAAGGGCCATGTTGCAGCAGGGCGGTTGCCTTAATTGTGGCGCATTGATTCATCTTTAGTGCCTACTCCTTAGCCTAAATAACTCATTCCCTCACCTATTAGCCATGTAACTTTCTACTCTACCTTTATCTCAAAGGGGACAAACAAGTGGTGCTTTCAAAGTTTGCAAGCCCCAAATATCTACTCGGTGAACTGCTTCACCAACTGAAATTAACTCCTCCTGAGTTTCCCTCTTTGTCTCTTCCTTCTCTTGGTCCTGGCCTTAGGATTTTTTTTTGAATGCATCTGGGTTCACCTTTTAAGTCTACAAAAATCAACAAACACTTAATTATAGCCAATTTGGAATTCATGGGTCTTTCCTCTATTAAAGGCTAATCGGCTAGCCAATCGCTCTAAATTTGATGTTCATGGGCCTTTCATTCTACTATGATGCAGGTGAGGACATGTGGCAGCATTCACAGCTTTGAAATAAACTTATTAGAATAAGATTTGAAACTGTTGGCGGTTGGAGGTGCGGATGCAGACATGTGGTAGCTTCTACTGCACTGGGACGGGACACGTGGCGAATTCTACGCTTTGAAGCTTCATCTGAAACTATGTCTCAGCATGTGACACTTGGTAGCTTCTATTGCACTTTGAGGCCCAAACCTTTCTCGAAGGGAACTTGCCCTTTGAGGTCTTGAATAGGGTCCATTTTATGTGTTGAGTGTCCCCCCGCAAGGGTATCTGCCCTTCAGGATCTTTTATGTGGCCGTCGGGCTTCAATTTCTTCGATGGGTTGTTGGTCCCTTTATTTCCTTTGGACAAAATGTCTGAAGAAATTCCTTCAGACAATTTGTTCGAAGGAAGTCTCTCCTTGGTTTTATGTGTGCCTATGTTGAGAGTGCCCCATTTTTGACACGTAGCGCCTTCCACCACTTTTAACTAGAGACACGTGGCATCTTCCACTGCTTCTACAGGGACACATGGCATCTTCCATCACATCTTCAGGGACACGGGGCATCATCCACCACTTCTTACAAATAAAGTATAATGGGGCTCAGCCGACGACACTTGGTAGCATCACCTGATTCTTTCTTTTACACTCACTTCTTTCCTTAATCGAGGCAGCCTTTGAACCTTTGAACCTGTGAACCCATGAACTCATGGAACCTATGAAGTGATTCAAGGTTCAACAGTTCAGTTGGTTAATTCCTTTGATTTGGCTGAGTCATTTTGATGTCTTTGAGCCAAGCGTGTTGAACTACTTGGACATTGAACCCATTGAACTGATGAACCAAAATAGTTCAAGGTTCAATGGTTCAAGCCTTTGAAACTTGTTAGGTGTTTGAAGCCATGGGACCTTTGAAATGGTTGAACCTTGAACCTCTGACAAATGCGCCTAGCTCTTGTTGATGACGTTGAACCTGTTGAACCTACTAATCTCTTTTTTGAAAAAGCTTTGGAAAATGAGGAATTTGAAAGCTCAAAATAAATTTCAAGAAGGGAAGAGGTTATTTTTGGCTGTGTAGGACCAAATTAGCTCATATGTTGTTCCAAAAATGAGTGACATTTTTAGGGAACAATAGCTGGCTCCAGTTGGAGAACTTCCTTCAGTTGGAAACTTGAAACAGCTGAGGAGAGTAGAAACCAAAATCTTCGGTGCCTTGAAGAGTGCCATTGGGCTATCGAGTCATGCTACCCAAAAAAAAAGGCCCAAAAAAGAAATGAAAATGAAAAGAACGAAACAAAAACAAAAGACTATATAAACATACATATGTACAGGTGAACTTATCTGATACTTCAAGAATTGAAGTACTTTAGATGTTGCTCATCGTGAGACAAAGAAAAGGGGATGCCATCCTGATAAACTAGCAGGAAACCATTTTGTCCCCAGAAATGGTGAAAGGCAAATAGAAATCTCCACCAGAAAACCAATTTTCTACATCTTCCTCTTGGCTTTTTCTTTTTCTTACCCCATGGCAGGACGTGGTCTTCAAACTGAAAACCATAACTCATTGCTCTCTTTGCAAAGAGTTCTTTTTGTTAACTTTGGAGTATAGCAGTATGGTCCACCACCATAGCTTCCTATTTTGCTGGTCCATTCCATCACATGCTTTGATTGTCAGCATCAAACTCCTCACAAAATATCAGCTCAACATCTCCTTTGGTGTGAAGGAGTTTGATCTCTTCATCCTGAGCAATCTTTAATCTGAGAAATAGAGATCCGCATCCAGCTGTGTTGTTGGTGTTGTTGAACTACAACTTACATGAAGGAAGAATATCTCCTTGAGGAGATATCAACACAGTCCTAGCTCCAGCATGAGTGGAAGAATTACTACCATCGAATTCCAAGATCCAAGCATCATCAAAAGTTGATCTTCCATTAGATTTCTCTTCATCAGAGATGGAAGATCCTTCTTGATTTGTACTGTGCCCTACTAATTCTTATGATGCCTTATTTGGATCAAATCTTGGATTGCCAGCTACAGGACTTTCATCAGCTGAGACATGAACATCCTCTGTGGTCAAGGAGTAATTACCCCTACTTGAAGGCTCAAATAGAATTTGAGCAGCAGGGGCTGACGTTTGGGTGACCACAATTTTTGCCTCAGACAAGTCCACACCTAGTTCTCCACCACTGTTCAGCTGCTCAGGATTGGTTTGCAGGGATTCAAACTCAGTCATTTGAATTTTGGATCTCTTGACATGATCAATTATGTCAAATGACTGAAATGGAATTGGAAGAGAGGATGGGAGTTCATCCTTTCGGTTTTTGGGAGGGGGAGGACTGGCCTGGGAATTTGAAGTGGAAGGTGCAAAAATATTTGATGCACTTATTTTTTTAGCAACCACCGAGTCCTTTGGCTAGAAAGGTAGAGTGGTTCCACGCTTAGCAATTGAGATTGTTGGTTGAGGTCACTTCTATGTCTTCTTTTTGTCAGCCTATTGGGCTAATTGATTCTCAGACTGGGTGAATACTGCGTATGATCCTTTGACTGCTTCACCTTCACTTCTGGGTTCATCCTGATAATTTAGGAAACCAATGTGGGAGTCACTAGCTAATTCTTCTTGATTTTTCATGAAGAGATTAGTGTCATTTTCTTGCTCAAACTCAGGTTGGAAAGAGAGCATGTTCTATTTCCAGATATCCAACTGCTGAGTTGGTTGGAAGTGCTTCAAGGGCAAGGTTCCTCTGTGGGGGAGGAAGATGATTTGGTTGACCTTGACTTCTGGCAACATTTCCTTGATATGGTTGATTGGGGAATGTCCTCCTTGGTACATCTCTATATAGAGGAGCAAAAGACATACCTTGGGCCATTTGCCTTTTCAAGGCTAGCAATTCATTTGCCAACTTTTGTACCATTGGGTCAGTGGTGGCTGTGGGTGAGTATTCAGAAGATGAAGAGGGTTTACCTCTATTAGGATCTCTCTTTATCTTTCCTACCAAGATAAGGTCATCTTGTAGCTCAGTAGCCAAGTCCTAAGTAGCAACAAGGTCTATGTGTCTAGCCTGTCTCAGCAAGAAACTCACTTCAGGCAGCTGTGAGTTGATGAAGAAGCATTTGATGTTTTTAGGTGTTGGCTAAGCAATTGCAGGAATCCTATTCCTCAGCTTGTCAAACTTGGCAATAAAATCCATCATAGGCTCATGAGGCTCTTTCTTCATATGAGTGAGCTGGGCCAGCAAAGCATGTGCATCTTCTGTAGGCTTGAACCTTACTTCGAACTTGGCTTTAAGTGTGTCCCAGTCAGTCACTGATCCATCTTGCAGATGGTAGAACCAATCTACAGCAACACCTTGTAGTGTTTTCATAAAAAACCTGACTGCCACGTCTTCAAATTCCACCCCTATCACACCACAGGCTATACTAAAGGCTACAATGTGTTGATCAGGTTGAACTCCCCCATCTCCTAAGAATTTGGGAAAGTTCTTTCTTGAGCTGTGTGGAAGTTCATGCAGAGGTGGAGTCAAGTTGAGTGGGCCAAAAGAGTTACCCCAAGGGCCTCAAACTACCATGATTTCATTATGTAAAATAGGGATAACAAATCTAGGTGGAGTGGCCAGATTGCAAAACAAAAATGGAAAAGGACTAGCCCTGCTTCAGCTTGAGGTTTCAACCTATGCATTCTTTCCCAGTAGCTCTAGTTTTGCAGACCAGATAAAATAATGGAGATGGAGGAAAATGGTAAGGCTATAATGATAATGGGTAAGACACAAAATAGAGTCACCAGAGTATGTAATAGATAAGGTTAGGGACTGCTTCAATTTGAAACTTGAGGCTTCAGACTGCACGTTCATCCCCAATAGAGTCACCAAAAACTATTGGGTGAATATTTTGTCAACCAGCTAACTGGTGAGAAAAATAGTTCCTATCACCACAGCATAGGGAGATTGGTCATCCAGGTGTGCAGTTTTACTACATCAACAGGGGACAAATCTCTCCTCTCATCAAGGGGAATTCCCTATTAAATATATGGAGGCTATATACTATATATATATAAGCAGAAAGTAAGACAGGGTTGGGATAAACCATCCATCTCTCTTTTTTTAGAGATGATGCTAATGAACAGAGGAGAAATCCTGGGTGATTGGTGAAGGTACTTCTCTTCTTTTAGAAGTAACATTCAGCTAAGAGCCAAATCCCTTCCTGGATAGTAGAAATCTTGGTGAAATGATAGAAGGCACTTATCTTCCTTTAGAAGTGCTTATTCTTGCAAATAACAAAAATATTTTTGGTAGTGACAAGTAACTAGTAATCGAGTACAAAGTGACCAACAATCTAAGGTGTAGCACAAAGTCTCCACCTTGACTGCCCAAGAGTGAGGTATGAAGAACAATGGGGCCACAAATTCATCCCAAGGTCCTTTACACAAAAATAAAATATAAACACACACTAAAGACAATTGTGGCGGCACAAAGTCTCTCCACAATTGGCTTCAAGACACCTTCCTGATTACTTCCACTAGTTTTGCTTGTTAGATCAAATAAACAAGAACACATTCAGAAGATAGACATAAGAACAACTCATAAAATGATACAAGCTGTAACAGCACAAAGTCTGCAAGTCACTTGCTTTCTCATTCAAATAAAATAATATGAACAACAATCTGAGCTCAAAGTCTCAGTATTCACCTTTCAATTTGGGTAGAGTTTTGCTTTTGGTAACGAGAAATTCTCTCTTCAAATTATACAAAAGATTACATTATATATAGAGGCCTAAGGGAGTATTGGCACTTTGTCCCATGGAGTGACCCATTCGGTGCATTTAATGCCTTGGATGCATTCTTGGTCTTGTCAGGAAGGGCCATGCTGGAGCAGGGTGGCTGCCTTAACTGTGGCACGTTGATTCATCTCTAGTGCCTACTCCGTAGCCTGAATCACTCATTCCCTCACCTAATAGCCATGCAAATATCTACTCTACCTTTATCTCAAAGGGGATAAATAGGTGACACTTTCAAGGTTTGCAGGCCCCAAATATCTACGTGACGAACTGCTTCACCTACTGGAATTAACTCTTGTTGAGTTTCTCTCTTTGTCTCTTCCTTCTCTTGGTCTTGGCCTTAGGTTTTTTTTTTAATGCATCTAGGTTCACCTTTTAAGTCCAAAAAAATCAATAGACACTTAATT
Source organism: Torreya grandis (assembly GCA_037957365.1). Taxonomy (NCBI): domain Eukaryota; kingdom Viridiplantae; phylum Streptophyta; class Pinopsida; order Cupressales; family Taxaceae; genus Torreya; species Torreya grandis. The sequence continues at coordinate 297,328 of JARHVA010002714.1, read as the reverse complement.
GCAGCCAATTTGGTGTTCGCAGGTATTTCTTTTATTGAAGGTTAATCGACTAGCCAATCATTCTAAATTTGACATTCATGGGCCTGTCATTCTACTATGATGTAGGTGAGGACACATGGCGGCATCCATAGCTTTGAAATTATCTTATTGGAATAAGATTTGAAATTGTTAGCAGTTGGAGGTGCAGATGCAGACACGTGGCAGCTTCTGCTGCACTGGGATGGGACACATGCTGAGTTTCACACTTTGAAGCTTCATCTGAAACTATGTCTTAGCATGTGACACTTGGCAGCTTCCACTGCACTTTGAGGCTCAAACCTTTCCCAAAGGGAACTTGCCCTTTGGGGTCTTGAACAAGGTCCATTTTATGTGTCGAGTGTCCCCCTGCAAGGGTATCTGCCCTTCGAGACCTTCCAAGTGGCCTTTGGTCTTCAATTTCTTTGGCAGGTTGTTGGTCCCTTTATTTCCTTCAGACAAAATGTCTGAAGGAATTCTTTGGACAATTTGTCTAAAGGAAGTCTCTCCTTGGTTTTATGTGTGCCTATGTTGAGAGTGCCTCATTTTTGACATGTGGCACCTTTCGCCACTTTTAACCAGAGACGTGTGGCATCTTCTATCGCTTCTTCAGGGACACATGGCATCTTTCACCACATCTTTAGGGACACGTGGCATCATCTACCACTTCTAAAAAACAAAGTATAATGGGGCTCAGTCGACGACACTTGGCAGCATCCCCCTGACTCTTTTTTTTTCTCATGCTTCTTTCCTTAACTGAGGCAGCCTTTGAACCTTTGAACCTATGAACCCATGAACTCATGGAACCTATGAAGTGGTTCAAGGTTCAACGGTTCGGTCGGTTCATTCCTTTGATTTGGCTGAGTCATTTTGATGTCTTTGAGCCAAGCGCGTTGAACTACTTGGATGTTGAACTTGTTGAACCGATGAACCAAAATAGTTCAAGGTTCAATGTTTCAATAGTTCAAGCCTTTGAAACTCGTTAGGTGTTCAGAGCCATGGGACCTTTGAAATTGTTGAACCTTGAACCTCTGACAAATGTGCCTAGCTCTTGTTGATGACGTTGAACCTTTGAACCTGTTGAACCTGCTAATCCCTTTTCTAAAAAAGCTTTGGAAAATGATGAATTTGAAAGCTCAGAACAAATTTCAAGAAGGGAAGAGGTTATTTTTGGCTGTGTAGGACCAGAATAACTCATATGTTGTTCCAAAAATGAGTGACATTTTTGGGGAACAACATTATCCTCTTATCCCTTTTCCTTAGCCAACAATAGATTTTAGTGTGGTAATCAAGAGCTGAAGTGAAGCATCTGAGGAACTAGCCTCATTAAAAATCCTATAGGTTCAACCTCAACATAGGATACCCACATCCTGAGGTTGTTCCCATGAGAGACTACAAAACTCTCCCACAAAGGGTACAATTCTAGCCTACAATAGGACTTAAACAAGATAAGTCTAGCTGATCCTATTTCAGAGTTGCAAGCAGAGTAGTTATGTTGAGGTCAAAGTGGAAGATGCACTTTGAAGGGTAAGAAGAATAAGTCTACAAGAGAGACACTATGACTCATAACACTTCAAAAAGGAACCAAAGGATAACACATTACATGACCTACAAGAAACCTAGAAAAATGAAGTAAGGTGCATAGAGAAATCACAACTGATGAGGAAAAACATATATTCTATAAGTTATACTTCAATAATTCACACTTGAATTCAATAGAAATCAAAAATTTGTCTTGTATTGATTCAAGAGAGTGTTACAAGGAAATTTTGACATAGTGCCTCTATCAACAGTCGAGGGATTATTTTTAAGGCCCAAAAAGTTGTACATATAGCAAAAAGGGGATGAGAGAAGAGGGGGCCTATATGAGAGGATAGAGAGGGGGGTCATAAATGATCAAGATCTTTTTTGTAACTTTCTCGAATCCTTGAATGCATCAACTCTCCTTTGTCATCAAGATAAGGCCCCCATACTTATCTACTTGGCAGCATCATGATCGAACCTATTTTGAGTAGCAGCTTGTCAAAGGCATGACCAAAAGCATGGCTCTACATCTTCATTCAAGCCACTCACCCACTTTTTACTAGTGGGTGCTAACAACTCTTTTGTTTCCTTCAAGAGCTTTAATGACAGGGTCTGGTTCTTGTTGTCATCTTGGTTCAACTTGAGTCATCTTTACTTTTGCTACATTTGCCTTAGTCATTTGGTCCTTTATATCATTGATCTGCTTGGTTTCATCGATGCCACTTATGTATTTTCTATGTTGGATCTGAATGCATGATCAATCGTGAGCCCTTGGATCCTTCTCTTGACTTGTCGACACATTCCATTTCTTGCCACATGTCAAATCTTGGAATCCCCTGATCATTTTACTTATTTACTCCATCGATCTAGGTCCTTGCAATCCTGACAAGTGTCATCTCTTTATTTTTTGTTCTCCTTACTGCTTACTACTTATCTACTTATTTCTAAGGGCTTCTCATTTCTCACTTCTTTCTTTGGACTTATCATTCCTTGCAACTTTCTTCTTTTCAGACTGCTTTTTTGTGAAACTTTTTACCTTAGAACCTTTTCCCTTAGATTTCACCCTGCAACAAAGTCTCAAAGTACTTTTCGAGAGCTTATTCTTATGAATGAATTCCCTTGGAATTTTCCTTGAAGTGCCTTTTACAACTCTCCTAGACCATTTGAATCCAATGGCTACTTTATTTGGGCCATTCCTTCGCTTTACAATTAGTCTTTTAGCTTTGTGCAAGTGTCCTTTTTGAAGGGAAAGTACCCATCAGAAATTTACTAAGTGTCCTTTTCGAAGGGAAACTACCCTTCAGACTTTTGCAATTATCCTTTTTTCCTTTCTGAATGTGCCCTCGGCCTTCTTGAATTGGACTCCCTAAAATCAAATGGACCTTCAGCTTTATTGAAATGATCCTTCCTGAAAAGCAGATACCCTTCAGGATTTTGTAATTGATACTTTTCTAAAGGTATTATACCCTTTAGAAAATTTTAGATGGATTTTTCCTTAGTAAGCTTTATTCAGACAAAAAGTTCTAAGGATTTCTTTCCTTTGCAAATGGCCCCTCGAAGATCCAAACAAACCCTTCAAAAAAAATGTAGCAGTCCTTTCTTCAAAAAAATGTGTCACCCTTTTAGAAAAGTCCTTTGGAGATTTTAAAAATGGCCCTTCGAAAAGGAACATACCCTTCAAAACATTAAAGGTACCTTTCAGAAAATTTGAAGAGGACCATTTTCTTTTGAAAGTGCCTTTCAGAAAAGTGAAAAATGGCCCTTCAGAAAAAATGAAAAGGACCACTTTCTCACGAAATGCACCTTTCAAGAAAGTTGTATAGGGCATTTTTTCTTAAATAAAATATCCTTTGAAAAACCTTGCTTGGACACTTCTCTGAAGAAAACAAGCTTTCAGAACTTTTCTTTTGGACAAAGTTTGAAAGAATTTCGACGCTAAAAGTCTAAAAAAATGCAAGTAAAGACTTAGCTAAAAATGAGATTTCGCACTTGGGTTCTGCTTGATCGAGTTTTCTACACTTGCCTACTTTGAAATTCTCAAACCTTGCTGCTTACTACTTCAGACTTTCCACTATTTTCAACTTATAGGCAATTTAAGTAAAGCAGCTCTACTGACGAAGTTCGTAGATCTTATGACGGGATTCCATAGTTTTTTGATGGAGTCCATAGACTTTCTAATGGAGTTCATATTTCTTTAAATTGGTCAAAATTTTGGTATGTCGACCAAAATAAATGGCCAACATTTGTAGTGACTCATAGGGAAGGCATACCAGCCATGCTTGAGAACCCAGCTCATTTGCTTCATTTGATCCATTGGGCACATAGTCACTACTTTCTTTGACAAGGCTGACCCTGCCTCGGAGACTCCCCCTAAAGTGATAAGGACAACCATAATAAAAAAAAATTGCCCAAGGTACTTATGAAGGGAAACACACAATATAAAAGATATGTTCAAAGGCAGTAATGAGAAAACATGAAAAACTATATAAAATGTACAACATATACAATGGTTGTAAACTCTTTTAATAACAAGGCTTTAGATGAATCCCATTGACTGGGATGGGTAATATCCCTCCATCTAATTGGGCAAGCTGAAAAGGGTTATGTTTTTTGCATTCATGAATCAAATAAGGGCCACCTCCACAAGTTGTCAAACTTGGTATGATTGCCTGGCTTGGCCCTATTTGAATCCCACTTGAGAACTAGGTCTCCTTCCTTGAAGTTCCCTTGCTATTGCTCTCTTGTCAAAAGCTTTCTTGACTTGAGGTTGATGTGACCTCTAGTGTTTTCATTACGAGGTCTCTCATTTCTTCAAGCTCCATGAGTTCAACCAATCTCATGTTCATGGGCTCATCTTCCAGCAGTTCCAACTGATGGGACTAGTTCCAATGCAGGTAGCTCAAGAGAAATGGGCAATTTGGTTTCCCTGTCATATACTAAAAACACATAGAGAATTGCTAATGGTAGCTTTAGGAGTCACCCTATCAACCCACAAGATTATCTTTAGTTTGGTGTGCCACACTCTTTGGTTCTCCTTTATAGTCCTCTTGATGATTCTTAGCAAATTCTTATTTGTGGACTCAACCAATCCATTTCCTTGAGGATAATAATTGGAAGAGGTGTTGAGGTAGATGCCCATATTGAGAGCCCATTCACTTATTTTTATACCAAGAAATTCCATTGCATCATCATAAATGATAGTGGATGGAACACCAAACTTCATTACAATATTGTCATAAAAGTCTAGGACTACACTTTCATTAGCTTCCTTCAACGTGATGGCTTCCACCCATCTGGTGAAGTAGTCAGTTGTAGTAAGCACCCACTTATGCCCTGCACTTGATGGAGGGTTGATCACTCTTATGAAATCCAAACCCCACTGCATGAATGGTTGTGTTGACCATTTTGGTCTTATAGGCCAAAAATCAGTCTCCCTTCGTTCCCTGTTGTCATGATGCCGTCAGTCTTTGATGTATTCACCTTATTTTAATTGTGCCATTTCCCTTTGTAATAGCCTTATTCTTATGAAGAGTCAAGTGATCTAAGTCCTGTAGGTTTTTAGTTTGATTTGGGGCTTATTTCACTTTGAGAAATTACCTTGGACATGCCTTTGCCAAAGGAATGGGCCAATTTTCAAAGGAATGCAAGTCTTCTACAAAAGCTCTGAAGGTCAAGTGCCCTTGCAGAGCGTAGGCAGGTTATAAATAGGGCAGTTTAAGTAGGCTCTGAAGCACATTTTGGACCCAAAGTGCCCATGCAGAGGGCAGAGAGCACATTTGAAATAGAACAAGGTAGAAGGCCTGAAGGGGAGTTTTCCTTCAGAAAAATGACAAGGCAAAAAACAAGATTTCTTCAGACTTTTGTTGGAAGAAAATCCAAGGAAGAAACCAAGGCAAATTCCTTCAGACAAATGCTTGAAGGATTTCTTTTAGACTTTTGTCTGAAGGAATTTACAAAGAAAATGCCAAGACTTTGAAGGCAAGATTTCCTTCGAGCAAAATGTCTGAAGGAATTCCTTCGGACATTTTGTCTGAAGGAATTGGGAAGATAAAGGGGCTCGAAGGGAAAGTGCCCTTGTGAGGGGCTCTCAATTGCCAAAAAGGGACCCTCTCCTCTTTTTTGAAAGATCACCTTCCCTTTAGGAGGGTTCATTTTGCAAAAGGCCGAAGAAATTACCAAAGTGATAATGGGCCTGAGCACGTCAACTTTAATATAGTGAACTAGCCATTGGAGGTTCAAACGTCCGATGATGTGCGTGCGAACATCAAATTTGATGTAGTAAAATAGCTATTGGTTTTTAAATGGTGACACGCTTGTAGATGTCAATTTTATGGTAATGAAATAGCCGTTGGTTTTCAAATACTGACAGGCCCATAGACGTCAATTTTGATGGGATGCATCGGATGTTGAAGAGAAGCCAAAGAATTAATTCCTTTGGATAAGCGCCCAAAATATTTATTTTGGGCATTTTGCCTGAAAGAACTCATGATAAGTGGCTGAAAGAGCTTATGAATGTAGGCCCAAAGAAATTTAAAGGCTTAAAGCCAAAATGAAACTCAGTGACCCACCGAGAAAGGAGCCCGAGGAGCCAAGAAAAGATGAAAGATAGCCTTGAGGGCCGACGAGCTAGGAAAAGACAGAAGCCAAGCACAAAAATCAATAGAATAGTCCAAGTGGCATAGAAAACATCGATAGGAAAAGTTATTAGTGCAGATGAAATAGTCTCCACCAAGTGGTCATCAAGAGGAGCATAGGCATTTAATAGAGTGGCCCATTTTTCTTTATTTTACATTAATAAGCAGACAATTGCATAAACTTCACAGAGAAGTGGCTTTGTCTTTCAAACAACAAGGTGACCCATGATTTTTGTGGGAACATTTAATATGGTTTAAACACTAAATTCAAGACTTGTGACATCTACAACATGGTTCTTTAAGGCCATTTATAGGAAGATGACAACAACATGAGCTATTTCCTCTTCCCCAGGTGTTTAATACAGCATGGGTCGCTTATTCTTGAAGGTGCCAAAAGTCTTTCTCTTCATGCTATATATTGTAACCTCTCAGCTGAGAAATGTATCTCTCACTTGTGTAAGGTGAAGCCCTACCAATTTTACCTTGGAATCAATAAAACATGTTTTACCTCTATCTGACTGATTATGCTTCTGAATATGTCTATGTATCAACTCTATGTTTAGTCATTTCAACTTGATGCTTTCATGGGTTAACACCAACATATCTAGTATAGTCAAGACCATTTGTGTAGGTTAACAGGAAATGCCCAAGTCGGAGCATAGAGACAGAAGAGCACTTATCTAATAGTGTGCTTCTATAGTGCCTGTGGTAAGTTCTTTTTCTTTATATCTTCATTAAGCCCCCTACTAAAACACCCAACAATCTGGTCTTTTGTTCATATGAAGTGTTTGTTCACCCTTTTGGTTTGAATGTTGATATAGCTGAGTAGATCAAAATCATTTGGTGCATCACCATTTAGATAGGTTCTATTTTTTCATATCCTTCTCTCTTTTCACCCCCCCCCCATTATTAACATTACTAGTTAAAGACCCCAAAGGATGCATCAAAGGGAGCTAGCCCTTATCTAGAGATTCTTTCTTCAGTTTTGCCAAGCCCACAACAAGAGGGAAGTCTCCATTATGCCGCGTGGAAGAGAGAAGCTGAGCCTTCTTTCAAGGGTGCAATCCACAGTGTCAACAGTTTTTGGCATGCCCGATGGGACCATTTTTTAATGCTCAAAGAAATTCTAAGATTAGTGTTGCTCTTGTTACTACAAGAATAAACCACTAACCCAGCATCTGGCGACTCCATTTTTAAGAACATCAGTCTCTGGTCAGAGATCATCCTGACATCCCTTGCTTAAGGCCACCATAAGATTTTTGCCAAGGGTGTCCCTTTCAAATTAGTTGAGTTTCCCTTAAACTCAACAAAGTGGCTAAAGTTTGCAAAGACTCATCCCTATACAACAAATCAGTTTCCTAGACCTGTCATAAAGTATACTTACACAAGAAGGCCCTGGTTGAATCATATCATCGCCATGGCTTTACCTTTTGTAGCCTTCCATGGCCAAAGCCCTTTAAACCTTCTGCATTTTGACCTAATCCCAGGGACAACCCTCAAGAGTGTTCCTCCCTTTAATGGAGAGGGGCATATTACTGCTATCAAGCATATTAAGAATATAGCTAACTTCTGTAACATTCATAATGTCACTAAAGAGAACATAGCCATCATGTTACTAGCATTATCTTTTAAGAGAAGTTTTGGACTGGTATGGGACCTTGCCTGTGAACTTAGTCAGCTCATGGAACAAATTAAGCACCCTCTTAACAAATAGATTCAGGGAGAAGAGCGATCATCTCTCTCTTGTTGATCAATTGACCACTACGAAAAGAGATCTGCATGAGTTTATGTAAGATTTTAATACTAGGTTCCAAAATACCTAAGACAGAATCCCCATTTTAGTGAGGCCAACCCCAAGTAATGCCTTCCTCTACTACTCAAAGGCTTTGAACAGTGATATTATTATCAAGATACAATCCATGGGAGGACAAGTGTTACCTGTTGCTTATGAGATAGCCATAGCTATTGAAAATTTCCTGGTACAAGTAGGAAAGATATCCCCTAGACCTCATATACCACTCTTTCCTAAATTTCCACTCGCAATTCAGACTGTTGCACCCACCTTAGCTCTTCTGCCTAGCATATAAAAGTTGATTGCTACCTCGCCCAATGACCTCCATGAAGTTAAGAGCTTGTTACAAAGTGTAACCAATGAAATAGTGGCTCTTAAGAGGCAACAGGCTCAAAACTATCAACTGAATCAGGGATACCAGTAGTTCAGACAAACAAATAGACCCCCTTTCAAAATTATAATCAAGGATAGGGTTAGTTTGCACAAGCTAGACCATATCAAGGTTATAATCTAGGTGCTCCTTCATCATCCAAAGCTCTTGTTCCCACTCAAAATAATTTGGTACAGGAACAACCTAATTTCCCACCCCTGAGATATGGTCAAGAACAGGTTGCTTATACAAATGAGATGCCGAATCAATATATGAATGCATAAGACAATCAAGCAACCCAATTCCTAAGTTTTGAGGCATCAGTACAACCTGACATGGACAACAGGTAGGCTCAGTCTGATTCCACCCTCATGAATCACTTGGAAGGTGAATTTTATGCAGTTAATTATGTGGGTAGTCCAAATAACTAGGGTGGTTACATTGCAACCAATACTAGGTCCAAAAAAAGAGCTATAGAGGAAGCACATGTAGCTGCTCAAATGTCTGCACCATCTTTTTCATCACATGTGAACCAGAAGTTCCCAAATTATAAGCCGTTGATTTCACCCTCAGCTCTTCATCTTGTACCTCAAGCTGCAAGTGCCCCTAAAGAAAATTTAAAAGGGATCAACTCTCAAATAAATGTGGTAGACCAGATGAAGAAGATGCACATGAATATCTCATTGTGGGATTCCTTAGCAATGTTGGGACAAAATGACATACTTCAGAAGGAATTGTATGGGATAAATGAACAAGCTATCCCAGTAAAGGCCAATAATGTTTTGATTATGAATGAGCACCCTTCCATAGCAGGCCAAGCAAAGAAGGATGAAAAGGTTCCTCCTTTCCATCTATCCTTAGTCATTAGAGATTTTTTGGTTCACAATTACATTATTGACAGTGGGGCAAGCACCTCAGTAATGCCCAAATGTATAGCGGATAAGCTGAGACTCAAATATGAGGAATGACCAAGGGAGTTCTGCAATTAGATGGATCACTAGCTAAGACAGTAGGAGTGGTGAGAGGCTTGAATCTAACATTGCATGCTTGTCCAATCTTCTTAGTCCCCCATGATGTAGTAGTGGTGGATGTTCCTTCCTACTTTGCTCTCTACTTATCTATGGATTTCACGTCTAAGATAGGCAGGTACTTAGTAGCAAACTAGTCTTGCAGGGTTTTTAGAATCAAATATGAAACTAAAGTCAAGATTGAGTCAAAGCCCATCCATAGAGATCATTTAGAGCCATACTCACTTAAGGTAGAAAATTTTAGCTATGCCATCATTGATGAAGAAGAATTCCAAATGGATCAATCTCCAACCTATTCTCTTGAAGGAGTTGCTGACCTACTCTTAGACGAATGGGGAAGTGACAATTTCAAACATGACCCATATAAGTTCATCGAAGAGGAAGGTCTTACAATTTATTGCATGCATGAAAAGGGTGATTTCGTGCCAAATTTGATGAAGGAAAACCAAGAGAGCTCTGGTTTATGGCCACTCTTCTTTGATGGCTCAAGAAGCAAATTGGGAGTTGGTGGTGGAGTAGTGGAGTAAAATATGAGTCTCTCGTTCATGGTTTGGAGTGGTCAAGGAAAAGGGGAATTAAAGAGTTGCAGGTTTTTGGAGACAGTGAGTTAATTGTAAACCAGGTGAGAGGCTGAAATTTGACCAAGAATTCTTTGTTTAAGTCTTATAAGCACAGGGTGTGGGACTTAATGGAGAGTTTTCTTGCTTTCAACATCAATTCCATCTCAAGAGAGAAAAGTAATCAAGCAGACAGACTAGCAGAAGTTGGTGCTCAATTTGGCATTCCCAAGGAAATAAGTCAAGATAGCAGTCCACACCATTTAAAGGTGGTAATTAGACCCTCTATGCCTGATAATGTCACCAATTGGTAGGTGTTTGACAGTGATCAATAGATATCACTTTTCTTGCAGGAGGAGGCTGAGTTTGCATCTATGAATCAAGCCAAGCTACACTAATAGTATGACAGCCAGATTGTTCAGTTGAAGAACAAAAAACTTTCCAAAGGTTTAGTCACCTTTGAAAGCATCTTCAATGAGGATGACCAATTGAAAAATGACAAATCAAGCATCATAACCAAGAAATAAAACTATGAAAGAGTTGAAATACTCAAGAATAGGCTGTTCGCACTTGGAAAGGTATGTACAAATGATGAGAGGCATTCTTTTATTTTGCTATGCCAAGAGTTCACTAATGTTTTTGCTTGGGAGTATAACGACTTGAAGGGTTTTGACCCAAGCTTGGCCCAACACACAATTGAGCTAGAGGAAGGTGTCAAACCCATAAAATAAAGAGAAAGGCCTATCAATCTGAATATTGAGCCTCTCATATGGAAAGAACTCGCCAAGCTGATTGAGTCCAGAATTATTTTTCCTATCAAACACTCTTCTTGGTTGGGTAATCTAGTCCCTGTTAGAAAAAAGAATGGGGAGATTAGACTATGTGTAGACTTTAGAGACATCAATAGGGTCTCGTTAAAAGATCAATATCCCCTCCCAACTATGGAGTAGATCCTTTAAATGGTGATAGACAATGAATTTTTCTCCTTCCTGGATGGATATTTAAGGTACAATCAGATTTTAGTGCAAGATTGTGATTAGTACAAGATAGCCTTCACTACCAAGTAGGGAACCTTTGTGTACAAGAAGATGCCATTCAGACTGTCAAATATTGGAGCCACCTTTCAACGAGCCATGGACATGGCTTTCCAAGCCTTGATAAATAATATTGTATTGGTCTACCTTGACGATGTGACAATTTTCTCTAAGGATGTAGGCCAACATTTGAAACACCTGAGGTAAATCTTTGAGAGGTGTAGAGAGTTTGGTATCTCTCTCAACCCAAAGAAATGTGTGTTCATTGTCCATGAAGGTAAACTCCTTGGTCATTTTTTTTCAAAAGGGGGCTTGACCATTGATCCAAAAAGAGTACGTGCCATCCTAGTGCTATCCTTACCTAAGCACAAGAAGGGTGTACAAAGATTCTTTGGAAAAATAAATTTTCTTAGGTGATTTATCCCTAATTTTGTTGAGATAGTTAAGCCACTAACTTCTGTGCTGAAGAAAGATGAGAAGTTTGCATGGACAACACAAAGGAAGGATAGTTTTGAAGGGATTAAGCAAGCTATTGCCCAGGCTCCCACCTTGATCAGTCCTAACTTCTCCAAGGATTTTAACCTTTACACCTTTGGAAATGAAGAGGTAATCTTTGCGATTCTTACTCAAGCAAATGATGAAAACCTTGAATAGCCTCTTGCATTCTTTAGCCAAGGTCTAGAAGTTTTTAAAATCAGGTACACATATGTTGAAAAGTAAGTGTTTGCGATCATACAAAGCCTGAATAAATTTAGATATATGTTGTCAAATAGCAAGGTTCATCTCATGGTGCCACATCCCAACGTCAAAGATTTCTTGATTAGCCATGATCTAAATGAAAAGAGAGCAGGATGGATCACCAAGGTAATGGAATATGATGTGGATATCAAAATCACCAAGTTGGTAAGGGGAAAAGGGATATGTGAACACCTCAATATAGACCTTAAACAATAGAAAGATGGCATTTCAATACTCCATGATGAATCTATAGCAGAGGAACTAACAGCCATGAAGGACTGGGCACAAGACATGACACATTTCCTTCTCACCGGTGAGTGCCCACAGGACCTTGATAGGACTAAGAGGAGGTATTTCAAACTCTAATCTCTTCCTTATGTCCTAATTGATGGGGTGTTGTTTAGAAGGGATTTTTTAAGAGTACTCTTGAGATGCATAGACTCGATTTAGGTTGACACAGTACTATATAAGTTTCATGATAGGCTAACTGGTGGTCACTTTGCTCCTAAGCCTACAACTGCAAGGATTATAAGGGTTGTTTAATTTTAGCCCACTTTATTCAGAGACACCCATGCTTGGGTACAAAAGTGTCAGAAATGTGCCCTTTTTGATGAAAAATAATGGATGGTTGTAATGCCTCTATAGCCTATTCAAGTAGAGCAATCATTCATGCAATGGGGCCTAGACTTCATAGGAATGATCAACCCTCCTTCCAGTACTAGCCACAAATGGGTCTTGACTGCTATAGACTACTTCATGAGATGGGAAGAAGGTGTTGCTCTGAAGGAAGCCAATGAAAGTGCAGTCCTAGACTTTTATGAAGGCTTGGTGACAAGGTTTAGAGTCCCAGCTACCATCATCTCAGCTAATGCATTGGATTTCTTGGCAACTAAAAAAAGTGAGTGGGTGTTGGGATACAACATCTACCTTAGCACTTTCTCCAATTACTACCCACAAGGAAATGGGTTGGCTAAGTCCACCAAAAAGAATCTGATCATAATCATTAGAAGGACAATGGAGGACAGACATGGTTACTCTGAAAAGAGCAGTTGGCAATTCACCACACATGCTTGTGTATGGAAGGGAAGCTAAACTCCCTATTTCACTTGAATTGTTAGCCTTTGATCTTTCCCACTAGCTACAATTAGAAGAAAGCAACAACATGCAGGTTAGACTTTGTAAATTGATGGAGCTTCAAGAGATAAGAGATTAAGCCATGGCTTCCATGACCAGCCATCAATAACAAATGAAGAAGCATTTTGATAATAAATCCTTATCAAAACGATTCATAGAAGGTGACATCATCTTGAAATGGGATGAGGATCGAGCTAAACCCAGAAAACACATGAATTTCGATGCCTTATGGAATGGTCCATATGTCATCACTTAGTGCAAGCAACATAACGCATTCTAACTCTCCAAGTTGGATGGTGGAGAACTACATATCCCAGTTAATGGGATATAACTTAAGCTTTGTCATTGAGTCTTCTCTTTTTATGTACATATTTTCTCTATTTTTCCACTCATTTTTTCTAAGTGTTTTTGCACATGTCTATAGTTTTTTAGCCTTGTGTGTATTTTGTTTACCATTTAGGGTAAAATATTTATGTTGGTTCTAGGGTTCTTCAAGGTTGTTGTCAGCCTTTTATGCTGTATTTTGACTCTGTACCCAACGGACTTATAAGCCACTAGTTTTCTTAAGCATAGCAGGCATGCTTCCCTTGGGAATCACCAAATTTGTTAACCATTTTGGTCCTGTAAGACAAAAATTGGTCTCCCTGCTTTCCCTACTATATCGATGCCATCATTCATTGATGTATTCACCTTACTGTAATTGTGTCATTTCCCTTTGCAATAGACCTATTCTTATGAAGAGTCAAGTGATATAAGTCCTATAGGTTTTTAGTTTGATCTAGGGTTTATTTTGCTTTGATAAATTACCTAGGACAAGCCATTGCAAAAGAATTGGCCAGTTTTCAAAGGAATGCAGGTCTTCTACAAAAAAATTGAAGGTCAAGTGCCCTTGCGGAGGGTAGGCAGGTTACAAATGGGGTCATTCAAGTAGGCTCTGAAGGAAATTTTGGACCCAAAGTGCCCTTGCAGAGGGTAGAGAGTGTTGGGTGAATATTTTATTGGCTAGCTAACTGGTGACCAAAATAGTTCCTATCACCATAGAATAGGGAGATGGGTCATCCTGGTGTGCAAGTTTACTACATCAATAGGGGACAAATCTCTCCTCTCATCAAGGGGAGGTTCCCTATTAAATATACAGAGGATATATACTATATATATAAGTAGAAAGTAAGACATAGGGGTGGAATGAACCATCCATCTCTCTTTTTTTAGAGATGATGCTAACAAATAGAAGAGAAAATCCTAGTGGAAACACTGAAGGCACTTCTCTTCTTTCAGAAGTGTTCTTGTAGGAAACAGTAGGATTTTCTTTCAGATAGTAAAGTAACTGGTGACTAAAGGGCACGGTAACTAGCAGGATGAAATAGAACAAAAATTTTCCACCTCAACTACCCAAAGAGTATAACATTAAAGATAATGGGGGCACAAAGTCATCCTAGAATCCTCAACACAGAAAGAAAAGGAAAAACACACACTAAAAACAATTGTGAAAGCACAAAGTCTTCTCACAGTTGGCTTCAAGGCACCTCCCTTTTTACCTTCACTAATTCTACTTGTCAAGTTAAATAAATAAGAATTATTTTAGGAAAAATACATAAGAACAATTTCCTAAAGTAGCACAAGCCAAAACAGTACAAAATCTGCAAACAACTTGCTTTCTCATTTAGATAAAATGAAATGAAATTACAATCTGAGCTAAAGTCTCAGTAGTCTTCTTTTAAATGGGTAGAGTTTCACTCTTATAAAAATGAAAAGTCTCTTTTACAAATGAGAGATATTACAATATTATAGAAACTACACAAGGATTGGCATTTTTCCCATGGGATGGCCCATACTACAGTCAACGTCTTCAATGCACCTTCAATTTTTGTTTGGAGGGACCATGCTGGGAATAGTGTATTGCCATAACTATGGCATGTCCATTCCTCTAATATGTCTCTTCTTAGTATAGATTGTTTGGTCTATCCCCTCTAACATCTGTGCAGTTATCCATTGGTCTTTACTTCATGGAAGGAAAAATAGGCTGCGTCCTTGGTTTGGTGCGCTCAGAAGTATACTCGATCCACTATTTCACCTACTAGAAATAACTCTTTCAAAGATATTTTTGGGCCTTTGCATTGATCTTCTCTTCCTCATAGCAATTTGAGTCTTTAAGCTCTCTTTTCAGTCAATCGCTTGATTATTTCTTTAAATTATGTGCTTTATTTGAATTTCCACAGATATCCCTTTAAATTTGACGTCCACAAGACTGTCAATTGTTGTTAGCTGCTTGAACCATGTTGAACCTTGAACTCGTTGAACCTTTGAAAGTTCATTCATTCATTCTGTCTCTTTTGTTCTATCGCTTCTTGGTTTAATTACTTCTTCGCCTTTTGGTTGAACCATTTGTTGAACCACTTGTTTGTTACTTTTTCCTTGACTGAGGCTGCCTTTCAATCCTTTGAACCTATGAACCATTGACCTTTGAACTCTTTTAGTTTAAGGTTCAATCAGTTCATTCTGTGTCTCATTCAATCATTGCTTCCTTTATCTTTCTAAGCTCTCATTGAACCTTTGAACCTGTGAACTTGTTGAACTTTTTGGTTCAATGGTTCAATGGTTCAATCGATTCATTCAGTTCATCCTTTGAAGCCTTTTTTGTCCAAGTCTTTGAAGGTTCTTTTTTGTGTCTTTGTTTAGCCTTTGGAATGTCTCAAAGGGAAGGTGTCCCTTTGGGCTTTTTAAAATGGTCCTTTCTCTATCGTCAAGTGCCACCCTGCAAGGGTACTTATCCTTCGAGATGTTCAGGTGGACTTCAGGCTTCGACTTCCCCGACGGGCTTTTGGCTTCTTCAGTAGGCTTTTGGCTCTCAGGCTTTTTCCATTAGGCTTTTCCTTCGGACAAAAAGTCTGAAAGAAAGCTTCTTTTCCTTAGCCATTTGTTCCTTTCAATCTCTTCGGGCTTTCTTTACTTAATCATTACCATCGGACAAAAAGTCTGAAAGAATTGTTCCTTTTGGGCCTTTGAACAAATCTGAAGGAATTTTGTCTTTTCTTTGACCTTCGAACCAATGTTGCATGCCCTTCACAAGGGCACTTGCCTTTTTGGCTTTGGGGCAGTCCCTTGAACCTACCAATTGAACCAACTTTGGTTCAACAGTTCAATGGTTCAATCATTTCATTCTTCATTATTTGGCTAAGTCTTTTTGATCTTTTACACCAAGCGCATTAAACCAATTGGTCGTTGAACCTGTTGAACTCACCCAAGTGTTGAGAGCTTGATTCTTTCTTGTAGAGTCTATAGAAATCAACATGCAAAGCTCATAAAACTTGGCCTGTAGAATTTGTAGATTTTCTTCTTGCAGAGTCCGTAGATTTTCTTCCTGCGGAGTCCGTAGATTCAAGCCTACAGAGTCCATAGATTTCTGGCAAAGCTTTAAAAAATGAAGAACCCAAATGCTCAAAATAATTTTTTGAAAAGGGGAGAGATGATTTTGCTCTAATGAACCAAAATAGTTCATAGGTTGTCCCAAAAATGTCATTCATTTTTGGAGACAACAGCTGACTCTAGTTGGGGAACTTCCTTCAGTTGAAAACTTGGAATATATGAGGGGAGTAGAAACCAAAATCTCAGTGCCTTGAAGTATGTCATTGGGCTATGGAGTCATGCTACCCAAAAATAAAGGCTCCAAAAATGAAAATGAAAATAAAAAAATAGAACTAAAGACTATACAGATATACATATGTACAGGTGAACTTATCTTATACTTCAAGAATTGAAGTACTTTAGACGTTGCTCCTTATGAGGTGAAGAAAAGGGGATGCCATCCTGATAAACCAATAGAAAACCATTATGTCCCTAGAAATAGTGATGGGTGAATGGAGCTATCCACCAGAAAACCAATTTTCTATGTCTTCCTCTTGGCTCTTTCTTCTTCTTGCCCCATGGCAGGACGTGGTCTTCAATTTGAAAACCATAACTCCTTGCTCTCTTGGCGAAGGGCTCCTTTTGCTGATTTTAGATTACAGCAGTATGGTCCACCACCATAGCTTATTATTTAGCTGGTTCAGTCCAGCACATATTTTGATTGTCAGCATTAGACTCCTGACAAACCATCAGCTTAGCATCTCTTTTGGTGTGAAAGAGTTTGATCTCTTCATTCTGAGTAGTCTTCAATCTAAGCAACAGAGATCTGCATCCAGCATGAGTGGGAGAATTGCTACCATCAAATTCTAGAATCCAAGCATCATTAAAAGCTAATCTTCTATTAGATTTCTCTTCATCAAAGATGAAAGATCCTTCTTGATTTGTACTGCACCCTACCAATTCTTTTGATGCCTAATTTGGATCAAATCTTGAATTGCTAGCCATGAGACTTTAATCAGCTGAGACATGAGCATCCTCTATGGTCAAGGAGTAATAACCCCTGCCTGAAGGCTTGAATAGAATTTGAGCAGTAGGGGCTAACATTTGGGTGACCATAATCTTTGCCTCAAACACGTCCACACCTAGCTCTTCACCAATGTTTAACTGCTTAGGATTGGCTTGCAGGGATTCAAACTAAGTCATTTGAATTTCAAATTTCTTGACATGATCAATCATGTCAAATGACTGAGATGGACTTGGAAGAGAGGATGGGAGTTCATCCTTTTGGTTTTTGGGAGGGGGAAGACTGATCTGTGAAGTTGAAGTAAAAGGTGCAGACATGTTTGATGTACTATCCTTCTTGGCAATCACTAGGTCCTTTGACTAGAAAGGTAGAGTGGTTCCCTGCTTAGCAATTGGAATTACAAGCTGAGTTCCTTCCTCTATTCTTTCTTTATCAGCTTCCTGGGCTGACTAATTCTTGGACTAGGTGAATACTATGTATAATTCCTCATCTGCTTCACCTTCACTTTTGGGTTCATCTTGGTAATTTAGGAAACTAATGTGGGAGTCACCAGTTGATTCTTCTAGATCCTCCTTGAAGAGATCAGTGCCATTTTCTTGCTTGAACTCAAGTTGGAAATAGAAAACATGTTCTATTTTCAGATATCCAACTACTGAGTTGGTTGGAGGTGCTTCAAGGGCAAGGTTCCTCTGTGGGGGAGGAAGACGATTTGGTTGCCCTTGACTTTTGGTAGCGTTGTCTTGATATGGTTGATTGGGGAATGTCCTCCTTGGTATATCTTTATATAGATGAGTAGAAGACATACCTTATGCCATTTTCCTTTTCAAGGCTAGCAATTCATTTGCCAGCTTTTGTACCATTGGGTCAATGGTGGCTATGGGTGAGTATTCAGAAGATGAAGAGGGTTTACCTCTGTTAAGATCTCTCCTTATCTTTCTTGCCAAGATAAGGTCATCTTCTAGCTTAGTATCCAAGTCTTGAGTAGCCTCAACGTCTATGTGTCTAGCCCATCTCAATATAAAACTCACTTCAGGCAACTGTGAGTTGATGAAGAAGCATTTGAGATTCTGAGGTGTCCACTGGGTGACCATGGGAATCTTGTGCCTCTGCTTGTTGAACCTGGCAATAAAATCCCTCATAGGCTCATGAGGTTCCTTCTTCATATGAGTAAGTTGGGTTAGCAAGGCATGTGCATCTTTTGCAGGCTTGAACCTTGCTTTGAACTTTGCTTTGAGTGTATTCCAGTTAGTCACTGATCCAGCTTGCAGATGGTAGAACCAGTCTGCAATAGTACCTTGTAGTGTCTTCACAAAAAGCATGACTACCATGTCTTCAAATTCCACCCCTATCACACCACAGGCTATGTTGAAGGCTGCAATGTGTTCATTAGGGTGAACTCTTCCATCACCAAAGAATTTGGGGAAATTCTTTCTTGAGCTGCGTGGAAGTTCATGCAGAGGTGGAGTCAAGTTGAGTGGGCCAAAAGAGTTACCCAGGGGCCTAGAACTGCCATGATTTAATTATAAAAAATAGGGATAACAAATCTGGGTGGAGTGGCCAGATTATAGAACAAAAATAGAAAAAAACTATCCCTGCTTCAGCTTGAGGCTTGAGGCTTCAAACTGCGCACTTTTTTCTAGTAACTCTGGTTTTGCAGACTAGATAAAATAATGGAGATGGAGGAAAATGGTAAGGCTATAATGATAATGGGTAAGACACATAACAGAGTTACTAAAGTCTATATAATGGATAAGAGAAGGAACTGCTTCAATTTGAAACTTGAGGCTTCAGACTGCACATTCATCGCCAGCGGAGTCGCCAAAAACTATTACACGAGGCTAGGGAGGAAAAATTAACAATGGGAAAACACTGGAGTAGTTTGTTCTTCCATAGCATAATGCATGGATAAGGTTATAATGATAATGGGTAAGACACAGGTGATGTTTCAATCTAAAACTTGAGGTTTCAAATTGCACAAAATTACTGTGTCCCCAACAGAGTCGCCAAAAACTATTGGGTGAATATTTTGTCGGCCAGGTAACTGGTGACCAAAATAGTTCCTATCACCATAGCATAGGGAGATGGTTCATCCTGGGGTACAAGTTTACTACATCAATAGGGGACAAATCTCTCTTCTCATCAAGGGGAGGTTCCTTATTAAATATACGGAGGCTATATACTATATATATAAGCAAAAAGTAAGACACAGGGGTAGAATGAACCATCCATCTCTCTTTTTTTAGAGATGATGCTAAAAAATAGAGGAGAAAATCCTGGTGGAAACACTGAAGGCACTTCTCTTCTTTCAGAAGTGTTCTTGCAGGAAACAACAAGAGTTTCTTTTAAATGGTAAAGTAACTAGTGACCAAAGGGTGCAATAACTAGCAAGATGAAACAGAACACAAAATTTCCACCTCAACTACCCAAAGAGTGTAACACAAAGGATAATGGGGGCACAAAGTCATCTCAAAATTCTCAACATAGAAAGAAAAGGAAAAACACACGCTGAAAACAACTATGAAAGCACAAAGTCTTCTCACAGTTGGCTTCAAGACACCTCCCTTTTTACCTTCACTAATTCTGCTTGTCAAGTTAAATAAATAAGAATGCTTCTAGGAAATAGACATAAAAACAATTTCTTAAAGTAGCATAAGCTAAAACAGCACAAAGTCTACAAACAACTTACTTTCTCATTCAAATAAAATGAAATGAAATTACAATCTGAGCTCAAAGTCTCAGTCTTCTTCTTTCAAATGGGCAGAGTTTCGCTCTTGTAAAAATGAAAAGTCTCTTTTACAAATAAGAGATATTACAATCTTATAGCAATTATGCAAGGATTGGCATTTTTTCCCATGGGACGGCTCATACTATAGTCAACATCTTCAATGCACCTTTAGTTTTTGTCGAAGGGACCATGCTGGGAATAGTGTATTGCCATATCTATGGTGTGTCCATTCCTCTAATATGTCTCTTCTCAGTACAGACTGTCTGGTCTATCCCATTTGACGTCTGTGCAGCTGTCCATTTGTCTTTACTTCATGGAAGGAAAAATAGGTCGCATCCTTGGTTTGGTGCGCTCAGAAGTCTACTCGATCCACTATTTCACCTACTATAAATAACTCTTTCAAAGATATTTTTGGTCCTTCGCATTGATCTTCTCTTCCCCGTAGCAATATGAGTCTTTAGGCTCTCTTTTTAGTCAATCATTTGATTCTTTCTTTAAATTCCATGCTTTATTTGAATTTCCATGGATATCCCTTTAAATTTGACGTCTACGGGACCGTCAATGGTTGCCAGCTGCTTGAACCATGTTGAACCTTAAACCTATTGAACCTTTGAAAGGTCATCGATTCATTGGTTCATTCTATCTCTTTTTTTATATCCCTTCTTGGTTCAATCGCTTCTTCGCACTTTGGTTGAACCATCTGTTGAACCACTTGTTTGTTACTTTTTTCCTTGACTAAGGCTGCCTTACAATCTTTTGAACCTATGAACCATTGAACTTTAAACTCTTTCGGTTCAAGGTTCAATCGGTTCATTATGTGTCTCATTCAATCATTGTTTCCTTTATCTTTCTAAGCTATGGTTGAACCTTTGAACTTGTGAACTCGTTGAACTTTTTGGTTCAACAGTTCAATGGTTCAATTGGTTCATTCAATTCATCCTTTGGAGCCCTTTTTGTCCAAGTCTTTGAAGGTTCTTTTATTCATCTTTGTTCAGCATTTGGAATGTCCCAAAGGGAAGGTGTCCCTTCAAGGTTTTTAAAATGGTCCTTTCTCTGTCATCAAGTGCCCCCTCGCAAGGGTACTTATCCTTCAAAATGTTCAAGCAGACTTCAGGCTTTGACTTCCCCGGTGGGCTTTTGGCTTCTTCGGCAGGCTTTTGGCTCTCGAGCTTTTTCCGTTGGGCTTTTCCTTCAGACAAAAAGTCCAAAGGAATTCCTTCAGAAAAAAAGTCAGAAAGAAAGCTTCTTTTTCTTAGTCATTTGTTCCTTTCAATCTCTTCGGGCTTTCTTTACTTAATCATTACCATCGGACAAAAAGTCTAAAAAAATTGTTCCTTTTGGGCCTTTGAACAAACCCAAAGGAATTATATCTTTTCTTTGACCTTCGAACCAATGTTTCCTGCCCTCTGCAAGGGCACTTGCCTTTTTGGCTTTGGGGCAGCCCCTTGAACCTACCGATTGAACCAACCGATTGAACTAACTTTGGTTTAATGGTTCAATCAATTCATTCTTCATTATTTGGCTAAGTCCTTTTGATCTTTTGCACCAAGCGTATTGAACCAATTGGTCATTGAACCCATTGAACTCACCTAAGTGTTGAGAGCTTGCTTCTTTCCTGTAGAGTCCGTAGAAATCAACATGCGAAACTCGTAGAACTTGGCCTGAAGAGTCCGTAGATTTTCTTCCTGCAGAGTCCATAGATTCAAGCCTACAGAGTCTGTAGATTTTTGGAAAAGCTTTAAAAAATGAAGAACTTGAATGCTCAGAACAATTTTTGAAAAGGGGAGAGATGATTTTAGTATGATGAACCAAAATAGTTCATAGGTTGTCCCAAAAATGTCACTCATTTTTGGGGACAACAGAGAGCACATTTGAAAGAGAACAAGGTAGAAGGCCCGAAGGGGAGTTTTCCTCCAAAAAAATGACAGCAAAAGTTAGGATTTCTTCAAACTTTTGTTTGAAGAAAATCCAAGGAAGAAACCAAGGCAAATTCCTTCGAACAAATGCTTGAAGGATTTCATTCAGAATTTTGTCTGAAGGAATTTACAAAGAAAAGGCCAAGACTTTGAAGGCAAGATCTAAGGCTTAAGGCCAAAAGGAAACTCAACGACCCGTCAAGAAAGGAGCCCAAGGAGCCAAGAAAAGATGAAAGATATCCCCGAGGGCCGATGAGCTAGGAAAAAATAGAAGCCAAGCAAAAAAACAAATATAATAGTCTATGTGGCAAAAAAAGCATTGGTAGGAGAATTTATTGTTGCAGATGAAATAGTCTCCACCAAGTGGTCATCAAGGGGAGCGCATGAATTCAATAGAGTGGTCCATTTTTCTTCATTTTACATTAACGAGTAGATAGTTGTGTAATTTTCACAGAGAGGTGGCCTTGTATTTCAAACAACAAGGTGACCTATGCTTTTTGCAAGAACATTTAATACAGTTTAAACACTAAAGTCAAGACCTGTGACATCTACAACATGGTTCTTTGAGGCCATTTATAGGAATATGACAATAGCATGAGTGGTTTCCTCTTCCCTAGGTGTTTAATACAATATGGAATGCTTATTCTTGAAGGCACCAAAAGTCTTTCTCTTCATGCTATATATTGTAACCTCTCAGTTAAGAAATGTATCTCTCACTTGTGTAAGGTGAAGCCCTACCAATTTTACCTTGGCATCAATAGAACAGGTTTTACCTCTATCTGACTAGTTATGCTTCTGAATATGTTTGTGTATCAACTCTGTGTTTAGTCATTTCAGCTTGATGCTTTAATAGGTTGACACCAACATATCTAGTATAGCCAAGACCATTTTTTCAAGTTAATAGGAAGTGCCCAAGTTAGATCATAGAGACTAGAAGAGTAGTTATCTGACAGTGTGCTTCTACAGCACCTGTGGTAAGTTATTTTTCTTTATATCTTCGTTAAGCCCCCTATTAAAGTGCCCTACAGTCTGGTCTTTTGTTTAAATGAAGTGTTTGTTCACCCTTTTGGTCTAAAGTGTTGATATAGCTGAGTAGATCAAAATCATTTGGTGCATCACCATTTAGATAGGTTTTGTTTTGTTATATCATTCTCCCTTTTCACCCCCCCCATTATTAACAGTAGTAGTTAAAGACCCCAAAGGATGTGTCAAAGGGAGCTAACCCTTATCTAGAGATTATTTTCTCAATTTTGTTAAGCCCACAGCAAGAGGGAAGTCTCCATTGTGCCACATGGAAGAGAGAAAGTTGAGCCTTCTTTCAAAGGTGCAATCCACAACATCAATAGGTTGCTCTACCTGAATTGGGTTGAGAGAAAAAGCTGCTAATCCTTGCTTACCCATAAAGAGGGCACATTTTTGACACCTTCTTACCCATGTATAAACATCTTTGAAGAAGTTGCGCTAGTAATAACCCTCAGTATCTTTGTTGTTGTGGTTATAGGTGCAAAATGATCTCTTGTAGGTCCATCATGGAATCACTCTAAGAGCTTAGTTAATTGGTCATTATCTACAGACCTTAGGAACACTCCATTGAGGTCCTTTATGAATAAAACCTCGTCAACCAATGCATAAGTTATGGATTGAAGTCTAAAATACCTTATTTTTGCCTTATCTAAACCTTGGGGGCATTCTCCTGTTAGCATAAAATGTGCCATATCATAGAGCCAACTCTTATGAAGTAAAAGTGCCTTTTCCTGTGAGTTGTCTTGAATCACCATGGCAACTTCTTTATCTTTTTGAAGATCCTCCACCATGTGCTCACACAAACCTCTACCTCTAACCAACTTTGTCACTTTGATTTCCACATCAAACTCCATGATTTTGGTGATCCAACTAGCTCTTT
This sequence comes from Torreya grandis, assembly GCA_037957365.1. Taxonomy (NCBI): domain Eukaryota; kingdom Viridiplantae; phylum Streptophyta; class Pinopsida; order Cupressales; family Taxaceae; genus Torreya; species Torreya grandis. The sequence goes on along the minus strand of JARHVA010002714.1, from coordinate 273,589 downwards.
TCTCATTCAGATCTTTGTTAAGGAGGAAATCCCCAACTCCAAGGTAGGGCACCATGAGATAAATCTTATTATTGGAGAGCATTGGTCCAAACTTCTTAACACTCCTTACTGCTACAAAGATCTACTTCTCTATAAAAGTGTACCTCACCTCTTATCCTTCTAGCCCTTGACTGAAAAAGGTAATTGGCTACTCCATTCCTTCACCATTTTTTTGTATCAGTATAGCTGACAAGCTATCAATGTTGGCAAAGGTGTATATCATGAAATCCTTGGAGAAATCAAGATTTATGAGCGAGGGTGCTTGTGCAATGGCATGTTTCATGGCTTCAAAAGCATATTTTCCTTCCCTTGGCCAAGAAAAAACTTGACTCTTCTTTAACATAGTAGTAATAGGCTTGATCAAGATATCAAAACCCAGTATGAACCTTCTTAAAAAGTTTAGTTTGCCAAGGAAGCTCTAAAATCCTTTCTTATGCTTGGGGAGAGAGAGTGCTAAGATGGCATCTACCCTTTCAAGATCAATAGACAAACCTTCTTTTGAAATGATGTGGCCCAATAGCTTACCTTCATGTACAACAAACACACACTTCTTGAGATTTAATGAGATCCAATACTCCCTACATCTTTCAAAGATTAGCCTCAAGTGGTTCGTGTGTTCACTAGCATTCTTAGAGAAAACGGTGATGTCATCCAAGTAGACCAACACCATTTGATTCAACAATCCTTGGAAAGCCATGTCCATGGCTCTTTGGAAAGTTGCCCTAGTATTTGAAAAACCAAATTACATCTTTTTGTACACATGTGTGCCCCATTTGGTGGTGAAGGTAGTCGTGTACTAAAGGTAGTTGTATCTCAAGTACCCATCCAAAAGAGAAAAATGTTCTAAAGCTGTAGCTATTTGAAGAAGCTACTCCATGGTGGTAGAGGGTAATGATCCTTCAAGGAGACTTTGTTCAAATCTTTAAAGTCAACACACAACCTAATCTCCTCATTGTTTTTCCTTATAGGCACCAAATTGGCTACCCATGATGAGTGCTTGATGGGGAAGATGATCTTGGATTCAATTAACTTAGTTAGTTCTCTCCTCATTAGCTCTTCAATTTTAAGATTAGCGTGCCTTTATTTTTGCCTCACAGGCTTAGCATTGGCCTCCAGTTCTATAGTATGTTGGGATAAATTTGGATCAAAACCTTTCAAGTCATTGTATTCCCAAGCAAAGATGTTTGCATATTCCTGGCAGAGTGCTATGAAAGCATGCCTCTCAACCTTGTTGCTTACCTTCCCGAGCTTGAGATGTTTGTCTTTGAAAATGAGCACTCTCTCAAATTTTTCTTCATTGGTTGACATTACCAGCTTTCTTTCCTCATATGGTATCCCTCATGAAAAATACCCTCAAGGGTGACCAACCCTTTAGGAAGCTTGTTAGATGTTAGCTAAACAATTTGATCCTCGTACTAATGTTGAAATATACCTTGGTTTATTGTGGAAAACTCTACTTCCTACAATAAGAAACAAGCAATTTGTCTATCATTTTTTAAAACTTGCCAATGGACTTCATTATCTAGCACTAATGGCCTCACCACCACCTTGACATATAGCTGAGCCTTGGCCTATTTTAGTTTAGTCATAATATCAAACTGAGCTCCCACTGCTGCTAACTTGTTAGCATGTTGATTTTGGTTCCTTGGTACAGCTTGGATGTTGAAGACTTCAAAAACTTCAATTAGGTCCCACACTCTATTTTAGTAAGACCTCATCAAACGATTCTTTGTGATGTTCAAGCCTCTGACTTGGTTCACTATAAGCTCACTATCTCCATATGCTTTCAACATTTTGATTCCTCTTTTATTGGCCCATTGAAGACCATGGATTAGGCCTTTGTATTTTTTTGTATTAGAAGAGCAGATGAAATGAAACCTATAGGAAGAGAAAATCTTGTTACCTAAAGGGGAAACCAACATTGTTCTTGCACCTACTTCATTTTTTCTCCTTAAACCATTAAAAAATAACTTCCACATACAATTGAGGTCTTCTCTAGGTCTAATGAGGAAAGGCATGAGTTGATTTTCTTCATGTAGAAAATAGACACCCATGTCTCTGTATGCAACACCTTATAAAGGGTTAAGAAATTGGTTGTCCCCCCATATCTCATCTAAGAACAAGTTTGGAAACTCCTCAGGATGAGTATTCAACTCTTGACTAGTAGTAAATTTATCCTCATCAAGGATGGTACAATTGAGGTTTACGCTATCTGAATGATGAGGCTCAATGTGGATATGTGCCATGGGCTCAACTTTCATTGACACCTTAGTCCCATACCTTGTTTTGAATGCCATTGAGGACTAATTTATTGTAAGGTAACCCCTAATCTTGGCTATGAATTCTCTAAAGAGGCATAATGCAAAGTGAGGAGTTACATCAAAGATCAACACATCTTGAGCCATTAAAACACTAAGACAAGCATGTAGGGTCATATTCAAATCCTTAATGATACCAGATAGCTTTGTGGAAGAAATATCAAGCTGTAGAACTCCCTTGGTATGTGACTCATATTTGAGGTTCAACTGATTAGCTATGGATGTTGGCATTATCAAAGTGCTATCTCCACTATCTACCAAGCAATTATTCACCAAGGAGTCATCAATGATTAATGAAATGTAGAAAGGAGGAGGTTTGAACACATTACTTGACATTTCTCCCATAGGACCCTTGGCTGCATTAACGAGGACCTTGACTTCTTTGCTTGGTTGTTTACTTGTAGTTGTTATAACACCAATCTTGGACAAACCTTCTTGAAAGATATCCACTTGACCAAGCATGGAAAGCATGCCCCACATTGGTTTGCTCACATTGGATTTCTTCATTTGTTCAACAATGTTGATTGGTGTACTGCTAACTTTTGCTTGTGCTTTGGGAGCCACTGTTGCTATTTGTTGAATCTCTAAGCCTTGTGGAGGTGTTGAGACCTTTGGAGTGACATCAGGGTTTTTAGGCTTGGACAATGAAGGAGTGGTGGTAGGGGGTTCCTTAAGTGCTCCCTAGTTGTCACCCATATTCATTTTTTTGAATCTTGTATTTGCCAACACTGGGGCATCAACTTGACTAGAGATGGTCTACTGATTGGATGCATATCACTCTTCTTGCTCACTGATGACCATTGTAGAATTTCGTTGGTTTGGTACCTGATCAGATCCTTGGTCTTGTGGATACTATCCTAGCCTTGGCATCATGGGAGTTTATGTGCTTTGAGCCATTCAAGATTAGTTATATCCATAAGTAACATCTTGCTTCCATTGGTCACTAAATGCCTAGTTAGAAACATTGGTTGGGAGAATATATTGTCCAAAAGACTGATTCCAAGGCATTGTCCCTTCAGCCTCTTGAGCCATATTGTTTTGAACAAGAACCAAGGTGTTGGAAGAGCCTGTAGCATTTCAATTTTAATTATTTTTCTTATTATAGCTGGGTTGTCCTTGGCCTTTCTCTCTGTTGACCTTGGAAGTTTCCCCTGAAGGGTGGTCTATTGCCTTGATAAGATTGCTACCGAGATTGATATGGAGCTTGGTAAGGTTTATTGATTTGAGCCTACCTTTTTACATTTACTACATCATTTGTCAAGGGTTGTAACATACTTTGAATTTCTAGGTAATTTTTTTGCTCTTGAGAATCACTTGATGCACTAGTGGAGGCCTTTTCTTGCTTAGGTGAAGGTATATCAGCAATTATTGGATTTTAAAAAATAACATCAAGTGGGGCAATGACTTCAAGAGGTGGTCTGATCTTAGTGAAAGAGGCACTAGTGGAGGCCAAAAGGAAGTAAAGTATAAGTCTGACAGGGTCTTTAGCGAGGTAGAAGAAGACGAGCCAATTCATGATACATTGCAAAGGGACCATGCACAATAAAGGACTTATGGTAATGAGCCAACAGCCACAGATTTATTGGTGAAATGCACTAGCATGAAGGACCAGCATTCAACAAGCTTCTAAGAACAAGAAGAGTACATATATGTTGGAAGCATGTTCGATTCTGATCCACTCGGATGCAGGCCAATCGAGGTGACAAACAAGAGGAGCAGGTCACCAAGTCTCCTTTCGATTCAGCCACTTGTCTGGCATCATAAGTTTCCTTACCAAGGAGGGGACTTAAGAAGTTTTTCCTTTGATTTAGGAGGGAAACAAATATACCTGGTTAGCTATATATAGTAGTTTTCTTTCAGTTTTCTTTCCTACTTTCCCTAAGTGCAATTTGCACAAGTAGTGTTTTTAGCCTTGTGTGTGTTTTCCTTTGTGTGTGGGGTAAAGGCTCATGATTGATTCTTGGATCTTTTGGGGCTGTTGTTAACCATTCTTTTAAGCTACTTTCTAACTTTGTGCCCAATGGACTTCAAGGCAACTGGTCTCTAAGCATAGCAGGCATGCTTCCCCTGGGAGTCACCAATTTGTTGACCATTTTAGTCTTGTAGGCCAAAATCGGTCCCCTCTTTTTTCCCCTACTATTTTGAGCCAGTACATTTTGATTTCGCACAAGTCTTGGCATTTCTACAGACTTTGCAAGATTTCTACAGACTCTGCAGGGCCATTTCTATGGACTCTAAAAGTTTTTTACAGACTCTGCAGGTCTATTTCTATGGACTCTGCAGGTTTTCTACACTACCTACAGGTAGTTCCTTCAGCAAATGAAAAACTATTTCAAAGAGTGCAAGGTTTTACAAAGCTTCTACGGAGTCTTATCTAAAGAAATTTATAAGGAAAGAGAGCTAAAAGGGTTCAAGACACTTTTCCTTAAGGTTGGGAAAGTGGTTCAATGACATAATCTTTCCATGAGTTAGCATCTTTGAACCGTTAAACCATTGAACCGGTTCAATGCTTTAGTTCAATGCCTTGGTTCAATGCTTTAGTTCAATGGCAAAGTCCATCGGTCAAGTTCAACGGTGAGGTTCAATCAAATGGTTCATCGACTTGGTTCAATTCAGTTGGTTCAATGCTTTGTTTCAATCAGACGGTTCAATCACTTGGTTCACTCAGTCAATTCAATGCCTTAGTTCAACGGCTTTGGTTCAATCAAATGGTTCATCAGCTTTGGTTCAATTGTTTTGGTTCAAACATTCAGTTTGATGCCTTGGTTCAAAAACTGTTGAACCATTGAATCGGTTCAATGGCTTTGGTTCAATGGTTGGTTCAATGTTCAGTTCAATGGGTTATTTCAAAAAGACGAGTCCCCAACACTTAGGCACAAAATGGACCATTTCAAGTGCCCTTGCAGAGGGAAGTTCAAGACTCAAGAGCCCTTGCAGAGGGTAGGGAACATTCACAAAGAGGCCACAAAGAAAAGCTGCAAAGGTAAGTTTCCTTTGGAAGTTTGTTTAAGGCAAGGGAAGTACCCTTCAGAAGGGTCATTTCCATTTTTCTCGAAGGGCACTTTTAAAACCAGAGAAAAGACAAGGACCAATTCCTTCAGACTTTTTGTCTGAAGGAATTTCCTTCAGACAAAAAGTTTGAAGGAATTCGAAAGGGCTGTGAGCAAGAAAGTCGAAGAAAAGACTAAGGCAAGAAACAATTTTTTTTGGACTTTCTGTATGAAGGAATTCCTTCAAACAAAAAGTTTGAAGAAATTTGAGGAAGTTAAGGGGGAAAAGCTGAAGAAAATTCTGAAGGGCAAAGGGTGCTCGAAACAATTCTTGCAGACTTTTTGTCTATGGGAAAAAAGTTGGTGGAAAAAGTCTGCAGGAAAATTGTCCATAGAAAATGTCCGTGGAAAATACCAAAGAGAAAAGGCCATCGAAGGACCCTAAAGGGCAAGTGCCCTTGTGGGAGACTCTCAACTGCCAAATAAAGGACACTTCTCCAAAGCTGAAGGGTCACCTCCCCTTCAGGAGGATGCAAAACAAGAAATCCAAAGGAAAGGGAGTGACAGAAGAGGCCGAATCAAGAGGAAAGCTGAAGGAAAGTCCAAGGGGTGACAGGTCCGAAGACGTCAAAATCAAGCACAAAAAACTAGCCATTGGAAGCTCAAACATAGTGACAGGCGCGCTAACGTCAATTTTAAGGCTCGTGAAGTAGTCGTTGATTTTGAAAAGCTTAAAGAGTAGCCCAAGGAACTCAGTGACTCGCTAGGAAGATAGCCCTGAGGGCTGAAGGAGCTAGAAAGAGATAAAACTAGGACAAGTTGTGTCTAAAGAGTTGAAGAATTTTTGGTGTGTTCTTCAACCAACCAACCTTTAGACGCTTTTGCATCAACACCAATGGCGACTCTGAGTTGAATCAGCTGGTTAAGTAGTCCAGGTGCCATCAAGAAATCACATTTTTTGTATGTATAATCCCTTTACACAAAATCATGGACCTTGTATTCCTACATATAAATTTAATAAAGCTCAAGGTTTTTATAGAATCCCCTCAAGCAGCCCTTCAATCATAAGGGAAGTTACGCTAGAGTTTGAGATGCAGGTAATGGAGATTGACAGATTGGATGAGTAGTACGAATATCAACAGGAGCTAATGTATAAAGAGGAGCGTTTGTTCAGGCAAGCTCAGGCCTTGCAATCCATGGAGGAGGAGGTAGAAAAATAGAGGAATCCATTCATGCAAGGCAGCCAGCCTTGTGTGCCCCCTCCTATTCTAAATAAAGCCCCCTCTTGTGCACCAAATCCTTTCTATCAGATGGCACTTGCTCATTTCAGTTCATCTGATGCATCAATCAACCCTACTCTTGACCCCGTGCGCCTAGCCTTCAAGCATCAAAGGGAACTAGAACAACCTCCCATGGAGATGAACCATCTAAATTCCTTAGATTGTGAATCTTCCTTTAGGGGGAACATTATGAACCAGCACATCTCTCTCGAAACTACTCCTACTCATCATGATGATGTTGGTGACCACCAAGAAACACTCTTCCAAGAAGATCTAGCTAGGAGAATTGCAAAGTTAGAATCCCAAGCGAGATTCCTCAGCCAACGTGTGATGGACCTATCTAAACACACCCCATCTACACAACCCCAAGAGAGCTATCAGGCCACACCTAATATAGATGAAGTGCTGGCCAAATGGAAAGAGGAGAATCATTCGATTCTAGTTCAAAGACTGCCTCCTCTTCCACATGGTTTTTCCACTTCACCCCTTCTCAAGGAGGAACCTATTTTGTAGGAGGTGAGTGAGGAGTGGAAGATCCAATCTACAATTTCCCAAGAGGCTATTGTGAGTGACAAAGAAGATGAAATCATCATGGAGGCTCCTTCAAAAGACATCATCAGCAATGGAGAAGACTCAGGTCATGCATACATGTGGATGTTCCAGCAATATGAGGAGGAACATTAGCATGGTGAAATCTCTCCCCCCTTGTTTGATGAACTTCCTTGTTGCTTTGATGAGGAGGATGATTATGCCATGAAGCCCTAATAAGAGGAGAATCAAGAGGAAAGCCTTGAAGAAGAAAGCTTTGAATAAGAAGGTGATGTTCTGTGGGATGAGCAAACAGTTTGTGATTCCATTTCAAACATCACAATAGTCACCCTTCTTCAAGAAGGCCAAGAGGAAGTAGAGGATAAGTCTAACAGGTTCTTCAACGAGGCTGAAGAAGATGAGCTAATTCATGATACATTGCAAAGGGACCATGCACAACAAAGGGCTTATGGTAATGGGCCAACAGCCACAAATTTCTTAGTGAAATGCACCAGCATGAAGGACCAGCATTCAACGAGCTTCCAAGAATAAGAAGAGTACATATATGTTGGAAGCATGTTTGATTCTGATCCATTTAGATGCAGGCCAATTGAGGTGACAGGCAAGAGGAGTAGGTCACCAAGTCTCCTTTCCATTCAGCCACTTGTCTAGCATTCTAAGTTTCCTTGCCAAGGAGGGGACTTAAGAAGTTTTTCCTTTGATCCAGAAGGGAAGCAAATATACCTGGTTAGCTGTATATAGTAGTTTGCTTTCAGTTTTCTTTCCAGCTTTCCCTAAATGCAGTTTGCACAAGTAGTGTTTTTAGCCTTGTGTGTGTTTTCCATTGTGTGTGGGGTAAAGGCTCATGATTGATTCTTGGATATTTTGGGGTTGTTTCTAACCTTTCTTTTAAGCTACTTTTTGACTCTGTTCCCAATGGACTTCAAGGTAACTGGTCTCTAAGCATAGCAGGCATGCTTCCCTTGGGAGTCACCAATTTGTTGACCATTTTGGTCTTGCAGGCCAAAATTGGTCCCCTCTTTTTTCCCCTACTATTCTAAGCCAGTACATTTTGATTTTGCATAAGTATTGGCATTTTTACAGACTCTACAGGATTTTTACAGACTCTGTAGGTACATTTCTACAGACTCTACAGGTTTTCTATAGACTCTGCAGGTCCATTTCTATGGACTCCACAGGTTTTCTATGGACTCTGTAGGTCCATTTCTACAGACTCTACAAGTAGTTCCTTCGGTAGATGAAGAACCAGTTCAAAGAGTGCAAGGTTTTACAAAGCTTCTTCGGACTCTTGTCAAAAGAAATTTATAAGGAAAGAGAGCTAAAAGGGTTCAAGACACTTTTCCTTAAGGTTGGTAAAGTGGTTCAACGACATGATCTTTCCATGAGTTAGCATCTTTGAACTATTGAAGCATTGAACCGGTTCAACACTTCGGTTCAATGCCTTGGTTCAATGCTTTGGTTCAATGGCAAATTCCATCGGCAAAGTTCAACTGTGAGGTTCAATCAAATGGTTCATTGACTTGGTTCAAGGCTTGGTCCAATTCAATTAGTTCAATGATTTGTTTCAATCAGACGGTTCAATCACTTGGTTCACTTAGTCAGTTCAATGGCTTTGGTTCAATCAAATGGTTCATCAGCTTTGGCTCAATTGTTTTGGTTTAAACATTCAGTTCGATGCCTTGGTTCAACAACCATTGAACCAATGAACCGATTCAACGGCTTTGGTTCAATGGTTGGTTCAACGTTCAGTTCAATGGGTTGTTTTACAAAGATGAGTCCCCGACACTTAGGCACAAAATGGACCATTTCAAGTGCCCTTAGGGAGGGCAGTTCGGGACTCAAGAGCCCTTGCAGAGGGCAGGGAACATTCGCAAAGAGGCCATAGAAAAAAGCCGCAAAGGTAAGTTTCCTTCAGAAGTTTGTTTAAGGCAAGGGAAGTACCCTTCGAAAGGGTCATTTCCATTTTTCCCGAAGGGCACTTTTAAAAGTAGAGAAAAGACAAGGACCAATTCCTTCAGACAAAAAGTTTGAAGGAATTTAGAAGGGCTATGAGAAATAAAGCTGAAGAAAAGACTAAGGCAAGAAACAATTTTTTCAGACTTTATGTCCGAAGGAATTCCTTCGGACAAAAAGTCTGAAGAAATTTGGGGAAGCTGTGGGGGAAAAATGGATGAAAATTCTGAAGGGCAAAGGGTGCTCGAAACAATTCTTGTGGACTTTTTATCCATGGGAAAAAATTTGGTGGAAAAAGTCCACAAGAAAATTGTCTGCAAAAAATGTTCGCAGAAAATACCAAAGAAAAAAGGCCGTCGAAGGACCCCGAAGGGCAAGTGCCCTTGCGGGAGACTCTCAGCTGCCAAATAAAGGACACTTCTCCAAAGCTGAAGGGTTACCTCCCCTTCAGGAGGATGCAAAAGAAGAAATCTGAAGGAAAGGGAGTGACGAAAAAGGCCGAATCAAGAGGAAATCCGAAGGAAAGTCCAAGGGGAGATGGGCACAAGGACGTCAAAATCAAGCATAGTGAACTAGACATTGGAAGTTCAAATGTAGTGATCGGTGCGTGATCGTCAATTTCAAGGCTTGTGAAGTAGCCGTTGATTTTGAAAAGCTTAAAGAGTAGCCCAAAGAACTCAGCAACCCGCCAGGAAGATAGCCCTAAGGGTTGAAGGAGCCAGAAAGAGACAAAACCAAGAAGAAGACAAAGTGCAAAAATGGACAAGACGGCCCAAGTGGCAAAGGGAAGGTGAGTTATTGCTAGGTGGTCATCAAATGGCACAAATAGTAAGCGATACGGCCTATTTTCTCCATTTTGCATTTATAAGGGGACAAACCATGTGAATATCTAGAAAGAGCAGTCTTGTTCACAGAAAAGAGGTGTAACTCATGCTTTCACATTAATGTCTGAATGCCAAAGTCAAAGCAGGAGCTGACACAACATCTCCAGCAATAGTGACTTCCTCTTCTTGATGCTCTCAATGCACATGGGCCAACTTGTCAAAGAGTGCCAAAGTATATTTCAAAGCAGTGCCTTTACTTCTTCTTTTTTCTATATATTGTAAAATTCTCATTTGAGAAAGAATCCAATCTCTTAGCCTGTAAGGCAAAGCTCTATCCAAAAATCTCTGGGTTTGTAAGGTAGAACTCTGTCGAATTTTTGCCTCGAATCAAGACTTAGCAATTTTTACCTCCATTTGAACTTGCACTCACACATATGTCTATGTTTTATTTTTGTGTTAAGTCATTTTTTTTATGCTTTTCACAGAATGATTCTAGCATGTCTAGTGCATTGTGAAGTTTCTTCTTCTGTAGGTCTGCCAGAAGTGTCTACAACAGGAATATAGGTGCATGTGAATAGGCTGCCAAAGTGTGTCTCAGAACACCTTTGATAGTTTATTCCTCCTTGTATCTCTACGGACCCCTAACTCACTAATAGAGAAGAGTTTCCCACATCAGATGAAGTGTATGGGAGCTTCCTCTTAGTGAAAAGTGTATGTTCGGGCTGAGTGGATCAACTTTTTTAGTGTATCACCTTTTAGTTTAGGTTTAGGTTTTGTTTTCAGCATCCTTCTCCCTTTTCATCCCCCCGCTTTTTTTTAATTTGTTAGCTGTAAGGAATCCAAGACCTAAAAGATACATTGAAGGGAACTAGCCCTTATCTAGAAACTCTCCCCCCAGCTTTGCCGGTCCCACAGGTGAGAGGGGAGTTTCCATTTTGACACGTGGAAGGCAGGAGCTCAGCCTCCTATTTAGGGTGCAATCCATTGCGTCAACAGGTTTATTACTCAAATTTACATTAGGTGGAACTTGAGTGTTATTTAGAGGATTTGAAGTGATCAAAGGGATGGTTGATTTACTCCTCAGTTGGTAACTATTTCCTCTCTAGGATTGCCTAAAGGTATGGACTTCCTCTAAGTTATCTTCTGGTTTATTTTCATCCTCAAAAGGGAATTCATAAGCCTATAATAATAAAGCTATGTTGAGATTCCCTCCATATTGGTTTGGGTTATCATTAGGAGCAGACACTATTTCCATATTGTCCATCTCCTTTTGGAAGATGTTTGAGGTAGCTATGAACTCTGCGTAGTTGGTTTCTGCATGGTCTGTTGTGTTATGAAATCTGCACCAAGTGTTTAAAGCCAAGTCTGCAAATTTCATAGAATGGGAGGCATGATTATTATTCTAGTTGTTACTATCTAGGGGACTGGGTAGGATTCCATTATTAGGCCTGTAATTGCATCTTCTATTGGGCCTTTGGAAATTGCAATTTCTCCCCTGAGATAAACTTACATTCTAGTTGGAATTGTGAGGTCCCTACTTGCATAGGTTAGTCACATCATTAGTTTTTGAAACAACTATTTTAGATTTCCCATTTCAGGGTCTGTGTTAGTACTAGGTTGGGATGATGATTGGGGTTGAAGGTTAGTCACATGCATATTTGCATTTAAGAACACAAGGCTAGTCACGGGAGCATGATTGGGGACATTGCCAACATGTATCTATGGATTTAAGTAGGATAGGAACTTCTATTGGGTGAAACATACCCATTAGTGTTTGGTACATAATCAATATTATTGTATTCCATTGGGATTAATTGTTGGTTGTTTGATTCGGGAACCACATGGTTGGGAGGCACATAACACATGTCATTACACTTGTAGTTCACTGGAGTTGGATTGTAAACCAGGTTTGAGCTTGCATACAAAGCCCCTATGATCAGATTCATAAGTGGTGTATTATGTTGTAGAGCCTAATTGATCATTGGAATTTTATTGTATGGACCCAGTTGGCCTAAGGAAGGCAAAGGACCAAATTTGTATCCCTGTGGTACCATCTACTGCTCAATGTGGACAAATTCATTATATGTCAAAGGCAATGATGTGAAGGTTGTTGGGGTTATTCTAAAGAACATAGAAGTCATAAAGTCTAAAGCACTTAGGTAGGACTTATAAAAGCTACTTCAGTATGTGTGTATGGGTCTTTCAACCATTAATATAGTTTATGAAATTGAGCATTAAACATGCTCATAGGCTCATTTTGTTCTCTCTTTGCAATTGTAAAGTGATGATATAAGACTGCAAGGTTAATGGGGAGCCTAAAATGGTTCACAAAAACTATTTATGAATCAGCTCAAGTAGTTATTAACCCATGGGGTAACCCAATATACCAAGCATAAGAGGTCTTTCATAAGGAGTATGGGAACAATTTATAGGAAACATCTTTGTGTTGGACCTGGGTTTTGATTACTGCATCCTTGAAGGCTTGAATATGTTCCTCTACTATTTGGACACCTCTAACTATAAATCTAGGAAAAAACTTGTATGGATTCTTGGGTAAATCATGAGCCATGCCTGGGATAGCCACAATACAATAACCTCCTTGTCCAAGCCAGGCCATGTTGGCCATTGGTAAAGACTTGGGAATGACAAATGGGTTGATAAAAAGAGTAGATGCAGTTGTTGGTGAACTACCAACTGACTGAATAGGCTTAGCCTTTAATTTCCCTTTATTAGCTATTTATTTTGGTATTTTATGGTTAGTAATTTCTAAGAGCTCCAAGTTATCCCTAGTAGACTTTTATCAGGGGTTTCTCCTTCTATTTTCCTGCTTAAAAGAAGGCTTAGCTCAGTGAGATAGAAGGTTTTTAAAAAGTCTTAATTAGAGATTTGGATACGATATCAAATCATGGTTATGGCCCTCCTTATAGCACCAAAACATTTTGATGGTCGTCTTGCCACAATCCAACAATCAAGCATAGGGGTTGTTAATCCCTACCTCTCCTGAAAGGAGGGAGATCTAGCAAAGAAAATACCTCCCCAAGTTTAAAATGTACTAAATCTTGGTATGCTGGTCTTCATTAAGTTGGCTGATGCAAAAGTGTTCAAGGTAGGGGCCTATTTTAGTGAATTGAGTTGTGGTTTAACTTTTGCTAAGACATTCATAGAGGGAGGCTGCACACTTTTCTTGGATAAACTCACAGGGTTCAGCCTCTAATAGAAATCAAACTTCTAATATTTATAGAAGATATCAACAATTTATTTATTTACTAATTTACAACATTAATAGATGCAACAATGCTACAATGATGATAAATTACAGATTAAATATCTATCAAGATAAATAATTAAATTTGGATTGCTCTTATTCCTAAACTAACCTAATCATAAAAAAATGCAAAAGAGTACCGATAAAGAGATAAAATGTCTACTGTAAATACAGATGTATCTGGAACTATCTAGCTGAATGAATCCAGTAAAACTAATCTTCAATCAAGCCAGACCTAGAACAACTCCAACTAAAGATGGTGCAAGAGTCCGAGGAGTTTGATGATGAGAAGGAAACACATAACTAACATAAAAATACACAAGAAATGACTACACAAACTCAACAACCTTCTTATCAAAACTTTCCTTTTTATTAGTAGATTATGAGATTCAAACAATCATCTAAGTGCTGAGGATACCTTTGAAACAAGTCTAAAATAGGAGAAAGGGATAAATTATCCTAGAAAGTAGTAAAGTGCAAGAAAATAAATGGGCATAGTCTCTCTACATCTCTCTTACAATTCATAAAGAGCCATCCTTGAGAAAGGATTTCAAAATACAATATATACACCAAGGGTGAGCCCTACCAAATATTGCCAACTTAGCCCACTTGAGGCAATTACTAATATTCATTATTGATTAGAGGAGGTGGCCAAGATTCTGATAGATCTACAAGCTTGATCCTTCTCTGTGTAGTTGGCAATATGCCTTGATTGAATGCTAACAACGGAAATAGTTGGGATTGGATTGTGATTGCCAGTTGGTCACGTCTTTCACAAATGATATCTATACCTCTTTAAGGCTAAATTTGGTCTTTTTACATCCATTAGAGAAGGTAGTTGGGAGTGGCCTCAATTTATGGAAGTCATGAAGACAAGCACATGCTTTGCATTTAGAATCCATGCCACCTCTTTCATCATCAACTGATTGCCTTGGGATTGCTTATGATATTCAACGCTTACCAAATGTCACCTTCTCAATGGTTCAAAGCCATCTTATATATCTTCTTTATTGTAGTATATAGATCTTGACATGTCTCCTTTGTCTTATACTTTATGATTCATTAGTATTCCCTTGCATGTTGCACTAATCCATTTTGTCTCCTCTAAGTTATGCTTTGATCGAAATTGCTAACCACTTGGTTAGGACATGTGTCTAGGTCAATAACTTGGAATGGAAGATGAGTCCTACAAGATAAGGAAAAATAGCTAAATCTAAATTCCCCATAAAAAATACAAGATAATACCATATAATAATTTAATGACCAATATGTTGGCTGAATATTTTGTCAGCCAGCTAACTGGTGACCAAAATAGTTCCTATCACCACATCATAGGGAGATGGGTCATCCTGGTGTGCAAGTTTACTACATCAACAAGGGACAAATCTCTCCTCTCATCAAGGGGAGGTTCCCTATTAAATATACAAAGGCTATATACTATATATATAAGTAGAAAGTAAGACACAAGGTTGGAATGAACCATCCATCTCTATTTTCAGAGATGATGCTAACAAATAGGTGACCAAAGGGCGCAGTAACCACTAGGATGAAACAGAACACAAAGTTTCCACCTCAACTACCCAAAGAGTATAACACAAAGGATAATGGGGGCACAAAGTCATCCCAGAATCCTCAACATAGAAAGAAAAGGAAAAACACACGCTGAAAACAATTGTGAAAGCACAAAGTCTTCTCACAGTTGGCTTCAGGACACCTCCTTTTTTACCTTCACTAATTCTGCTTGTCAAGTTAAATAAATAAGAATGCTTCTAGGAAATAGACATAAGAACAATTTCCTAAAGTAGCACAAGCCAAAACAGCACAAAGTTTGCAAAACAACTTGCTTTCTCATTCAGATAAAATGAAATGAAATTACAATATGAGCTCAAAGTCTCAGTCTTCTTCTTTCAAATGGGTAGAGTTTTGCTCTTGTAAAAATGAAAAGTCTCCTTTACAAATGAGAGATATTACAATCTTATAGAAACTACCCAAGGATTGGCACTTTTTTCCATGGGACGGCCCATGCTGCTGTCAACGTCTTCAATGTGCCTTCAATCCTGTCTGGAGAGACCATGTTGAGAACAGTGCACTACCATAACTATGGCGTGTCCCTTCATCAATATGTCTCTTCTTTGGTATGGACTGTCTGGTCCTTTTCCTATATCTGTGTAGCTGTCCAATTTCACCATTACTTTATGGAAGAAAAACAGGCTTGCATCCTTGACTTGGTGCGCCCAAAAGTCTAAGTCTACTCGATCCACTGTTTCACCTACTGGAAATAATTCTTTTAAAAATATTTCTAGTCCTTTGCATTGATCTTCTCTTCCCTATAGCAATTTAAATATTCAGGCTCTCTTTTCAATTAATCACTTGGTTCTTCCTTTAAGTTTCATGCTCTATTTGAATTTCTACAGATTTTCCCTCACTTTAAATTTGACCTCTGAGAGGCCGTCAATGGTCGCCAGCTGCTTGAACCATGTTGAACCTTGAACCTATGAACCTATGAAAGTTCATTGGTTCATTGGTTCATTCTTTCTCTTTTGTTCCATCGCTTCCTGGTTCAATCGCTTTCTCGCTCTTTGGTTGAACCATCCGTTGAACCACTTGTTTGTTGCTTCTCTCTTGACTGAGGCCGCCTTTGAACTTTTGAACCTATGAACCATTAAACTTTGAACTCTTTCGGTTCAAAGTTCAATTGATTCATTGGTTCATTTTGTGTCTTGCTCAATCATTGCTTCCTTTATCTTTCTAAGCTTTGGTTCAACCTTTGAACCTTGAACCAGTTGAACCATTCGGTTTAATAGTTCAATGGTTCAATTGGTTCATTCAGTTCATCCTTTGAAGCCATTTTTGTCCAAGTATTTGAAGATTCCTTTATGCATCTTTATTCAGCCTTTGGAATGTCCCAAAGGGAAGGTGTCCCTTTGGGTCCTTAGAAAAGGTCTTTTTTCTGACTTCAAGTGTCCCCCGCAAGGGTATCTACCCTTCGAGATTTTTTGGGCAAACTTCAGGCTTCAACTTTCCCGGTGGGTTCTTACTTCTTCGACGGGCTTTTGGCTCTGGGGATTTTTCTGTCAGACTTTTCCTTTGGACAAAAAGTCTGAAAGAAAGCTTCTTTTCCTTAGCCATTTGTTCCTTTCAATTTCTTCGGGCTTTCTTCCCAAGTGAATGCCTTCGGCCTTCTTCACTTAATCATTTCCATCGGACAAAAAGTCTGAAAGAATTGTTCCTTTTGGGCCTTTGAACAAATCTGAAGGAATTATGTCTTTTCTTTGACCTTCAAACCAATGTTGCCTGCCCTCTGTAAGGGAACTTGCCTTTTTTGCTTTGGGGCAGCCCCTTGAACCTGTCGATTGAACCAACTTTGGTTCAATGGTTCAATTGGCTCATTCTTCATTATTTGGCTAAGTCTTTTTGATCTTTTGCACCAAGCACATTGAACCAACTTGGTCGTTGAACCCATTGAACCTTTGAGCCAAAGTGGTTCAAAGTTCAATGGTTCAAGCCTTTGTTCTTTATCATTTGCCGATTGAACTCTTTTGATTGAATTGAGGCGCTGAACCAATCTTGGAAATGACTAAGTGTTAGAAACTTGTTCTTTTGACTGAACTTGCCTACAGAGGCTTTTTAACCTGTTGAATTTGTGAATCCCTTTACGAAAAAAGCTTTAAAATGAGGAATTTGAAAGCTCAGAATAAATTCTAAGAAGGGAAGAGAGAAATTTTGGTTTGTGCAAGGCCAAAATAGTCCATAGGTTGTCCCAAAAATGAGTGACATTTTCTTGGGACAACACAATAGAAAAGATATGACCAATTTAGACTAGAATGCAAGAAATAAACAAAAGATTTTGTTTGTTTGAATATAGACATTCACATTAGCCATATTCAATTTAAACACTAGTTTTTCTATGAGTGCACAATATATTAAAATAATGCCTTTACATGGCCCACTCATTTGATGAGATTCAACATTAGATTAATCATCATTCTTTTGGGTCTTTTAACAGTTGTGATGTCCAAGATGACCATTAAATTTATGCTCATTAATTTTTACATGACACACTCTTACTGGTCTGGAGGTCCTGGGATTTATAGTTTGGTGAGGGCAACTGACATCATTAGGGTGCCAATCAAAAACTCCTCATTCAACTAGGTCTTTGGTCTAGGTGCTCAAAGAGATGTCACACGGCATCCTCTCAACATTCCAGGAATTTAACTTGGTCATTGCAATCAGTCTCAGCTCAAATGTCCCAGGCTCTCAGGAAGTCACCACATCACAGTTTCTCAGGCTTCTAGGGCCTTAGAACCATTAAGCCATTAAGCCATCATTTAATCCCACCAAGCCTCTAAGGTCCTGGGATTCTAGAAGTTACCACATTGTGGCTTCTTGGGGCCTCATGGTTATAAGGGTATTAGGTTGATTCGTCCAATCCCTCTATGGTTTTCTGCCTTCAAGAAGTCACCACATGGTGGCTTCTCAGAGCCTAGATCCTTTAAAAGATTTATAAATCTTGGGAAAGTTTTTGAGTTAGTTTTTTTTTGAAATTGGTCTCGGACTTTAAAATGACCCGATGATGACATGTGGAATGACCTGAGAAAGAAAATAAAAAAGCAAAAAGCTTAAGGCTTAGATCAAAATGAATAAAAGCAACTAAGGCAACGAGCTTAGATCTATTAAAACATTATCGACTAGACTTTGAAGTGCCCAGACTTAGCCAATTTTGAGCTTGGTGGGTTTGATTTAGGTGACTCGAGAGAGCTTGATTCTACTGACTTGGGCTTTAGGAAAAAGCTCAGTCGAGTTGGGCTCAACACAACTAGAAGGAATTTAGTTTAACTTAAAAGTTTAAATATAGATGAGTCATTCAGGTAGTAAAATAAGTCAAGACCTAGCTCATGGGATATCGATGCAAAATCTCTCCCTCAGGCAAACTCTCAGGGAAGGAAGGTCTCTTTAGACCAAATGCAATGACAATAGGACTAGTCAAATGAAAAGGAGGGTGCCCATTTTCAAATTGAAAATAGGGCATGTTGTATGAGTAATAACACACCTCTCCACCATTACTTTGCCAACTCTAAATATAGCAAGTGTAATATCAATATACCTTTTTATATTTAGATTTGTATGATTAATTCCCTATTTTACATAATCTTAATATTCATAGTTTTATCTTATTTAGATCACATTAATCACAAAAAAATTAAACCACAACCCTCGAGTGGGCCCATGCCAATTTAATTTATACTTTTCCCTTTGTCTTAGATGTGTTGAGGTTGGGTTGGGTTACATCAAGAGAAAAAGACATTTTGAAATTTACGTGCCTAATATTGCACATCGAAGAGATGATTATAAAATTTTGTTATTGATAAAGGGTTTAAGATTTTTTCTGACCCCAAAGATCTACAAAGACATTATTGGACCTGATTGACCACTTTCAACCCAAAGTGTCACTTTGAGATTATGAATATGGTCACTATCACTTTTGAAGCAATCTAAAACTAGACATCATCAAAGATCACTAAATTTTTTCTAGGAGATATTTTTCATTGTTCTACAACCTGTTTCTGAAATTTCCAATCACTATCAAATTTTAGGTAATCTATAAATTAGTTACACATCTCTCTCTACCTCTTTTTTCCTAGTCCAATCATTAATTGCTTGAGTTAATTTCAAATTTTCAGCACTTAATCATGTCTAATTTAAAGTATTTGTTGTATTTGTTGATAACTCCTGAACCAAAATAGGTTGAACCTTATCCCCGCTTAGTGCGAGTGCACAAGTATTTTATTAATTTCAAAAAATCAAGTACATAAGGGTGCCTTTACTCCGTTAACCCTTTTACAATGCAAACATGGATTTATATAGTTTTTACCAATGACCAGTAAAAACAACTAATCTTATAACCAACTAAATACGGGAAAACAACCCGTAAGGTAATTCTAATTAATAAATATAAAACATTAAAACTACCTAATAATTAAACTAAGCTTATTTTATGGGGGTGTCTTTACTAAAAGATGCATGCCCCATTTACAATAATTATTTATTACCTACCAAAAATCTAACCTAACGTTAAGACTTTGGAACAAGTCCTAACAAACCCCCCTACGATCCAAAGTCAAGTCTTTGGACACATACCAAGCATTTTTTTAAATTTTTCAAATTTGATTTTGTCAAGGGGTTTTGTGAAGATATCAGTTGTCTGATTGGGAGTTGGGCAATATATTGGATCAAGAGTTTTCTTTGCCACTAGCATTCACAGATAATGGTATTTGATATCCATATGTTTTGTTTTGGCATGAAACACTGGATTCTTTGACATCTTGATTCCACTCTAATTATCAATGTATAACTGTGTAGGAGCAAACTAAGAAACCTGAAGATCTTCAAGAATACGATGAAGATAAACAATTTCTCTAGAAGCATCCCATGCTGCAATATACTTTGATTTTGCTAATGAATTTGCCACTGTATCCTGCTTCTTACAACACCAAGCAATGGCATCTGAACCCATATGCATGGTGTATCCTGTGGTTGAAACTCTATCATCCACACATCCACCAAAATCTGCATCACAATATCCAACAAGTTTGAAGTTCTTGTTGCGGCGGTATTCAAAGCCATATGTTTTCGTTCCCTGAAGGTAATGAAGTACTCGTTTTGTTGCATTCCAATGAATTTCTCTAGGCTCATACATAAACCTAGATAAAATTCCAACTAAAAATGAAATATTGGGCCTGGTAGTCATCAAGTATATCAAACCTCCCACCAATTGTCTATATGTGGTGCAATCAAAAAAGACACTACTATCATCCTTAGACAATTTCAAGTTACTTTCCATGGGAGTGAGGGCAAGTTTGCAATCACTCATGCCAAACCTCTCTAATAACTCAGAAATATACTTAGTTTGTGAAATGAAAATACTATGCTCTTTCTGAGTTACTCTATGCCTAGATAGTAGTGAAGGAGTCCAAGATCTGTCATCTCAAACCCATCTTTTAATTCCTTCTTCACAGACTTGTTATGGTTTTCACCATTACCTGTAATAAACAAGTCATCAACATAGAGAACTAGTATCACCATTTTCTTACCCTGCACTCAAAAATAGAGAGTATCATTTGATTCACTGCGATGAAAACCAATGGATTTCAAGTATGAATCCATTTTTTCATACCAAGTCCTGGGTGCCTGTTTGAGCCCATACAAAGCTTTTGTTAATTTACACACTTTGTGTTCAGCACCCACTTGTTCAAAACCCTAAGGTTGTTTCATATAGACTTCTTCTTATAAATCACCATTTAAAAAAGCACTTTTAACATCCAATAGATGTACTTTCCAACCATTTTGTGCTGTTAAGGCAAGTACCATACGAATAGTGTGTCATTTAGCAGTTGGTGCAAATGTTTCTTCATAGTCAATACCTTCTTGTTGCGCATATCCTTTTGCAACAAGTTGTGCCTTATGTTTATCAATGGAGCCATCTGATTTATACTTAGTCTTATAAACCCATTCACATCCGATGGGTTTAACATGTGGAGGAGGATCAACTAAAACCCATGTATTATTGTTAAGTATGGAATCATACTCACATTTCATTGCCTATTGCCAAACATGTTCAGTAGATGCCTCCTCAAAAGTGGATGGCTCAGTGGAAGAAGTAGTAACAACCATAGCATAGTTCACCTATTTTCGCGAATTCTTGGGCCCTGTTAACCCAACTTCATCTGTTGTCAAGTTAGAAAAAGTACTTTGAGCCCATTTTGGATACTTAGACAAATTATTCAAATAAGGGACTCCAAAATTCTCATTAGGTGCATTATTCGATGGGGGACTTAGAGAATTTTCAACAATTTCTAATTCATCAACATGTGAACTTGTAGATGAAGGAGAGGAAAGTGAAGGAATTTGAGTCTCATACAATAACTTCGAAGAGTTATCCCCATTATTCAAACCCTTATCTCTTTTTTTATTTTTCCTCTCTAATCTATCAAGTTGAGAATCAATCTCTGCAGTGTTCATAGTCCCAAACTCATCAAATATTACATCTTGACTCACTATGAATTTGCCTGAATCTTGTGCAAGCAAACGAAACCCCTTTTTATCTTCAGAATAACCAAGAAAGATGCATTTTCGACTTCGTGGTTCCAACTTAGTTCTATGTTTAATAGGAACCAAAGCAAAAAAAACACATCCAAACACTTTCAAGTGTTTAACTTTGGGTTTAAACCCATACCATGCCTCATATGGAGTTTGTCCCAAAAGTGAAAATGTGGGGGACCTGTTTCTCAAATACACTGCAGTACCAATAGCTTCGGCCCAAAACTTATCATCAAGTTGTTTATAGTGCAACATGGCACGTGTTGTGCCCTCTAAAGTTTTATTCATTCATTTGGATACTCCATTTCGTTGTGGAGTATAAGCATTACTATATTGTCAATGAATTCTATGTTCTCGACAATAATCTGAAAATTCATTTGAGGTATAGTCACCTCCATTATTTGAACGAAGAGTGGCCAAATGTGAACCTGTTTCTTTTTCAACTAAGTGTAACCAATGAACAAACTTAGCGAAAACTTCAGATTTGTTTTTCATAAAGAATACCCAAGTCATCCTAGAAAAGTCGTCAATAAACAAGACAAAGTATCTACACCCACCAATGGATGACTTTTTCATGTCATATACATCACTATGAACTAACTGTAAACATCTGTTAGCTCTCTAAGATGACTGTTTAGGAAATTTTTCCCGATTTTGTTTACCCAAAACAAATGACTCACAAAGAATACTATCTTTGCAAAAAGTGGGCAACCAATTCACCATACCATATCTCTACAAATCCACTAAAGAGTGGATATTCAAATGTCCATAGCGGAGATGCCATAACCGCTGTGTAGACATAGTACATGTACCTGTGTCAACAACTGTTGCAAGTTCTATATTGGGAGGAAGCACTTTACAATGCAATCTAACCAAGTTTCCATCTTCATAACCTGTATACATTGTTTTATAATCATCCTTCACTGAATTAATGTAAATGGGCCCATTTTCAAGCACAATTTGATAACCTTTCTTTCGAATAGTTACCAAAGAAAGTAAGTGTTTCTTCAATGTGAGAACATACCAAACATCCTCCAAGTATTTTATAGACCCATTAGGAAGAAGAATTCGAATAGATCCAAGTCCTAGTGGTGTATGCATAGACTTATTTGCTAAGGCAACTGGAGAGAGAGAAGCTTCCTTATAAGACCAAAATTAATCTCTCTTAAATGTCATGTGTTTGGTTGCTCCTATGTCTAAAACCCATACACCTGTGAGCTCATCTCTAGCCTCATATTCAATATAATCAATGTGCCCCAAAGTAGTGAATGCAGATTCATGGGCAACATTACTAGATTCATCATAGTCATGATCAACATACTGAGCAGAGTTAGCCTTAGTCACTTTTTGTGGCCTCTGAATTTTATCAAAAGGAATCCTACATTGTGAGGCAATGTGACCAAAATTTCCACATCTATGACACTGAATGTCTGATCTACCTCGACCTCTACCCCTATATGAGTTGTGACTATGTCCTCGATCACTTGTTTCGTGTGAATGTGATTGATTAGATTTTTGATTATTTGAATGACCCCTACCTCTATTTTGATATATGCCTCCTCTGTAACCTCGACCCCCTCTAGAACTATTTCCTCTATTGTTTTGATGCCCAGATGAAGATGAACTAGGCTTTGACTCTAAATCATGGGCTTCTTCAGTTTTCTTGCATTTCTTGGGTAGAGAGAGGTCATGTTGGATGAGCAACTCAACCAACTTATCAAAGGTGATGCTTGTGATCTTGTCAGAGACATGCAACATTTCAACAAAATTTATATAGGATCCTGGTAGTCCTTTCAAAGCAACAGTAACTATGAGGTCATCATCTAGTTTGCCAAAACCAGCCTTAGTGTACTCAGTAGTGATATTTTTCAACTTAGACATATATTCTCCCATATCCCCATCTTCATCTAATGACAAAGTAAACAATTGCATATGAATATCTATCTTCTTATGCTTACGTTTCTTATCATACAAATCTGACAATGTTTTCCATGTAGTGTAACTATGAGGAGAATTTTTAATATGAACATATGTATCACGAGTACAACAACATTTAATGAGAGCTAAGGCCTTAGAATCATGCAAATTGAATATATCTAATTTAGCCTGCTCTATTGGCAATGTGAGATTTTCATTCTTAACAATATCCCATAACTCATTAAAAACTAGTGAAGCCTTCATCAATCGTTTCCAATCTGAATATTGGAAATTGTTAATCTATCACCATCTGAAAGCAAATTTTGAATTTTCGGTATTTTGAAATGAAAGTAAGTGCAGTAGAGAAACATGCAACAAAATGCAAAAGAAATGAAACAAATATCACACTCACTGCATAAGACACTGCTTCTACGGGGTTTTGCACTTAACCTCCGCGTAGAGCGTAAAAGAAAAAAATTAGTATTTTTGATGGATTTTGCACTTAACCACACCAAAAATCAATTATTACACCCTTATTTCACCAAATTACAACTTTATTTCACCAATTACACCCTTATCTCACCACGACAATGCAAAAGAAATATGATTGAATTCCGCCCTTTTTCAAAAAATTAAATAACACAATACAATAAGTATGTGTTTTACAATATTATGATTTAAAAGGGAATATTCTTTTTTCAAAAAAGCATATTCCAAAGCAAAAAAAAACTATCTCCAAAAAGAAGGGATTTGAACCCTTGACCTCCTCCTTTGCAAGCTTCTAACAAAATAAGCTTAACCAATTGCTCTAAGAGCATTTGCAAAACATTATACTCAGAAATTTCTATTTATACCAGATTTTGTGTATGAGAAAATTTTTTAAAAAAATTACATATGAGTAAATAAATTTAAATTTTTCCCTTTTTACAGCTTCTTTTCCAAGCTATCTCCTGTGGGACCTAGTCACAACAAATTTAATGAAAATCAAACTTTAGAAATATCAAAAATAAATTGCTGAGTTTTATACTGCATCATTCTTCCCTTGGGACACCATGGCTGCTCCTGGATGTTTTTCTCCTCCTGGTCTTTCTCCTACAAGCCGTACAAATCCATACAAGTTGAATAAAAGGGATTTTTACTGAGTTTTTGCAGATTTTCAAGGTATGTTTTGCAGGGAATGGATTCAAAATGAACCTAGGCATTGGAAGGCTGTACAACAAGCCATACAAATTCAAAAAAATTGCAGATTTTCAATTTGAATGCAAAAGTAGGGATTTAATACCATTTGCAAATGTTTTAGCTATTAAGAGGCCTGAGAATGAATGGAAATACCAAAGGCAGCCATGAATAAACATTACAGAGGTTTTTCTAAAATAAAAATGTTGTACAAATTTGGTTTTGGTCAAAAAATAATGAATTTAATAACATTAAATGCTAAAAATTCATTTTTTATGCCAAATGAGGAGGTTTAACACAGGTAAATAGAGTATCAAATGATCAAAAAGACCAGACTATGGTATATGGAAAATACAGGTTTAAATGTGAATAATATTTGAAAAATTAAAATAATTTAATAATTTTTCAAACATTTAAACCAATAAAAAAAAATTATTTTATATGGCATACCTTATTTCATGCCAAAAGATATCACGTGAATTGATTTTTCACCTTGCTTCTTCGAATTCACCGTGCTACCAAAATAACCATGCTCTGATACCACTGATAACTCCCGAACCAAAATAGGTTGAACCTTGTTTGCGCTTAGTGCGAGTGCACAAGTATTTTATTAATTTCAAAAAATCAAGTACATAAGGGTGCCTTTACTCCGTTAACCCTTTTACAATGCAAACATGGATTTATATAGTTTTTACCAATGACTGGTAAAAACAACTAATCCTATAACCAACTAAATACGGGAAAACAACCCATAAGGTAATTCTAATTAATAAATGTAAAACATTAAAACTACCTACTAATTAAACTAAGTTTATTTTATGGGGATGTCTTTACTAAAAGATGGATGCCCCATTTACAATAATTATTTATTACCTACCAAACATCTACCCTAACGTTAAGACTTTGGAACAAGTCCTAACATTTGTTTATATTTGCCTTGTGCCCTTTTTTTACGTAACTGTTGTAGTGTTTTGAATAACCGTGCTTGTTTTTTAAATAACTATTATTTTAAGTAATGAGACTATTTCACAACACTTTTCCACTAAAAATAAATTTTATGTGCTCACATCTGCATTATTTCAAATTTAGGTACATGCTAAGAAAGTGACATTAGAATTTCAACACTTGCAAGAGTTTCTTAAGCACTAGGGATGTGCTCCTTGCACTATGAATAGGGTCCTCTTGATATCACACCACAAGGCTCTCCTCCATCAACATCTAGGGGGAGGCGAAGCCATTGGACTTTCCTTGCATGTGATAGTATAAGTATTGGGCTTCTTATTCTTTAATTGCCTTGGTGGAGAGTGTTTGTGCCTTTAGTTGTGAAAGATAATACTCAAAATGGTTGAATGATGTTGAATCTACCATTAAGAGAGCCCTCTTATTGGGTTGCTTTATTTTTCAAGAACGATCCACCACCTCCTTTATCTGGTGTTGCTTCATGTGCTTGATATTTTATACTATTTGTTATATATTTTGAGAACTATTAGTTATATGTTTTGCAACTTTTAGTTTTCAATTGTGATTTTATTGTGGTCATTATTTATTTTGGGAAGTAAATCACAACCAACCACCCTTTTATCGTAAACCATCTTGTACTTTATCGCTAACATGTCCATGTATTTCCAATAAAAAGTATATAATTTAATGACTAATAAATATGTGACCCATTTCTAAGTATCTAAAATAACATAATCATCACCATGAGGCCAAATAACACATCATCCAATCCCATTTAGAAGGTGGTCCCATGGAAGGGGCATTCCAATGTTTGAGTGTTACAAAGAAATTTAAAAAGCTCTTCGCAACTATAGTTTTTTTATAAAATTGTTTTAAAAAAATTATCAACAAAATTAAACCATGTATAAAATGTGGTTTGTTAAGAAACTTCCCCAAAAATAGCAAATGCAAACATTAAACACGAGCTGGAATTATTTTCTTAAATTATACTCACTCTAAAATTTTAAGAAAAGTTCTTAATTTTAGATGCTATATTTATTTTATATTTCTTAACCACACCCCTGTTTAAGAGTGGAGTTGTAAACAACACCTCAAATTACCAAATTATCATGGTCAATCCGCTCTTTGCAAAGCTATTTGGGAGCATGATAGAACACAAAATTAGTAGATGGGCAGAAAAAAAAATAAAAAGGGCAAAGGGACAAGCAAGTTTTAGGCCCAAACACTCTACTGTCGATCATTGTGTCATGCTTAGATGCCTAGTTGAAAAGGTGTGGGATAAAAAGATGATGCATATTGTTGCTTTGTAGATTTTTAAAAAGCATTTGGCATAGTTCTAAGGAGCAAACTATGGACCAGAATGGAAGAACTAGAGGTTCCAATGCACTATAGGGTAGTGATTCATAGATTATATGAATAAGTCAAGATTAAAATCAAAACTCGTGCAGGGTTGTTCAAATGTTTTGGGAGTGACATCAGCGTCAAACAATACTTCCCTCTATCTCCAACTTTATTTGGGCTTTACATTGATAAGCTAGAATATTAGATAAACAAATTCAAAGGGGAGGGAGTTTCTATTAACATTGTGGATTGCACCCTTGACAGAAGATGAGTTTCTCTCTTCCATGCAGCACAATGGAGACTCCCCTCTTGCTATGGGTCTGGCAAAACTGAGGGGAGAATATCTAGATAAGGGATATCTCCCTTTGATGCATCTTTGAGGATTTTTACTACTACTACTAATAATCGGGGGGGATGAAAAGGGATAAGGATACAAATGAAATAAAACCTATCTAAACGGTGATGCACCAAAATGATTTTGATCTACTCAGCTTTGACATACACTTTGCACCAAGAACAAGTTGATATACACTTCATTTGACATGAGAAACTCTTATACATCAATGTTTCAATAGGGGGTCCTCTGGAGATACAGGGAGGAAGAACTACCAGAGGCATTCTAAGACACACTATGGCAGCCTGTTCACATGTGCCTATACTCTGTTGTGGACACTTCTTGCTGACCTACAAAAGGAGAACTCACAATACACTAGACATGTCAGAATCATTCTGTGAAAGCATGAAAAAAAAATGACTTAACATAAGACAAAACCATAGACATATGTAAAAATGCAAACTCAAAGAGGTAAAAATGCTATGTCTTGATTCAAGGTAAATTCCTGCAGGGCTTCGCCATACAAGCTGAGAGATATCTTCCTCTGTTGAGAGGTTACAATATATAGCATAAAAGGAAAAGACTTTAGCGCTTTCTAAAATAAGCAGCCCATGCTGTGTTGAACACCTAGGAAAGAGAAAATTTGCTCATGCTGGTGTCATCCTTCTAGAAATGCCCTGAAATGACCATGCTGTAGATGTCATAGGTCTTGACTTTGGTGCTTAAAGCATATTAAATGTCACTGCAAAAGCATGGGTCACTGCAAATATCTTCCTATGCTGATGCTTTTTGTGCCACCTAGACTATTCTATTTGTCCCTACGCCTAGCTAGATGCATCTTTTGGAACATTCCAAATGTTGTCATATGTGTGCGTGGTTGTGTTCTAGATTATCTATTTTGTTCCCTCTTTCTTTGCTATTTCTTATCTCTTTCTAGAAATTTTGAGCTCTTAGGCAATTCTTCTCATCTTTTGTTGGCTCCTCAAGGTCCTTTCTCAGTGGGTCATTGAGTTTGTCCTCAGGTCTTATGCCCATTTGAATTATGTCAGGCTTACACCATTCAAAAACCAACGGCTATTTCACTGTCTCAAATTTGATGCCTGCGAGGATGTCACCAGACATTTAAAATGCCAATGGTTAGTTCATCATGCTAAAGTAGATGTCTTGGGCCCATCATTATCTTTGGTAATTCTTTCGGCCTTTACAAAATGAACCTTCCCGAAGGGAAGGTGTCCCTTTAGAAAAGTGGAAAAGGTCCCTTTTTAGTAGCTGAGAGTCCCCACAAGGGTACTTGCCCTTTGGGCTCCTTTGGGCTCCCTTATCTTCTCAATTTCTTTAGATAAAATGTTTGAAGGAATTCTTTTAGACATTTTGCCCGAAGGAAGTCTTTCCTTCAACACTCTTTTCTTTGTAAATCCCTTCGGACAAAGTCCTAAGGAATTCCTTCGGGCTTTTTGTCCGAAGGAATTCTTTGCCTTGGTTTTTTTTCCTTTGATAAATTCATTCGGACAAAATTTCTGAAGGAATTCCTTCAGGCATTTTGTCAGAAGGAATTCACCCTTTGGTTATACATGGATTTTCTTCAGACAAAAGTCTGAAGAAATCCTTGGTCTCTTTTGCCTTGTATTTTCTCCAAAGGAAAGCTTATTTTTCGGCCTTCTGCCTTATCATTTTTTTGAATGTGCTCCCTACCATATGCAAGGGCACTTTGGGCCCCAAGTTGCCCTTTGGAGCGTACTGAAAGGTCCAGTTGGTTACCTGCCTGCCCTTCATAAGGGCATTTGTCCTTTGGAGATTGCCGAAAGACTCATATCCTTTGAAATTAGCCTCTTCCTTTGCCGAAAGCTTGTGCAAACCAATTGCCCAAAGTGAAATAAGCCTCCAGATCAACCTGAAACATCAACAAGGCTCAAGTCACTTGGATTTTTTATACAACATGCCTATTATAAAAAAAATGACAATTGTAGTAAGGTGAAAATGTTAGAGGCTGGCTAATCAGGACAACAGGGGAGGAAGGAAGACCAATTTTTTTGGCCTGCAGGACCAAAAAATGGTCAACAATTTCTCTGACTAAATGTTGATGTTGTGGATTGCACCCTTGACAGGAGGCTGAGTTCCTGTCTTCCACGTGGCATAATGGAAATTTCTCTCTTGCCTGTGGGTCTGGCAAAACTGAGGGAGAGTCTCTAGATAAGGGCTAGCTCCCTTTGATGCATCTCTAATTTATTCCAATACATTTGCTTATATATATATATATATATATATATATATATAATGGGGGGGGTTAAAAAGAGAGGAAGATATTGAAATAGAACCTAAACTAAGAGGGTGATGCACCAAACAAGTTTGATCTACTCATACTCACACTTTGAAACATAAGAACACATATATACACTTTATCTGGTAAAAGGACCAGACTGCAAAGAACTTAACAAAAAGGCTTAACGAAGACACACAAAAGATGAACTTACCACAGGTGTTGTAGGAAGGCACACTATCTAATAACCCTCTCCTATCTCTGCGCTCTAAATACAGCTCTTTTTGCTATCTGCAAGAATGGCACTTTGTCTATACCAGGTGTGCTGGTATCAAGCCTGTGAAATCATCATGGAACAATGACTGAACACAAGGTTAACACTTAGACACACTCAGAGATATATCCAACCAAAATAGAGGTACAATGCGTATTCTATTGATTCCATGTGAAAATTGTTAGGGCTTCGCCTTACAACATGAGAGATGCCTTCTCAAAATGAGAGATTACAATATATATAGAGAAAGAGAAAGCAAAAGGTACCCCTTTTTGGAAAAGACTTTGGCACCCTTTTACAAGTGGCCCATGTGCGTTGAGAACATTGGGAAGAGGAAGTTGCTTGATAGATAATGTTGTGTCAGCTCCAGTTTTGACTTTAGGTGTTTAAAATATATTAAACGCCATATGTGAAATCATGGGCCACACCGTTTGTCTATAAACAAGACCACTCTTTCAAGACATTCATGTAGTTTGTCTGCTTATCAATGCAAAGTGGAGAAAAATAGGTTGCACCGTTCACTGTTTGTGCCCCTTGATGACCACTTGGCAGAGAATGTTTCAACTGCAGGAATAACTCACCTCCCCTTTTGGCACCTGGGCTATTTGTCCATATTCATAATTTTGTCTCTTCTTGGCTTTGTCTTTTCCTAGAATTTGAGCTCTCAGGGCTATCTTAACGTCCTTTGCCGGCTCTTTGGGCTCTTTCATCAGCAGGTCACTGAGTTAATTCTTAACTTTTGTCTTTTCCCAACTTTGTCTCTTCCTGGTTTTGTCTTTTGCTCTCTTGACTCTTTCCAGCAATCTGAGCCCTCGTGGCTATCCTCTATCAATCTTTGGCTCTTTGGGCTCCCTTCTCGGCAATCTCTTCCTATATGGCCTTAAGCCCCTTGAATTCCTTTGGGTTGGCGCTCAAACATTTAAATATCAACGACTATTTCATTAGCCTAAATTTGATGTCTTCAGGGATGTTATTTGACGTCTGGATTCCAATGGTTCCACATCCCAGATTTTAAAATGG
The DNA here is from genome assembly GCA_037957365.1 of Torreya grandis. Taxonomy (NCBI): domain Eukaryota; kingdom Viridiplantae; phylum Streptophyta; class Pinopsida; order Cupressales; family Taxaceae; genus Torreya; species Torreya grandis. Next base: position 242,995 of record JARHVA010002714.1, on the reverse strand, counting down.
TCCTTTCTTTGTCACCAAGTGCCCCCAACAAGGGTACTTGTCCTTCGGGCTTCAACTTCCCCGGCGGGTTCTTACTTCCTCAGTAGGCTTTTTCCATCAGGCAAAAAGCTTGAAAAAATTCCTTAAGACAAAATGTCCGAAGGAAAGTTTCTTGTTACTTGGCCATTCTTTCTTTCCTGTTTCTTCAAACTTTTTCTCCAGGTGAATTCCTTCGAACAAAAAGTATGAAGGAATTTGGCCTTAACATTTTTTTGAGAAAATCTTCCCGAAAGTATTCTTTCGGCCTCTAGGACTTAGCCATTTCCATCGGACAAAAAGTCTGAAAGAATTGTTCCTTTTGGGCCTTTGAACAAATCTAAAGAAATTTTGTCTTTTCTTTGACCTTCGAACCAATGTTGCTTGCCCTCCACAAGGGCACTTGCCTTTTTCGCTTTAGGGCAACCCCTTGAACCTGCCAATTGAACCAACTGATTGAACCAACTTTGGTTCAATGGTTCAATGGTTCAATAGGCTCATCCTTCATTATTTGGCTAAGTCCTTTTGATCTTTTGCACCAAGCACATTGAACCAACTTGGTCATTGAACCCATTGAACCTTTGAACCAAAGTGGTTCAAAGTTTAATGGTCCAAGCATTTGTCCTTTATCATGTGCCGATTGAACTCTTTTGATTGAATCGAGGCGCTGAACCAATCCTGGAAATGACTAAGTGTTAGAAGCTTGTTCTTTTGATTGAACTCGCCTATCGAAGCTTTCTTAACCTATTGAACCTGTGAATCCCTTTACGTAAAAATCTTAAAAATAAGGAATTTGAAAGCTCATAACAAATTTTGAGAAGGGAAGAGAGAAATTTTGGTTTGTAGGTTGTCCCAAAAATGAGTGGCATTTTTTGGGGACAACAAACAACACCTTGTCGGCCTGACCTGGGTCTATGCACCTTAAAAGTACTCCTGAGAGATCCCTTCTGAATAACACTCCATCAATCAAGACATAAGAGAGAGATTGGAGTCTGAAATATCTCCTTTTGGTCCTATCAAGGCCCTGCGAGCACTCATCAGTGAGAAGGAAACACCTCAAGTCTGATGTCTAATGCTTCATAACAACTAGTTCTTTTATTGTGGCTGCATCATGAATTAGCAAACTATCCTCTTTTTATTGTTTAAGGTTTGTAGCAAGGTATTCACACAGGGCTTTTCCTCTCACCAGCTTGGTGATCTTGACATCCACATCATAGTTCATTACTTTAGTGATCCATCCCGCTCTCTTTTCATTCAAATCATGGTTGGTCAAGAAATCTTTGATGTTGGGATGTGGAAACATGAGGTGAATTTTGCTGTTAGACAACATATGTCTGAATTTCTTTAGGTTCCCTATGACTGCAAGGACTTGCTTCTCCACATATGTATACCTAACCTTAAAACCCTCTAGACCTTGGCTAAAAAATGCAAGTAGTTGTTCAAGGTCTTCACCATTCACTTGGGTAAGCACAGCGGAGATTACCTCTTCATTTTCGAAGGTGTAGAGGTTGAAATCCTTGGTGAAGTCAGGACTGATCAAGGTAGGAGCTTGGGTGATAACCTGCTTGATCTCTTCAAAACTATCCTTCCTTTGCACTGTCCACGTGAAATTCTCATATTTCTTCAGCATAGAGGCCAATGGCTTGACTACCTCCACAAAATTTGAAATAAATCTTTAGATGAAATTTATTTTGCCAAAGAAGCTTTGCAGACCTTTTTTATGTTTAGGCAAGGACAACTCTAGGATGGAGCGAACTCTTTTCGGATCAATGGTCAAGCCTTCTTTGGAAACAACATGGCCAAGGAGTTTACCTTCATGGACAATGAACACGCATTTCTTTGGGTTGAGAGAGATAACGAACTCTCTACACCTCTCAAAGATTTGTCTGAGGTGTTTCATGTGTTGGCCCACCACCTTAGATAAAACTGTCACGTCATCAAGATACACCAGCATGATGTTATTTATCAGGCCTTGAAAGGCCATGTCCATGGCTCTCTGAAAAGTGGCACCAGTGTTGGACAATCCAAATGGCATTTTTTGATAAGCAAACATCCCCCACTTGGTAGTGAAGGCTGTCTTGTACTGGTCACATTCTTGTACCAAAATCTGATTATATCTTGAATACCCATCCAGGAGGGAGAAACGCTCACTGCTTGTCACCATTTAGAGGATCTGCTCCATACTTGGGAGAGGATAAAGGTCTTTCAAACAGACTCTATTGAGGTCTCTGAAATCTAAACATAATATGATCTCCCCATTCTTTTTCTGGATAGGAACAAGATTGGCCAACCAAGAAGAGTGTTTGATTGGAAATATTATCTTGGACTCGATCAACTTGGTGAGTTCCTTCCGCAAGAGAGGCTCAAACTTTGGGTTGACTGGTCTTTGCTTTTGCTTGATTGGCTTGGTGCCTTCTTCCAACTCAATGGTATGTTGGGCCAAACTTGGGTCAAAACCTTTCAAATCGCTATACTCCCAGGTGAAGATATCAGCAAACTCCTGGCACAACAAGATGAAGGCCTGTCTTTCATGGTCCGTGCACACTTTTCCAAGTGCAAGCAACTTATCCTTGAATTTTTCAACCTTCTCATAGTTTTCCTTCTTCGTGGTGATGCTTACTTTATCATTTTTTAATTGGTCATCTTCGTTGAAGATACTTTCGAGGGTGACCAAGCCTTTGGAAAGTTTATTGTTCCTCGATTGAACAATCTGGCTGCCATACTATTGTAGTTTAGCCTAGTTTTTAGTAGTAAACTCAGCTTCTTCTTGCAAGAAGAGTGCTATTTGCTGATTGCTGTCAAACACCTACCAGTTGGTGATGTTGTCAGGTACAGAGGGACTGATTACCACTTTCAAATGGTGTGAAATGTTGTTTTGGCCTATCTCCTTAGAAACATCAAATTGGGTGCCAACTATTGCTAGCCTATCCACTTGCTTATTCTACTCCCTTGGAATGGAAGTAATATTGAAGGCAAGGAAACTCTCCATTAAGTCTCATACTTTGTGCTTTTAAGACTTAAGCAAGAAATTTTTTGTCAGATTTTGGCCTCTCACCTGGTTCACAATCAACTCACTATCACCAAAAACCTATAACTCTTTGATTCCTCTTTTCCTTGCCCACTTTAAACCATGGATGAGGGATTCATACTCTGCAACATTGCACGTGCAAGAAAATTAGAACATGAAGGCCAAAAAGTACTTCTCTTGTGAAGGAGAAATTAACACCACTCCACCACCAGCTCCTAACTTACTTCTTGAGCCATCAAAGAACAACTGCCATAAACCCAAACTTTCTTGGCTTACTTTCATCAGATTTGGTACAAAAGTACCCTCTTCATGCATGTAATAAATCCCAAGGCCTGCCTCTTCTATGAACTTGTAAGGGTAGTGCTCAAGGTTGTCACTTCCCCATTCATCTAAGAGCAGGTCATGAACTCCTTCAAGGGTAGAGGATGGAGATTGATCCACTTGGAATTCTTCTTGATCAATAATGGCATAGTTGACATTTGCCACCTTGAGTATGGTTCCAGATGATCTCTGTGGAGTGGCTCTAATTCAATCTTGACCTTAGTCCCATACTTGGTTCTAAAAACCAGATAGGACCAGTTTGGTGCTAGGTAGCAGCCCATTTTGGATGTGAAATCTCTGGATAAGCAAATGGTAAAGTAAGGAAGAACATCCGCCACCACCACGTGATGAGGGATTGAGAAGGTTGGACAGGTGTGGAGTGTCAAGTTCAAGCCTCTCACAACCCCTACTATCTTTGCTGGTGTCCCATCCAGTTGTAGGACTCCCTTAGTCATCTCTTCATATTTAAGCCCTAGTTTATCCGCTATGCATTTGGGCATTACCGACATGCTTGCTCCACTGTCAATGATACAATTTTGCACCAGGAAGTCTCCTATGACCAATGACAAATAGAAAGGGGTAACCTTTTCTTATTTCTTAACTTGCCCTGATGTGGAAGGCTGCCTATTTGTGATCAGAACATTATCAACCTTTACTGGGACAACTTATTCATTCAGCTTATGCAATTCTTTTTGCAGTTGATATCGATAATGAATCCCACAAGGAGATATTCATGTGCAACTTCTTCATCTGGTCTACCACATTGACCTGAGGGTTGCCTTCTTTCAAATTTTCTTTAGGGTTACAGCCTGAGGTGCAGGCCGAGGAGCTAAGGGTGTAACTGGCAGTCTGAAGTTTGGAATTTTTTGGTTTACATGTGATGAAGAAGGCAGTGTTGACACTTGAGCAGTTGCTTGAGCTTCTTCCATAGCTCTCCTCTTGGACCTTGTGTTGGCTGCGACACAATCACCTTGAGTGTCTGTACTGCCCACATAATTGACTGTATAAAATTCACCTTCCAGGTGATTCATGAGAGTGAAATCAGGCTGAGCTGGCCTACTGTCCATGCCATGTTGTAATGACACTTCAAAGCTAGGGAATTGGGTGGCTACCTGATTGTCCTGTGCATTTGTGTATTGACTCAGCATTTCATTTGTGTAAACAACTTGATCTTGACCATATCCCATGGGTGAGCAACTGTGTTATTCTTTTATCAGATTGTTTTGGGTGGGCGCTAAAGCCTTGGATGATGAAGGGGCACCTGGATTATAGCCTTGAAAAGGTCTGGCCTGTGCAAATTGACCCTATCCTTGATTGTAATTCTAGAATGGGGGTCTATTTGCTTGCCCATACTGCTGGTATCCTTGATTTGGTCGATTACTCTGAGCTTGCTACCTTTTGAGAGCCACTAGTTCATTTGTTAATCTTTGCAACAAGCTTTTGACTTCATGGAGGGCATTGGACGAAGTAGCAGCTAGCTTTTCTATGTCAGGAAGAGCCAAAGTGGGTGCAACAGTTTGAATTGGAGGCAACAATTCAAGAAAGAGTGGCTTATGAGGCCTAGGGGCTATCTTTTCTACTTGCACCAGGAAATTCTCAGCTTTTATGGCTATATCATAGGCAGCGGGCAACACATGTCCTCCCATGGATTGTATCATAACATCAATGTCACTGTTCAACACTTTTAAATAATAAAGGAAAGCATAGCTTGGAGTCAGCCTTACCAAAATAGAGATTCTATCCCATGTCTTCTGAAATTGAGTATTGAAATCCTGCATGAATTCGTGTGGAGCTCTTTTCATAGTGGTCAGTTGCTAGACAAGTGAGAGGTGGTCGCTCTTTTCCCCAAATCTATTTGTTAAGAGGGTGACCAACTTGTTCTAGGAATCAACTGAATTCATGGGCAAAGTCCCATACCAGTCCAAAACCTTGCCCTTGAATGACAATGCCAGCAATCTGATCGCAATATTTTCCTCAGTGACATTATGGATGTTGCAGAGGTTAACAATATTTTTGATGTGTTCAATGGCAGTAATGGGCCCTTCTCCATTAAAGGGAGTCACACTTTTAAGGACTGCCCCTAGAATTGGGTCATAATGCAGGTGATTCAAAGGACTTTAACCATGAAAGGCCACAAAAGGTAAAGCCATAGCTATAGCAGGATTCAACCGAGGCCTTCTTGCGTAGGTGTGTCTTATGGCAGGTATGGGAAAACAATTTACTGAATAAGGATGAGTTCTTGCAAACCTTAGTCATCTTGCTAAGTTTAAAGGTAGCTCAACAAATTCAAAAGGGACACCCTTAGCAATAGATCATGTGGTGATTTTAGGCATAGGAAGTCAGACTGGTCTTTGATTAGAGACTGATGTTCTTAATAGTGGAGTCGCCAAATGCTGGAAAATGGTTAATTTTGCTATAATAGGACCAGCATCAATCTTAAAACTTTGCTGAGTGTTAAAAATGGTGTTAAAAAATGGTTCCACCAGGCATGCCAAAAATTGTTGACGCTGTGGATTGCACCCTTGACAGGAGGCTGAGCTCCTGTCTTCCACGCGGCATAATAGAAACTCCTCTCTTGCCTGTGGGTCTGGCAAGCTGAGGGGAGAGTCTCTAGATAAGGGCTAGCTCCCTTTGATACATCTCATATATATATATATATATATATATATATATATATATATATATATATATATAATGGGGGGGTTGAAAAGAGAGAAAGATACTGAAACATAACTTAAACTAAGAGGGTGATGCACCAAACAAGTTTGATCTACTCATACTCACACTTTGAAACATAAGAGCACATACATACACTTTATCTGGTAAAAGGACCAGACTGCAGAGAACTTAACAAAAAGGCTTAATGAAGACACACAGAAAATGAACTTACCATAGGTGTTGTAGGAAGGCACACTGTTTGATAACCCTCTCCTATCTCTGTGCTCCAGATACAGTTTTTTTTGCTATCTGCAAGAATAGTGCTTTGTCTATACTAGGTGTGCTAGTATCAAGCCTATGAAAGCATCATGGAACAATGACTGAACACAAGGTTAACACTCAGACACACTCAGAGATATATCCAACCAAAATAGAGGTACAAATGCGTATTCTATTGATTCTAGGTGAAAATTGGCAGGGCTTCACCTTACAACATGAGATATGCCTTCTCTAAATGAGAGATTACAATATATATAGAGAAAGAGAAAGCAAAAGGTGCCCCTTTTTGGAAAAGACTTTGGCGCCCTTTTACAAGTGGCCCATGTGCATTGAGAGTATTGGGAAGAGGAAGTCGCTTGATAGATAATGCTGTGTCGGCTCTAGTTTTGACTTTAGGCATTTAAAATATATTAAATGCCATATGTGAAATCATGGGCCGCACCATTTGTCTATAAATAAGACCGCACCTTCAAGACAATCACGTGGTTTGTTTGCTTATCAATGCAAAGTGAAGAAAAATATGTCGCGTCGTTCACTGTTTGTGCCCCTACATGACCACTTGGTAAAGACTATTTCAACTATAGGAATAACTCGCCTCCCCTTTTGGCACTTGGGCAATTTTGTCCATATTCATAATTTTGTCTCTTCCTAGCTTTGTCTTTTCCTGAAATTTGAGCTCTCAGGGCTATCTTAACGTCCTTTATTGGCTCCTTGGGCTCTTTCATCAGCAAGTCACTGAGTTCATTCTTAACTTTTGTCTTTTCCCAGCTGTCAGGATCTTGCTCCTCAATTAGAGCACAATATGATTACCTCTTGTATTAGTAACTAAACACGAAATTTAACCAGAAGTAACAAGTAACTAGAAATATGAAACAACACAGGATATGAGAGACAATACACAATTGTATTAATAATCACTCAGAAGAAAATACAATAAAGAAGATGCCACTTCTTCTTCCACCTCAAAGGCTTGCCACACCTCAAGGACTTCTTCCCTCTCTCTCACGATCCCAACACACAAATCCAATATAGAGTTGTTGTTCACCTCCACTAGTTAGTAACAATGCTGCCAGTACACCAAGCACACAACTGTACTTCAAGTAGATCTCCCTTTCCTTGCTACCACCTACAAATCAACAGACCTTACTTAACCTGTAGACATCTCTACACCCTGAAGAACCCTTGTCCTTGCCTCACCAAGTCCTTATGATTCTTCAACTAGTACCCCGGTGGATCTCCTAGTAGAACTTGCACAACCTACAACTCTCCCTGATCATACACACTCAACACCCCTTTGGAACTAAGAGGAGCTACTCTAGCTCTCTCTTCAAGCTCAATGGCTTTCTAGCACACTTTTACAATACATCCCAAGAGCCTATTATATAGATCTCATGCATACAATAATTAGGCTTTCTTAATTACAATAATTAGACACGCAACTCAAGACTATAATTAGCCTTTACATGTAAACTCTCAGTTTAACGAATTAACTGTTCGTGCAACGAACAGTTCTGGAACTGCCATAGGCGACCGACGTCGGTCCCTGTCTACCTGGAGGTGACCGACGTCGATCGACTTTTTGTCGATGCCGGTTGTCTTCAGCTCACACCTGTCGATGTCAGTTTCATTCTGCACTGTAATCTGCTGACGTTGGTCTCCCTAGAACTCAGCAACCTCTTCCATGTTTGCAACAGTTGAAGCTTTTAGCTCCACAACCTAACAATCTCCCACTTAGAGATAAATAGCTGTAATTGTACCTATACTTGTACACCGTCTAATTAGTTTCCTGGCTTGTATCCCTCTTCAAGCTCCATCTTGAAGACCACCCACCACACACCTTGTGATGCCTTTCCTGTCATCCAAGTAACCTACCACATCTGAACCTACATATCCATGTAGTGAAGTCCTTAACCCTGCATAACATGTTAACCTGCTGCTAGTCCCTCTCAAATACCTGAGAATCCACCTTCCCCGAATTGGCACCAAACTCTCTGACAACTCCCACTGCTTGGGAAAACTCAGGTCTACACCAGACCTTATGTGATTTTGAACCCTGTTCTAAGCTTAGCTTGAACTGTCCAACCCTTGGTGTGCTTTTCGATTCTACATCTTGCATATTGAACCCCACCAACACCATCTTCACATCAGCTCCCACTGGAGACAAAATCTCCATGACTCTTATGCCAAAGAATTTCGCTGCTCCCAAATTCTTCTTGACATACCTCTGAACTAACCTTACCCTTAGCTTAGCAAATCCCTACATGTACGAAACTGCTACAAGCATACCGTCCACATACAATAACTATATAATGTCGCGACTCATCATCCACCTAGTAAAGACAAACACAATAGTTACATTGACATTGACTAAAGCCTTGCTTTGTCATCCTCCTGTCAAAACTTGTACCACTGTCCTGCAGCTTCCTCAAGACCATATACCTTGGCCTTCCATCTCACGTATCCATCCACTCTCTTCTTTAACTTGAGAATCCATCCATCTTTCAGTGCTTTCTTCCAGCTGACAACTCCACCAACAAACTCCTATTTGGTTCTTCTCCAAGGACTCATACTCTTCATCTATGCCAAGCTCCCACTGTTTCTGGATTCTACCTACATTGCCTCTTCACATCTTCCTGGTTCTCGACCATTAGTAAGCAATTAGTAAGAAGGTGAACAACGAATATGCGGTTCACTTACCCTTTCTGACCTCCATATGGGCATTTGAGACTCCTTGACAGCTTGCTGTCCGCCCAACATCCGTTCTAGTGACCGATCTTGGCCATCTCCCAATCTGCACCCGACCGATGTCAGTTTCCTGCGACTGACCCTGTCTGCCGACGTCAATTTCCTGACCGATGCCGGTGTACCCACTGCCAATGTCAGTTTCTGTATGACTGACGTCGGTTCCTGCTGCCCGACACCACCGACTCTGCTGATCTGCACATGACTGATGTTAATGCTTATCTGTTTGACATCGATTCCTCTTGATCGATGCCAGTACCTATGTTCACCTGTGAGTGATGACTTTTTACCCGTGAGCTCTCCATGGATCAAAACCCTGTTCAAATTAACACAGCCCTGCTCAGAATAATTTAGTCCACTCCGCTGATCTCTGTCCATCATCTCCTCCATGAACACCAAGGCTTTCCAGTTCTTAAGTTTGTCAAAGATATCTGTCTTCCGCTTAAGAACATGCATTTCCCTTCTACATATGTGACCAAGCCTACAAAGCCACATCTCTGCAACAGAAAGTGAATCAGTAATATAAGTAGATAGATAAATGATACCTACTTTCTTACCACCGTCTAATTCAAGTGCATCCGCTATGAGAGTTACTGTGCATCTCTCATCACCCAATTTTTTTGAAAAAATTAGACTCATCTCCAAGATTGGTACCTGCATGACCTCCTTCAACACACGTGTGTTATCTGTCTACAATTTCAGCTTCACTTCTCCTTTGCCAACAATCTGACAAGGCTCACCAACCCCTAAATAAATCTCTCCAAAGTCTCCCTAGACATACTCTTGAAAAGATGCTCTATTTCGGGTTGCATGGAAAGAGGCAAAAGAATCTGTAAACCAAGATTCTACTTTATCTAGAGCACCCTATGCAACAACACCTGCAACATCTGCTTCTACACGTTGATCTTCTTCCGACCAACAATCTTCCTTTACCTGCTCTTTTTTTCCATCAATCAAACCATTCATGCTATTCAATTTCTCCATTCATAGCTTACTTTCTTCTGCCATTGCTATACTCCCACTCAATCAGAAACCCCTGTGAGTAACCTGTAATCAACAAACACTAACTAGATCTGAACCACCTGTTAGTCAACCCAACCAAAAGCTCTAATACCAACTGTCAGGATCTTGCTCCTCAATTAGAGCACAATATGATTACCTCTTGTATTAGCAACTAAACACGAAATTTAACCAGAAATAACAAGTAACTAGAAATATGAAACAACACAGGATATGAGAGACAATACACAATTATATTAATAATCACTTAGAAGAAAATATAATAAAGAAGATGCCACTTCTTCTTCCACCTCAAAGGCTTGCCACACCTCAAGGACTTCTTCCCTCTCTCTCACGGTCCCAACACACAACTCCAATACAGAGTTGTTGTTCACCTCCACTAGTCAGTAACAACGTTGCCAGTACACCAAGCACACAACTATACTCTAAGTAGATCTCCCTTTCCTTGCTGCCACCTGCAAATCAACAGACCTTACTTACCCTGTAGACATCTCTACACCCTGAAGAACGCTTGTCCTTGCCTCACCAAGTCCTTATGATTCTTCAACCAGTACCCCGGTGGATCTCCTAGTAGAACTTGCACAACCTGCAACTCTCCCTGATCATACACACTCAACACCCCTTTGGAACTAGGAGGAACTACTCTAGCTCTCTCTTCAAGCTCAATGGCTTTCTAGCACACTTTTACAATACAACCCAAGAGTCTATTATATAGATCTCATGCATACAATAATTAGACTTTCTTAATTACAATAATTAGACATGCAACTCAAGACTATAATTAGCCTTTACATGCAAACTCTCAGTTCAATAAACTAACTGTCTGTGCAACGAACAGTTCTGGAATCGCCACAAACGATCGACGTCGGTCCCTGTCTACCTGGAGGTGACCGACATCGGCCGACTTCCTGTCGATGCCGGTTGTCTTCAGCTCACACCTGCCGATGTCGATTTCATTCTGCACTGCAATCTGTTGACGCCGGTCTCCCTGGAACTCAGCAACCTCCTCCATGTTTGCAATAGTTAAAGCTTTTAGCTCCACAACCTAACACCAGCTTTGTCTCTTATTGGTTTTGTCTTTTCCTCTCTTGACTCTTTCCAGCAATCTAAGCCCTCGGGGCTATCTTCTATCAATCTTTGGCTCTTTGGGCTCCCTTCTCGACGGTCTCTTCCTATTTGGCCTTAAGCCCTTTGAATTCTTTCAGGTTGGCGCTCAAGAATTTAAAGATCAACGACTATTTCATTGGCCTAAATTTGACGTCTTTGAGGACGTTATTTGACGTCCAAATTCCAACGGCTAGTTCATGATGTCCAATTTGACATTTGCAAGCCCGTCACCCCTTTGAATTCCTTTGGCTTTCTTTTCTTCAGCTTTTTTCCCGAAGTGTTCCCTCAAACTTTCTCCCGAAGGATATCTCTCTCTTCTTTTCTTCTATCTGGGCCTTTGTCGTTCAAACCTCCCAAAGGGAAGGTGTCCCTTCGGGGCTTGGGGAAGGTCCTCCTTTCGGCAGTCGAGAGTCCCCCGTAAGGGCACCTGCCCTTCGGGGTCCTTCGGGCTGCCTTGGTCTTCAAATCCTTCAGACAGATGTCTAAAGGAAATTCTTTGGACATTTTGTCCGAAGGAATGTTCCCTTCAATGTTTTAACGCTTGCTTTCTTTAGTCGGCTTCTTTCTTTCGAAAAAAAATCTCCGACAGATGCCTTCCGACAAAATGTCTGAAGGAATTCCTTCGGGCATTTTGTCCGAAGGAATTGATCCTTTGATTTTTCATGTCTTTTCCTTCGGATAAAATGTTTGAAGGAATTTTGAACTTTACCTTGGATTCTTTCGGATTTATTCCTCGGACAAAAGTCCAAAGAAAATCCTCCTTTTTGCCTTAGTCTTTTCCGAAGGAAAACTTTGCCTTGTTTCAACCTATTGACCAGCTGCCCTCCACAAGGGCACCTTTGGGTCCGAAACTGCCCTCCGCAGCCTGCTGGAATGGTCCTTTTTGTGCCTAATTGCCCTCTGCAAGGGTTCCTGCCCTTCGGAGCTTTGTAAGAGACTAGTATTTTTCTAAGGCATTTGTTCAAAGCGAAAAACTCCATGCTGAACCAAAACTTGCAGGTACTTAGATCTTTCAACGTTCTATAAGAACAGGGCTTATTGCAAAGAAAAGGGGATTTTGCAGAATGTGGGTACATGACTTAGACTGAGGGTTAAGAGTGGTAGGGAAGGAAGGAGACTGATTTTGGCCTATAGGGCCAAAATGGTCAACACTAACTATGTGGTAAAACGTCTACTCTATGCCGATGACCTAATCCTAATGACAACGACAATCCAAGATTTAAGAGATCATTTTCGAGCTCTAGAGCCCTTTTGTAAAGAAGCAGGGATGTAGGTAAACACCGAAAAAACCAAAATTATGATTTTCTCAATGAAAATGAAGGCATAACACCTCAATTTTCCATTTGCAGCAAGGTATCTTGAAGTAGTGTTAGAATAAAAGTATCTCAACCTTGACTTTTACAACAAACTTAGATGAGACACTTGCAAGATGAAAGGAATACAAGGCAGATAGAGAGCTTTCTATACACTTCAAAACAAATGCAGGAATGCGGAGTTATGGGACTAGAAGACCACCAGGGTCTTATTTGGGTCACTTGTCATACTAGTGATATTATATGGTTGCTAGGGGTGGGCTAGTGGGATAACGAGCTTGAAATGGAGACAAATAGAAAAGATTCAAAAGTGACTAATCACAAACAATTTTAGAATCAAAGACTCAGTCCCATATGAAATCATTCTTACCAAAATAGCTACTTTCCCTCTATAGGCAACTCTTATGACTCGGTTATTATGTTACTTGAAAAAAATGACAAACATGAAGACCAATAAATGGCCTAGGGTAGCAAGAGAAGAGGAGTTACAAAGGAGGAAGAACACTTGGATGACACATAACCACAGGGGGATGAATAGATGGGATATCAACCTAAATGAGTGCCCAAATTGTAAGAAAGACATTCAAAATTACATGAATGAAAATTTTAGAACGGTAATGTGGAGGGAAGGAACAAACAATAAAATACAACATTATATTTCAATATTCAATCTGAACTACGAGCATAACGAAAAAACATATATAGAGGTTGAAATTAGTTAGAGGGAAAATATCCTCATTGCTCAATTAAGAATTGGCTCCCATCGACTTTAATGCGAGACATGGAGATGGATAACCCCTAAGGAGCAGTAAGACGAGAGGGTTTATGTTTTTTGCATTACAAGGATGGTTGAAACACAGGAGCACTTGATCATTAAGTGCCCTCAGTACACAAATATATAGGCCAAATATGTGAAAAATTTAAGAGTTGGTTGCATAGTAAATGCATTCGAGAAAAAAAAGATTAAAAAAATTAGGAGAGATGCTAACTCAATTCAATAAAAGGCAGAATACCATTTTAAAAGATACCTCTGATTGTAAGAATCTTTAACCGATTAAAATATTCACTCTAATTAGTAATCCCATAAACCATTGAATCTTATAAACCTAATTAAAACCAGTTCATTTCCTAACTTCCCTTTGCCATACAAAAGGGAGGTGTTCCACACTTAAGCCCACGGGACCACCCCTTAAGACCACTCAAGCATACATTAAGGAGCAAATTATTTAACCCGTTGCTCTACTCTCATTACCGACGCTATAAAGCCAATTCTATGCACCAACTTACAGCAAAATCAGTCCTCGTGTTTGTACTCGGCCCTTACCTACGCAGACAATATCGGAAAAAAAATAACTTACACATCAAGCTTTTGGCTTCATAAGCAGAAGCCGCAGCAGAAGAAAGATAAACATGCGGCTGTTACAGAAGTTCGAACAAAATGCCCGCAGATTAATGGAGCCAGATTTGCGTATCCTTTCATACAATTTACTTACTTTCGCTAAATTTTCAAATTTCTGCCATATTTCATGTTTTCTTTTCCTTAAATGTATTCTCCTTCGTAAGCCATGCGAATTCGCTACCAGGTCGTTTTAGATGTGCGAGTCAATCTCGAAATAACACACACTTCGGAATACCTCGACTTTCTCAAGTGCTACTTTCGAGTATTTTCAGCCGTTCTGACGAAGCAGACGAAACAGCAGGCAAGCGACAACTGGGAGCACAAGTTGCGAAATGTGATACTAGAGATTTTGAGCAGGCTCTCTCACAGCGAAGTTCTGAGGCCCTTCGTGCACGACATGTTCAAGCTTGCCATGCATGTCTTGACTACGGACAACGAGGACAACGGAATTATTTGTATTCGCATGGTTTTTGATCTTCTGCGCAGCTATAAGACTACTCTCGAACCTGAGCTTCAGCCCTTTCTCGACTTCGTCAAGCAGGTCAGAGAAGTTTTTTCTCAATCTGTTGGTATCAGATAATTAATGCGGGGTTTTTCGCCTGGTTCTGGAAGCCACTTACAACTTCCAACTGGATGGAAGCCAAAAAGTGGGTCTGTAGCCAGCATGTCTATGTCTAGCTTTGAACCCATCTTCTCAATTAATATATACTTGTTGGATATTAGGTAATTAATGTTCCGTAGCCAAGATGTCTACGGTGAGCTTTGAACCCTGGTTCAGTGAAACTTCTTCTCAGTTTGTATATATTTGTTCAGTATTTGGTAATTAGTGATCTGAAGCCAGATGTCTATGGTAATCTTTGAACCCGATCTTAGTGAAACTTCTTCTCAATTTATATATATTTGTTATATTTAATAAGTGTTTTTAAGCCAGGATGTCTATGGTGATCTTTGAACTCGGGTTTAGTCAAACTTCTTCACAATTTGCATATATTTGTTCGATGTGAGGCTAGTGTTCTGTAGCCATGATTTCTATAGCCAGCTTTGGACCTGGGTCGAGAGAAACTTATATTTATATATATTTTGTTTGGATATTAGATAATTAGTGTTCTGTTTTTTTAACATGGGGCTGGAACCACTTACAATGCATAGTGGGTAGAAGCTCGATTATTAAGAAGGGCCGGTCCTATCCTTGATGTCTATGGCTAGCTTTGAACCTTGGTGTAGCTGGGAACAACAGACCTGTCAATCAACCAACTGAGCTAGCATCAGTAGTCAACTTTTTCGTAAGTTTTTACCTAATATCAATTTAAAACCCAACTTAGGTGGAGTTTCAATCTTTGAGATTTCTGTGGGTAATCATTTTGGTAAATCTGATTAGAAACAACAATCTTAAGTACTTTTTTTTTTTTTTTTTTTTACCTGAGTTGGAAAATTATGATAAGCTCTTAACACTTGTCTAAGGCAATTCTCGGCATGTGATGTTGCTGTGTTAGTTCTGATCTTGTCACCACTTTTGTTCACACATGGAGAGAGTTCTACGAGGCATTGGTTTCCTTTTGGTTGTTGAGAGAATCCTTGAGCAAACTCCCAAAGTCCACATCCCTTGCACACGCAAGTCTACTGCCTTACACACACACAAGGGCTCTATGCTGGCTAGGGGTTGGAACCTGGGTCTTTTGTATGGTGACGCCCTGTCTTAACAACCAGACAACAACGCAGCTTACTATTTGGAGGGATCTTCCCTTCATCTGGAAAATTCCCTCTAATTTAGATAATTTTCAGCTAAGTTTCCATGAACAACGGTATCTCTTCCTTCAAATTTACCTAGGACTTGCACCTGGCCTTGTTTATTGGGGTACACAGCACCCATAAATTTAGATGTGCAATTTCAATAGTTTATCATGCCTCCTGGATTTGTGAAATCTCTGATGCTTTTAACACTTGAGCTCATTCCATTTGAAAATTTTGGAGGCTTCTTTTACTCAAAGTTATTTGACTTTAATCTTTATCAAAATGACCCATTCAGTGTTGCATGAAATTTTATTCACCTCTGCAAAAGTACCCTGAATTTTCCAAGGGACTGTCTAATTTATCAGTACTCCAGGCTGCTTGGTAAAACATCTCCGAAACACAATCAGTCACATGCTTATGAGGTCTTTAGAATCAACCAGCGCCCTCTCTTATCTTTTAGAACTCTGTTTTCATTACTATCCCCTATTGTTTCTGGTATCAATGAAAAAACTTCAAATGACAATGATGAGCTATCATGAAGAGTTCATTGCGGAGCTCCATCAACCATTCCCGTGTTTCTAGAGTTGTTTTTGTCATTCTTTCCAGTGCAGGAGAAGCATTGTTTGCCCTCCATTGTAGAACCTCATCCATCTAGTCTACACCAAAAGTTGGTCTGAATATTGTTTTCAATATGCTGCAAAGCTTGTATTATTTCTGTATCAACATCATCACCATGAATAGAAACCAATTTAGTGAATTCAGTGTGACAACAAGATAAGTCCTGTCGACCAGAACCTGCCCATTCACCTTTCCCCTGGAACTGGGGTGCAACAGGACTCAGGAGGCATTTTAGCCAAAAAAGCATTTATTTTGTGATTCATTTTTTTAAGGAGATTCAGTCAAACTAATAGTGTTTTTTGAAGGAAAGTTGAGATGAGGTGAAGGTTCCTTGTCAAAATGCTCTTGCATCTCATTGACTAGGTCAGCAAGATACACATGAGCCTCTCCATGCCATCACAATTCCTGATCTGCGGGGCTGAATTCATGCAGAATTAATGTCTTGTGTTCCTCCACACCATTATCAACAATGTGCAGACCACCCCAACTCACGATTTGGAAGTCTCATGAGTTGCCATGGCTTACTTCTTGATAGAGAGTTGTCCGCATGTGTTGCTCAGGCCATTCAAGAGGGGCCAGGCATACTCATCCTTTGTGATTGTGTCCTACAATGTTAGCCATGTTGCCATTTCTGACTTCCTCATTCTCAAACAATTAGGAAGAATTGGCCTCGACATGCCTACTTGCCCTGTCCATCATTTCCGACCCAAAAATGTTCTTAAAAAAATACACATCACAACATTCCAGGACCTGTTGTAGCATGGAATTGCACTCTTGTGGGAGAGTTTTTCAGGGTCTCTCACTCCCAGCTACAAAATTAGAGCAACCTCAGGCTTTTGAAATAAACACTAATTCAACATAAGATAATTCTGCTTACACAATCTCACAACTAGTTAATTTGCATCAGTGTTTCATAACCCAGGCTCACTAAGCCATATATGAAGCAGAGAGGAATTCGAAATTCACACCAAGTGTCCATTAATGGTTGAAAGAAGCCAAGGTTCAACCACATGTCAAGGTGGTGGTGAGGCCATCAGTGCCAGACAACGAGGCCCATTGGCAGGTTTTTGAAAATGGCAAACAAATTGCTTGTTTCTTACAGCAAGAAGCCGAGTTCTCCTCCGCCAACCAAGAGAAGTTTCAACACCAGAATGACGATCAAATCGTTCAACTGAAATCTAACAATCTCCCTAAAGCGCTGGTCACCCTTGAAGGCCTTTTCCATGAGGGAGACCATATGAGGAAAGACAAGGTAGTAATATCAACTGATGAAGAAAAGTATGAGAGAGTCCTCATCTTCAAGGACAAGCTTCTCAAGCTTGGGAAGGTAAGCAACAAATCTGAAAGGTACGTCTTCATTGAACTTTGTATAGAGTTTTCAGACATTTTCGCGTGGGAGTATAGCGATTTGAGAGGCTTTGATCCAAAGTTAGCCCAACATACTATAGAGCTGGAGGCTAATACTAAGCCTATGAGGCAAAAGCAGAGACCCGTCAACCCCAAAATAGAAGAGCTTATGGGGAAAGAGCTAAGCAAGTTGATTGAATCCAAGATTATCTTTCCCATCAAACACTCATCATGGGTAGCCAATTTGGTGCCTGTAAGGAAGAAGACCGGTGAGATCCGATTGTGTGTTGACTTCAAATGGTTGCAGGTTCAGAACGTTTTTCTCTTCTAGATGAGTACTCGGGATACAACCAGGTGTTGGTGAAAGAGGAAGATCAATACAAGACTACCTTCACCACCAAGTGGGGCACGTATGCTTATTAGAAAATGCCTTTTGGCTCATCAAATGCTAGGGCCACTTTTCAAAGGGCAATGGACATGGCTTTCCAAGGGCTGCTGAATCAAATGGTGCTGGTCTACTTGGATGACATCATAGTTTTCTCCAAAGATGCCAACAAGCACATGGACCACCTGAGGTTGATCTTTGAGAGATGCAGAGAGTATGGGATCTCTTTGAATCCCCAAAAATGTGTGTTTGCTGTGCATGAAGGTGAGTTGTTGGGCCATGTTTCAAAACAAGGATTAGCTATTGATCATGATAGAATGAATGCCATCTTGGCCTTATCCTTACCCAAGCATAAGAAGGGACTCCAAAGTTTCTTTGGAAAAATAAACTTTGTGAGGAGGTTTATATCTGGTTTTGCAAAATTGGCCAAACCCATCACTACTATGCTTAAGACGAACCAAGTGTTCACTTGGTCAAATGAAGGTAAATCAGCATTTAAGGCTATCAAGCAGGCCATTGTCCAAGCATCCACACTCATGAACCCTGATTTCTCAAGAGATTTCTTATTGTATGCCTTTGCCAATATCGATAATATATCAGCTATGCTGATGCAAAAGAACAGTGAAGGACTTGAACAACCAATAGCTTTTTTCAATCAAGGGTTGGAAGGATATGAGGTGAGGTATACTTTCATAGAAAAACAAGTCCTTGCAGTGGTAAGAAGCCTTAAAAGGTTCAGGCCCATGCTTTCCAATAGCAAAATCTATATCATGGTGTCTCATCTTGGAGTGAGAGATTTCCTTCTTAACAAAGACTTGAATGAAAATAGGGCTGGTTGGATTACCAAGGTCATGGAACATGATGTAGAGATCAAGGTCACTAAGCTAGTGAGAGGCAAAGGTTTGTGCGAGCACATGGTTGATGACCTTAATGAAAACAAAGAGGTTATTTTGGTAACAAAAGATAACTCATAGACGGATGCGCTCCTACCTCACACTAGTTGGCTCCAGGATATGACATGTTTCTTGATGACAAGTGAGTGCCCACAAGGTATGGATAGAGCAAAGAGAAGGAATTTCAGACTTCAGTCCATACCTTATGCATTGGTTGGTGAGGTTCTATTCAGAGAGGACCTCCATGGAGTGCTCCTAAGATGCATAGATGGTAACTAGGTGATCAAGCTTTTGGAGCATTTCCATGATGGACCTGTGGGAGGCCATTTTGCTTCAAGGACCACAACAACAAAGATAATGAGGGTAGGTTATTACTGGCCCAACCTTTTCAAAGATGCGTATGCATGGGTAAAGTGTCAGATGTGTGCTCTCGTTGTCGGTAAGCAAAGATTGGCAGCCCTTCCTCTCAACCCAATTCAGGTAGAGCAACCCTTCATGCAATGGGGGCTAGATTTCATAGGAATGATCAACCCTCCATCAAGTGTGGGGCATAAGTGGGTGCTTACTGCAATCGACTACTTCACCAGGTGGGTGGAAGCCATTGCATTGAAAGAAGCTAATGAAAGTGTAGTCTTAGACTTCTATGACAACATTGTGACCAGGTTTGGTGTTCCATCCACTATCATTTCTGATAATGCACTAGCATTCCTCGGTTTGAAAGTGAATGGGCTCTCAAGATGGGCATCTACCTTAGCACCTCTTCCAACTATTATCCTCAAGGAAATGGATTGGCTGAGTCCACAAATAAAAATTTGCTAAGAATCATCAGGAGAACCATGGAAGTGAACCAGAGAACATGGCATACTAAATTAAAGACAGCCTTGTGGGATGACAAGGTAACTCCTAAAGCTGTTGTTGGCAATTCTCCATATGTTTTAGTATATGGAAGGGAGGCCAAGTTGCCCATTTCTCTTGAGTTTCCTGCATTAGAGCTTGTCCATCAGCTGGAGCTATTGGAAGATGAGGCCATGAATGTGAGGTTGGCAGAACTCATGGAGCTTGAAGAAACAAGAGACCTTGCAATGAAGACCCTAGAGTCATATCAAGCCCAAGTCAAAAAAGCTTTTGACAAGAGAGCCATAGCAAGAGACTTCAGAGAAGGGGATCTAGTCCTCAAATGGGATTCAAATAAGGTCAAGTCAAGAAATCATACCAAATTTGACAGCATGTGGAGTAGTCTTTATTTGATCCACGGATGGAAACAACATGCTTTCCAATTAGCCCAACTGAATGGAGAGGTACTACCCATCCCAGTCAATGGGATTCATCTAAAGTCGTGTTATTAGAAGAGTTTGCAGCCATTGTATATATTGTACATTTTGTATAGCTTTTCATGTTTTTCTCTAAGTGCCCTATGCACATCCTTTTCAGCTTTGTGTTTCCCTTCCCGAAGTGCTTTGGGCACAGTTTTGTTTTGTTCTGGTTGTCCTTATTGCTTCAAAGGGAGGTTCCGATTTAGTGAAAAAGTGACTTGACTCCATGCCCAATGGATGGGTTTGATGAGGCAACATGGTCTAAGTTCTCTTGCATTGACAGGCATGCAACCCCTGTGGGCCGCCAAAGATGTTGGCCATTTTTGGCCCACATATGAAGCTCTTGCATGGTTTGATGAAACATTGGGTCAAAGGCTTAGAAATGGATCCGGTAGTAGTGTTCGAGGATAAACCTGTAAGCCAAAAGCTAAATGAAAAATCTCTTTTTCGGCTAAGTCTTTTACTTGTTCATTCTTTCAGAGAACAAGTGAAAGGTGATTTCTTTTGGGCACATTTTGGTTTCATTTTCCTTTCGGTAAAATTGTGCGGACAATTTCCTTGAAGGAATTCTTTCTCCTTTCAACTAAGTGTTCTCTCTTCGGAAGTTTTGTCTCGATTTCCTTCGTTCAAGTGTCGGAAAATCTTCGAAAAAATTGTTTCGAAAGAATTGTTCCAAGCAAAAGTTCCGAAAGATATCTTTTAAAGCGAAGTGGCCAAAACAAAAACTCCGAAGGATCATTTTAGGTTTTTCGAAGGGTCACTACCCCTTCTGAAAGGACATTTCCATTTTACCTGGGAAAATTGTCATCAACAGTGGGGGCACTTACAAAAGTTTGGATCCTTTGCAAAAGGCCCGGGTCCATTACTTAAGGGCTTGTTCACTTTTCCAGAGGACCATTGCAATATTTCCGAAGGTCTCAAGCAAAAAGTCTGAAGGGTATGTTACCCTTTGGGAGGTGCCATTGACAAAGCCCGAAGGGTCTCTTACCCTTGGGGAAAGTCTTTGCAAAAGTCCGAAGACATAAATTCCTTCGAACAAATTGTTCGCGGGAAAGTGATAAACAAATGCCCGAAATGAAAGTCTGAAGAAATTGATGACAGACCCACAAACGTCAAGTTTGAGCCCTTGCAAATAGCGGTTGGCATTTAAAAGACTAAAAGGAGCTGCGCAACCTATGGACTCGCACCGACATAAATAAGATAAATTCAGGAAAACCAATGTCCTTAGATTGGTTTTCTATCTATAGGGAAGATCTGGTCCGGGTTTCAAGGCAAGAGCTGGTAGGTGAAGTTAATGGGGAGTCCTCGTCCTTCGACATGGCCATCATCTCTGACCAACAACCGACAAATGTAGAAGCAACATGGTTCAGTCAGGTTTATAGATGTAAGAATTTTTGTCCTCATATGTAAGCAGACAAGTGGAGGATGGCGTGGACATGAAAGATAAAGATCAAGCAATTAGAAAAGATGGCTCGGGCATTTAAGACATTCCTGGACTTTTCCTTCCTAGTGGACCATCACATCGTCGTCTTCAACAAGTTTTGTCTTCTAGTGCGTTTCTCGACCAATGAGAGGGCTGGAAGACTTTTGGAGCTAATGGCGGTTATTTCATTGGAGAATGATTAGTTCTAATTAACCCAAGTGTTGGTGAGAATTCATGGAGGGTAGTTGGATCTCATTTATTGATTTTTGTTTGGTCGCCTCTTCTCCTAGGGTCTTCCCCTTTTCTATATATGTCTCGGTTCTTTTCAAAAGAAGATATCCTCATTCGATAAGGAATAACCCTATCAAAATTTGTAAGAAAGATCTTTTGAAGCAATAAAGATTGTTTTTACCTATTTCTTGTCTAAGAATCGTGTTTAACAAGCTTGTGCATGATGGCCTTGTGAAGAAGTGTTCTTCCATGTCCCTTGTCCTTCCTTACCTATTTTCAGGTATTTTCGGGTTAGTTGCAGGTCTGAACTTGAGCTCTTTCTGCCATTAATGGATGGTTGGTGCGAATTTCGAAATTCCTCTCTGTTTCATATATGGCTTAGTGAGCCTGGTTTATGAAAAAATGATGCAAATTAACCGGTTGTGAGGTTGTGTAAGTAGAATTATCTTATGTTGAATTAGTGTTTATTTCATGCTTATTTGGGTCACTCTATTTGGTACATCACCTTTCTTAGTTCAGTTTTCTCTTTTTATGTTACCTTTCTCTCCCTTTTCCTTGGTCAACAATAGGTTTTAGTGTGTGGGAACAACTGAAGTGAAGCATCTGAGGAGCTAGCCTCATTAAATAGCCTAGAGGTTCAACCTCACTACAAGATATCCACAGCCTGAGGTTGCTCCAATTTTGTAGTTGGGAGTGAGAGACCATGAAAAACTCTACCACAAGGGTGCAATTCCACGCTACAATAGGTCCCTGAAACTTGTGAAATAGAAATGCAAAGAAGAAAGAACAAAGCTCTATTGATAACTAAAATTTTCACAGAACAAAGTATTGTCATCATGTATAAGATGAAATAAATAAAGAGAACACAGATCCCAAGCTACCTTAACCCACAAAATATGCAAGTTACCACACATAACCCTGCCTGACAATAATGGTCAGCTCTGGAAGAGTTGAAATGAAAAGATTATGGTGGATTACAAATGCCAATAGAGATATGTTCCATTTTTATTGATTCCCTAAAAAGTTGACAGGAGCATGATCCTGTCTCTTCCAAACACACATCTCATGAAAAGCATACGCTAGAGCTTTCTAGACATGGCAGAGTCAAAGGCAGGTGTCATTTGATATTAATGGGGAATAAAAGCAGACTTCAACAGGATTCTACTTCTAGCTAGAAGTTATATGAATGCCTAGATGGTCTTTCCGTATAGTCCAATATGTACACACTGACAACATACAGAAGCATTATATTACAAACATACATTCCTTAATTGGGGATATTAATTATTTATTGTTGGGATAATTTTCTATCTAGGCCTAACTTTCCCTAGGTGTGCACGCTGAAGTGATTAAGACCCAACAAGTTGGCATGCTGGCATTTCACACAAGACTTAGAGTTCTTGCGTGTTGACCCGAAGCACGCAACAAGGAACCAGTTCCCATGGGTTTTGTCATGCAAAGGTGTACTTATCATATATCAGTGCTCAAACATACACTTTATTCAATGACTAACCAAAAAAAGAAATACACAGTTGTGGTCCTAAGTTCAGTTAAATGAACAAACACAATTAAAACAACCGACACCATTATTTCTAGAATCCACATGATAACATTCAGATAACGCAGTTTCTATTCATCATATTCATAATAGATTCACAAGTTACATAACAAATGCATGGTGCAACTCAGTGATATAACTCAGCTATAAACTGGAGTACAACAACAATATTACAATCATATCCTCGATTACATCAATGGAATAGCAATCAACATCAATCAATCATCATACAACAATAATCAACAACATTACAAAGCTCTAATCAGGGGTATTTATACTTGGTTTTCCCCCACCAAGTAGTTACAATATTAATGACACTCTCAGTGACTAGCCAACGATCTTCAGTGGACTAAGAGTCATGGCAGCCAACTACATTGTTTCCCTAAGGACCCGGGCCTTTGTGCCTCTATATTCCCGTTCGGTGTTAGATCCTCGTCGCCAAGTGCCTATCTTTGTGTGGTCCGGTGCTAGATTTGTGTGTGACTTAGTCTGTTCCATCCTTGAGAATTGCTCCTTAACCGTCTCCTGCTTCCTGCGCATTTCCCAAGTCTTTTGCTAGTGTTCCGAGCCCTCCGTTCTCGGGTTCTCCATTTATTATGCATATTCTCTGACTGGGTCTTCTCGTGTCGTAAACTCCTGCGCCATGGTCTTTTGCACTTGTATATATTTCATGCCGTGTTCCTTCCGCACCGTGCTTCTTCTACGCCTCACGCCTCTATCGAAAAACTTAGCCAAAATTTGGGGTCCAATATCACCGCACACTATGCCATTAGTCTGTCCCGGACTAAGCACTGGTTTTAGCTTCTAACAAAAATTCAAGGCCAAGTTGTTCGATCCACTTCTTGACACCTTCCTAATGTGACAAGGTGTTGAGCAGATTTGTCGTTATTTCTTCAATGGCCGCTTTCAACTTCTTGGTTTCCTCGGGACACTTGCTTGTTTTATTGACCAACCGATCAAGGGATTTGGAAGCATCCTTATGAATGCTCTCAAGCGTGGTGACCTCGGCTACAACTTGTTCTTGGAGTACTGCAAAGTTAGAATTTATTTCTTGTCAATGTGTGCTTATTGTCTCTTCCATAGCGTCTACATCCTTAAATGCCTTTGTGAGCTCAGAGCGGTCTTTTATTAAAAGGGTTGTGTATTAGCCAATTGCTGGTGTTGAAGCTCTTCTACTTGAAGCCGAACTTCCAAAATTTTGTTGGGCCATGCCAGCTTCTCAAAAATCCCATCTAAAATGAGAATCGCATCTCCAACTCTGTGCAAGGCATGCTTGCACACCTCTATAGCTTCAGAAAATTGTTTTGCTGCATGTGTTGCTTAGTTGGCTAATTCAAATTTGTTAAGACAACACCTTTTTCAACCGGTTTTGGAGACAATTCAAGAGCTGAAAGTTCTTGAATGAGTTTATCCTTTTGCCCTGGAATTGAAAGAAAATCCCACATGTTAATGTTGATGTTAGACTTCATCATTTGATCTACAATATTGAACTGAGATGCATTAACCTTTGATTGCGCTTTTTGTGGTACTTGCTGCATTTTATTAACCTCTATATTTTGATTTTTTTGCGCTGTGGGAGTAACAAGCTGCTCTTTTGTACTTTGAGCAACAATACTAGGAACACTTGAAGTATTTGCTACCACTTGGGCTTCCTCAACAATTTTTCTTTTAGTTTTCTGATAGGTTATAGCTGCAACTTGACCATTTGAATCGTTAGTTTTAACATCCTGAGCAGAAGCGACATGATCATCTACTTGCCAATTTACATTAATAGCATTAGGCTGCCCTTGAGTCACTCCTTGTGATGTCAACCCTGTATCTTGATATTGACCTCTTTGAAAATAGAACTCTTCTTGTGTCATCTGTGGCATGGTGATATTCGGTGATACCAAGACCTGGTTTTGAGCATCATTGAGATTTGAGGGCTGCCAACCTGAATCCTGCACCAAATTATTTTGAGGTGGGGTTGGAACAATGGCTTTTGAAGTGGAAGAAGCATTCGGATCAAGAGCAACATATGGCTTAGCTGGAGTTATGGCTCCTTGTGCTTAATAGGGTGGTCTATTTTCTCCGAAACCTGATGAGGAGACCTTTGGTCTTTGAAGGGATGATAGTTCTGATTTTGCTGTTGATAGGGCCTATTTGACCAAAATTGTTGCCTTTTGAGCTGTATTATTTTATTTTCAAAAGATTGTAGCAAACTTTTCAACTCTCTTATCTCACTAGATTGATTAGTAGGAGTTGGAATAGGAACTTGAGGTGCTGGAATTGGATCCAAGGATGGAATTTGAGGAACTTGAGAAACTGGTACAAAATTTATTTTTAGAAATATGGGCATTGGAGGTCTTGGAAAAAGCTTATCTGCTTGTATCAAACTATTTTCTGCCCTTATGGCAACTTCATAAGCATCTGGCAAAGTAGTACCACCCTTTGAATGTATCATCACACTAATGTCAAAATTAAGAGCTTTCAAAAAATACAAAAATGCATATTCAGGGGATGGCCTAATCAGAGCCGGTATCTTGGTCCATGTCTTTTGGAATCTGAGATTAAAATCGGACATGAATTCATGAGGAGCCCTTTGTATGGCAATTAATTGTTCAACTAAAGATAAGTGATCAGATTTGTCTTCAAACTGCTTGACTAAAGCTGCACCCAATTCATCCCAGGTGGAAACGGATTTAAGTGGGAGGGTTCTATACCACTATAATGCTTTTCCTTTGAATGAAGCAACAAGCAATCTAATAGCAACATTATCCTCAACAACATTATGAATTGAACAAAGATTAACCGAATCCTGGATATGCTGAATAGGGGTTGTTTGATTTTCTCCTGAAAAGAATGGAATACTTTTGAGGGCAGATACATGAATGTCGTTTAACTGTGCTAGATTTGTGGACTTCTCCTATTGAATGGAGCAAACACTTGATTTCTAACGGCCATTTGGATGGTGGGGATTGCAGTGTTTAGAACAATAGGATGAGGGGGAGGTAAATATTTCCTTTGAGGATATGGATTTGCCCTCCTAGACCTTGCTCTTTTATAAGTTACAAACTCAAAATGAATACCTTTACTTGTTGATCTTGTGGTAACCTTTGGCATGAACGGATCCCCTGAATGATGTTATTTACTCTGCAACTGAATGTAGATGAATATCCTCTGCTGTTGCGAAAACTCTATGCAAAGAACTTTTTTCGTGGTCCCATCGGGCGTGCCAAAAACTGTTGTCAACCTGGAGTTGCACCCTGAATCGAAGACGTGCTGAAATGGCCAATCCTCTCTTCGGTTGAAACAATGGGATCTTCTCACGAAGGTGGGTGCCTCAATGGTGAGAAGAACCTCCAGAGAAGGCTGGTTCTTGTAAGATGTATCAATGGATCTCTACTCTGTGTTGCGAATCTACCATGGAAAAGGGAGAAAGAAACTCGAAAAGGAAATCCTACTTAATGACGGTGATACACCAAAATATTGATCCACTCTACTTGGAACCTTGAACACTGAATCAAACAAAGGAAAAAAAAGACCTTTGATTTCAATTTATCACGATGCATAAATATTTCATGAGAAGGTTCGATCCAATGACCAAAACGTGAGGGAAAACGATGGAGAGAGGTTTGATACAAGACACTTTGCAGCCATCTAACATCCACTTACAGTTTCAGCAAAAGACATAAATAACACTGAACATGACCTGCATAATATGATGAGCTAACAACTAGTTACGAATCAGAATTTGAGAAGGGAGAGAAATCTACCACGTATGCAAATTGATGAATGAATGTACACTATGCCAGCACTTGAAATCTGAAAGTACAATCTTTCTATTGATTGAAGAGGTTACACAACTCACCAATAGCAGAGTCTGGGCTTACCAAGAGAGGGATACAATTCAAGGCTTAAAAGCCAACTTATATAGAAAAATATACAATAGCGAAGAGATTGGCGCTGAAAATAGAAGAGGTCAACTTAGTCCAACTTTTGTTATTTCAGCCTTCAAATAAAATCTATTTTTGTCTTATGCCTTGCATGAAAGCTCTTTGGCATTGAAAATGGACGGTGCGCCCAAGCTGCATGATGCTACGCCAATCTCCAACTATAAAACTCCTCTTGAGCTGTTTAAAAGATTTTCTTTGCATGAAATCAACGCAAATGCCAAATTAAGAATTACGTTTGAACCGTCAGAACGTTTTGAGCTTTCAAGACAAGCGAGAGTGCATGCATGGAATTTCTTGCTATTTGAAATGTTCAATGCGTTGCCTGCTCATCATGCAAGACGACTCTATTTTTAGAACTGAAGCGTGCTTTCTTTCTTAAATGCGTTTACTTCATTGGAGTCACTTCACGTTAGTTTGTGCATGATATTTGTTTATCCTGCCTTTGCTTTTATTTTGCGTTTGTTTTATTCGCTGTTCATGCTTATGTCCATGTTCAGTTCTGCTTTAATCTTTGCTCATGCATCTATTTTTGCGTTTGTCTTCTTGTTCATTTCTGGCTCAGTCATGTTTGTGCTTACATCTCTGTTCATGCTATTTATCATGCTTAGTTCACTTCGTGTTTTCCCTAGCTTCTCCCATGTTCTGCTTGTGTCTTGTCTATTTTTGCCCAGATTCTTATTTTTGTCTTCAACTTCCAATTGGGTTATCTATTTTCAACCCTTTTGCATAGTCAGATTTTCCCTTAGACTTTCCTCGAATATTTTGCTTCAACTTAGTCCATCCCTTCCATTACTTGTATTTGATTCAGATTATTTTGCTTGTCCCTTTGTTTCATTTCCTGCAGCTTTTGTCGACTTTACTTATTCCTGTTGACTATTTTTGGCCCTGCAGGCCAAAAAATTGGTCTCCCTTCCTTCCCCACTATCTTGAGTAGTCAGTGATGGTTTGACCCTTCTGCTGCTGTGCTTTTCCCCTTTTATAGTAGCCCTATTTTCTGAGCCAAATGACTTGAGGCTTGTATATATCTCGGGTTAATCCACATGTTTTTTCCTGTTTCGGGCAGTTGGTCTACACAAGCCTTTTGACAAAGCATGGGCCGGTTCAAAGCATGCAAGTCGTTTTACAAGGCTCCAAAGACAAAGTGCCCTTGCGGAGGGCAGGCAAATAACCAATTGGGCCTTTTAGCAGGGTCCAAAGGGCAACTTGGGGCCTAGATGCAATTGCGGAGGGCAGAAAACACTTGCAGAGGAACCAAAGAAGAGGGCCGAAAGGTAAGGTTTTCTTCGGAGAAAAGACCAAGGCAAAAGGAAGGATTTCCTTCGGACTTTTGTTCGAAGAATAAATCTGAAGGAAATCCATCAGACAAAGTGCCCGAAGGAATTCCTTCGAACATTTTGTCCGAAGAAATTCACAAGGCAAGGAGCCAAACGGAAAATTACCCTTCGGAAAGAAATCTGCGGCAAAATGGCAAAGGTCTTTCAGACTTTTGTCCGAAGGAAAATACAAGAAAATAAACAAAGACAAATCCTTCAGACAAAAGCCCGAAGGAATTTCTTCGGACTTTTGTCCAAAGGAATTTGTCCGAAGAAAAGGACCGACCGAAAGAAAGAAGGGCTGAGACTCCAAAGAAAAGATTTCCTCCGGGCAAAATGTCCGAAGCTCGGACATTTTGTCCGAAGGAATCGAGAAGCCAACGCAGCCCGAAGGGCAAGTGCCCTTGCGGGGAACTCTCAGCTGCCAAGAAGGGGACCTTTTCAAAGCCCCGAAGGGACACCTTCCCTTCAAGAGGGTTCAATTGCAAAGAGCCGAATGAATACAAAAGGCCGATGGGATTGTGGAAAGCCGAAGAAATTGCCAAAGGGGTGACGGGCCTGAAGACGTCAAATTTAGCATCGCAAACTAGCCGTTGGAATTCAAACATCCAGTGACGTCCCGGTGGACGTCAAATTCAGGACAATGGAATAGCCGTTGGCTTTCAAATGACGACGGTCGCGCGAACGTCAACTTTATGGCGATAATATAGCTGTTGATTCTCAAATGTTTAAAGACGGGTCTGCGCGTGGAAACTCAGCGACCCGCCGATAAGATAGCCCCAAGGGCAGAAAGAGCCAAGAAAAGACAAAAGCTAGGAAAAGACAAAACCCAGGTGGAAACTTAGCGACCCGCCGAGAAAGGAGCCCGAAGAGCCAAGCACAGACACATAGAACAACGCAGGTGGCAAAAGAGACGTTGGCAGAGGAGTTATGCCAGTGGTTGGAACAGCCCTTATGAAATGGTCAAGGAGCGCAAACAGTGAATGGTGCAACCTGTTTTTCTTCATTTAAGCATTAATGACCCTGTTGACCATTTTTGGTCCAACAGGCCAAAATTGGTCCCCTTCTTTCCCTGCTGTTATGAGCCAGTTCATTTCTTGGATTTTGCACAAGTCTGGAAATTTCTATGGACTCTGCAGGAATTTCTACGGACTCTGCAAGAAGAGAACTACGGACTCCGCAGGAAAGAGACGAGTCCCCGACACTTAGGCGCAAAATGGACCATTCAAGTGCTCTTGCGGAGGGCAGGGAACATTTGCAAAGAGGCCAAAGTGAACAAGGTCAAAAGGGTAAGTTCCTTCAGAAATTTGTTTAAGTCAAATGACGAGAATTTCTCGGACAAAATGTTCGAAGGAATTCTTTCGGACTCTTTGTCCGAAGAAATTCTTTGGAAGAAAATCCTGCTGCGAAAAAGACAAGGCAAAGACATAAGCGATTTCTTTCGGACTTTTTGTCCGAAGGAATTCCTTCGGACAAAAAGTCCGAAGAAATTTGGGAAAGATCTGCGAGTAAAAAACCTGAAGAAAGTCTCCGAAGGAAAGGAACGCGCAAGACAATTCTTGCGGACTTTTTGTCCGCGAGAAAAGTAGCCGTGAGAAAATCCGCGGAAAAAGTGTCCGAGTGAAAAGAGCCGAGGAAATAAGCGGATAAAGCAAAGGAAGAGATCCTTCGGACATTTTGTCTGAAGGATTTCAAGACCAAGGAGCTGAAGGACCCCAAGGGTAGGTGCCCTTGCGGGGGACTCTCAGCCAAAAAAGAAAGACACTTCTCCAAAGCCGAAGGGTCACCCTCCCTTCGGGAGGGTCCAAAACAAGAAGCCGAAGGAAAGCAACAAGAGGCCAAAGAAATTCCAAGGGGTGACGGGTCCGAAGACATCAAAATCAAGCATGGCGAACTAGCCGTTGGAAGTTCAAACGCAGTGACAGGTGCGCAGACGTCAAATTTAAGGCTCGTGAAATAGCCGTTGATCTTTGAAAATCTTAAAGATGAGCCCAAGGAACTCAGCAACCCGCCAAGAAGATAGCCCCAAGGGCCGAACGAGCCAGAAAGAGACAAAACCAGCAAGAGACAAAGTGCAGAAGCAGACAAACAATCCAGGTGGCAAAGAGAGGTGTCAACTCAGAGATTTATTCTTGCAGTTGGGACAGTGCTTGCCAAGTTGTCATCAAACGGCACAAACAGTAAGTGACGTGCCCTGTTTTCTCCACTTTGCATTTATAAGTAGACAAACCGCGTGAATATCTGGAAGGAGCAGTCTTGTCTGCTAGAAAAGGGGCGCGGCCCGTGCTTTCACATTAATGTTTCAACGCCAAAGTCAAGACCGACGATTACACATGGTTTTAGCAGGCCTTTTCTAGAAGAATGACATTAGCAACAGTGACTTCTTCTTCCCGCTGCTCACGAACGCACATGGAGCAGCTTGTCAAGGGCGCCAAAAAGTCTTTTCCAAAGGGGCGCCTTTACTTCTCTTTTTTCTATATATTGTAAACTTTTCATTTGAAAAAGGTATCTCTTAGCCTGTAAGGCAAAGCTCTGCCCAAAAATCTCTGGGTTTGTAAGGCAGAACTCTGCCGAATTTTACCTTGAATCAAGACTTAGCAATTTTTGCCTCCATTTGAACTTGCACTCACGCATATGTCTATGTTTTCCTTTTGTGTTAAGTCATTTTCTTTTATGTTTTCACAGAACGATTCCAGCATGTCTAGTGCATTGTGAAGTTTCTTCTTCTGCAGGTCTGCCAGAAGTGTCTACAGCAAGAATATAGGCGCATGTGAACACTCTGCCATAGTGTGTCTCAGAACACCTTTGATAGTTCTTCCCTGTATCTCTACGGACCTCTGACTCACTGATACAGAAGAGTTTTCCACATCAGATGAAGTGTATGGGAGCTTCTTCTTGGTGAAAAGTGTATGTTTTTGGCTGAGTGGATCAACTTTTTTGGTGTATCACCTTTTTAGTTTAGGTTTAGGTTCTGTTTTCAGCATCCTTCTCCCTTTTAACGCCCCCCCCCCCTTTTTTTCATTTATTTGTTAGCAATAGGGAATCCAGGACCTAAAAGATACATCAAAGGGAGCTAGCCCTTATCTAGAGACTCTCCCCCTAGTTTTGCCAGGCCCACAGGGAAGAGGGGAGTTTCCATTGTTGCGTGTGGAAGGCAGTAGCTCGATCCCCTATCCAGGGTGCAATCCACTGCGTCAACAGTTTTTGGCATGCCCGGTGGGACCAATTAGGACAAGTTTTGTCCAAAGAATTGAAGAATTTTTGGTGTGTTCTTCAACCAACTAGCGTTTGAAGGTTTTTTCACCAACACCAATGGTAACTCCGAGTTGAATCAGCTAGTTAAGCAGTTCTGGTGCCATCAAGAAATCTCATTTTTTTTGTATGTATAATCCCTTTACCCAGAATCATGAGCCTTGTTTTCCTTCGTATAACTTTGATCAAGCTCATGTTTTTTATGAAATCGCCCCAAGCAGCTCTCCTAGTTGCCCTTCAACAATAAGGGAAGTAGCACTGGAGTTTGAGAAGCAGGTGGTGGAAATAGACAGATTAAATGAGCGGTATAGATATCAGCAAGAGCTGATGTACAAAGAGGAGTGTTTGTTCAGGCAAGCTCAAGCCTTGCATTCCATGGAGGAGGAAGTAGCAAAATGGAAGAATCCATTCATGCAAGGCAATCAACTTTGTGTGCCCCCTCCTATTCTAAAGAAAGCCCCCTTTTGTGCACCAAACCCTTTCTATCAGATAGCACTTGTTCATTCTAGTTCATCTGATGTATCAATCAATCCTGCTCTTAACCCTGTGCGCCTAGCCTTCAAACATCAAAGGGAACTAGAGCAACCTCCCATGGAGATGAACCTTCTCAATTCCTTAGATTGTGAATCTTCCTTTGGAGGGAACATCATGAACCAGCACGCCTCTCTTCATGCAGCTCTTCCTGTACATCAGCAGACCCTCCCTAACCTTCCCCAACTTCCTCAGCTCTCTCAATATGATCTCTAGATCCCAAGCTGGAAGAAGGAACATCATGAACCAGCTCAAGACCGTAAAGAGGATAAAATTGCTGCCTGTTCACAGGAGCAAAATTCCAATCCCAAGGTCATGAATTGGAAGCAAACAGTGGAATCTTGGGGCAGGAAGGAGGAGAAAGGTTTTGCTCAAAACCTCGAAGAAGATGAAGCTGATCCTACTCATCATGACGATGCTGGTGATCTCCAAGAAAGGCTCTTCCAAGAAGACATAGCCAGGGGAATGCAGAGTTGGAATCCAGAATGAGATTCCTCAGCCAACGTGTGATGGACATGTCTGAACACACCCCATCTACACACCTTCAAGAGAGCTATCAGGCCACACCTGATATAGATGAAGTGCTGGCCAAATGAAAAGAGGAGAATCATTTGATTCTAGCTCAAGGACTGCCTCCTCTTCCACATGGTTTTTCCACTTCACCCATTCTCAAAGAGGAACCTGTTTTGCAGGAGGCGAGTGAGGAAGAAAAGATCCAATCTACAGTTGTCCAAGAGGCTATCATGAGCAATAAAGAAGAAAAAATCATCATCGATGCTCCTTTGGAAGACATCATCAACAATGGAGAAGACGCAGGTCATGCATATATGCAGATGTCCCAGCAATATGAAGAGGAAAGTAAGCATGGTGACCTCTCTCCTTCCTTGTTTGATGAACTTCTTTGTTGCTTTGGTGAGGAAGATGACTACGCCGTGGACCCTGAGTTGGAGGAGGATCAGATGGATGTCTTTGAACAACTAGAGACTCTGATCTTTGAGCAAGAAAAGGAGAGGCCTATTCATCTTGAGGACAATTTTGAAGAAGAGAGCTTTGAACAAGAAGGTGATGTTCTGTGGGATGAGCAATCAGTGTGTGATTTCATTTCAGACATCACAATAGTCACCCTTCTTCAAGAAGGCCATGAGGGAGCAGAGGATGAGTTTGACAGAGTTTTCAATGAAGCAGAAAGGAACGAGTCAAACCATGATGCACTGCAAAGGGACTGTGCATATCAAAGGGCTTATGATGATGAGCCAACAGCGATTGATTTATGGATAAAATGCACCAGCATGAAGAGCCAGCATTCAACAAGCTTCTAAGAACAAGAAGAGTACATATATGTTGGAAGCATGTTTGAATCTGATCCACTCGGATGCAAGCCAATTAAGGTGGCAGGCAAGAGGAACAGGTCACTAAGTCTCCATTCCATTCAGCCACTTGTCTGGCACCATCAGTTTCCTAGCCAGGAAGGGGACTTAAGAAATTTTCCCTTTGATCCAGGAGGGAGGCAAATATACCTGGTTAATTGTACATAGTAGTTTGCTTTCAGTTTTTTTTTTGCTTTCCCTAAGTGTTGTTTGCACAAGTAGTGTTTTTTAGCCTTGTGTGTGTTTTCCCTTGTGTCTGGGGTAAAAGGTCATGATTGATTCTTGGATCTCTCAAGGCTGTTGTTAACCTTTTTTCAAAGCTGCATTTTGATTATGTGCCCAATGGATTTTAAGGCAACTGGTTTCTAAGCATAACAGGCATGCTTCCCCTGTGAGTCACCAATTTGTTGACCATTTTTGGTCCAACAGGGCAAAATCGGTCCCCTTCTTTCCCTGTTGTTCTAAGCCTGTTCATTTCTTGGATTTTGCACAAGTCTGAAAATTTCTACAGACTCTGCAGGAATTTCTACGGACTCTGCAAGAAGAGAACTACGGACTCTGCAGGAAAGAGACGAGTCCCCGACACTTAGGCGCAAAATGGACCATTTCAAGTGCCCTTGCGGAGGGCAGTTCCGGACTCAAGTGCCGTTGCGGAGGGCAGGGAACATTTGCAAAGAGGCCAAAGTGAACAAGGCCAAAAGGGTAAGTTCCTTCGGAAATTTGTTTAAGTCAAAGAACGAGAATTTCTTCAGAAGAAAATCCCGCCGCGAAAAAGACAAGGCAAAGACAAGCGATTTCTTTCGGACTTTTTGTTCGAAGGAATTCCTTTGGACAAAAAGTGCGAAGAAATTCGGGAAAGAGCCGCAAGTAAAAAACCTGAAGAAAGTCTCTGAAGGAAAGGAACGCGCAAGACAATTCTTGCGGACTTTTTGTCCGCAGGAAAAGTAGCTGTGAGAAAATCTGCGGACAAAGTGGCGAGTGAAAAGAGCCGAGGAAATAAGCGGATAAAGCAAAGGAAGAGATCCTTCGGACAATTTGTCCGAAGGATTTCAAGACTAAGGAGCCGAAGGACCCCAAGGGCAGGTGCCCTTGCGGGGGACTCTCAGCCAAAAAAGACACTTCTCCAAAGCCGAAGGGTCACCCTCCCTTCGGAAGGGTCCAAAACAAGAAGCCGAAGGAAAGCAACAAGAGGCCAAAGAAATTCCAAGTGGTGACGGGCCTGAAGACGTCAAAATCAAGCACGACGAACTAGCCGTTGGAAGTTCAAACGCAGTGCTAGGTGCGCAGATGTCAAATTTAAGGCTCGTGAAATAGCCGTTGATTTTTGAAAAGCTTAAAGATGAGCCCAAGGAACTCAGCGACCCGCCAAGAAGATAGCCCCGAGGGCTGAAGGAGCCAAAAAGAGACAAAACC
Organism: Torreya grandis; assembly: GCA_037957365.1. Lineage (NCBI taxonomy): Eukaryota > Viridiplantae > Streptophyta > Pinopsida > Cupressales > Taxaceae > Torreya > Torreya grandis. The sequence goes on along the minus strand of JARHVA010002714.1, from coordinate 207,803 downwards.
AGGAGGAGACAAAGTGTAGAAGTAGACAAACAGTCCAGGTGGCAAAGAGAGGTGTCAACTCAGGGATTTATTCTTGCAGTTGGGATAGTGCTTGCCAAGTGGTCATCAAACGGCGCAAACAGTAAGCGACGTGCCCTGTTTTCTCCACTTTGCATTTATAATCAGACAAACCGCGTGAATATTTGGAAGGAGTAGTCTTGTCTGCAAAAAAGAGGCGTGGCCCGTGCTTTCACATTAATGTTTGAACGCCAAAGTCAAGACCAACGATTACACAACATGGTTTTAGCAGGCCTTTTCTAGAAGAATGACATCAGCAACAGTGACTTCTTCCCGATGCTCACAAACGCACATGGAGCAGCTTGTCAAGGGCGCCAAAAAGTCTTTTCCAAAGGGGCGCCTTTACTTCTCTTTTTTCTATATATTGTAAACTTTTCATTTGAAAAAGATATCTCTTAGCCTGTAAGGCAAAGCTCTGCCCAAAAATCTCTGGGTTTGTAAGGTAGAACTCTGCCAGATTTTACCTTGAATCAAGACTTAGCAATTTTTGCCTCCATTTGAACTTGCACTCACACATATGTCTATGTTTTCCTTTTGTGTTAAGTCATTTTTTTTTATGCTTTCACAGAATGATTCCAGCATGTCTAGTGCATTGTGAAGTTTCTTCTTCTGCAGGTCTGCCAGAAGTGTCTACAGCAAGAATATAGGCGCATGTGAATACGCTGCCATAGTGTGTCTCAGAACACCTTTGATAGTTCTTCCCTGTATCTCTACGGACCTCTGACTCACTGATACAGAAGAGTTTCCCACATCAAATGAAGTGTATGGGAGCTTCTTCTTGGTGAAAAGTGTATGTTTCGGGCTGAGTGGATCAATTTTTTTGGTGTATCACCTTTTTAGTTTAGGTTTAGGTTATGTTTTTAGCATCCTTCTCCCTTTTCAACCCCCCCCCCCCCTTTTTTTCATTTATTTGTTAGCAGTAGGGAATCCAGGATCTAAAAGATACATCAAAGGGAGCTAGCCCTTATTTAGAGACTCTCCCCCCAGTTTTACCAGGCCCACAGGCAAGAGGGGAGTTTCCATTGTTGCGTGTGGAAGGCAAGAGCTCAGTCCCTTGTCCAGGGTGCAATCCACTGCGTCAATAGAGCCATTTAAGCATTAATGAGCAGACAACCGCGTGAACCTTTTTAAGAAGCGGTTTTTTTTTCAAACAAAAAGACACGACTCATGCTTTCACAATGACGTTTAATATAATTTAAACGCCAAAGTCAAGACTTGGACTACCACAGCATGGCTTCCTTCACCGGACTTCCTCTTCCCAATGAATTGAACACAGCATGGGCCACTTGTGGAAAAAGGCGCCATTGCTTTCTCTCTTTCTCTTTCTCTATATATTGTAAACTCTCATTTGAGAAAGGGATCTATCTCTTTCATTTTGTAAGGCGATGCCCTGCCAAAATTTCACCTTGAATCAATAGAATGCATTTTACTTCTTTCTCTGGTTATATCTCTGAGTGTGTCTGAGTATTAACCTTGTGTTTATTCATTTTAGCTTGATGCTTTCACAAGTTGACATCAACACACCTAGTATAGCTAGAGTACCAATTCTGCAGGGTAACAAGAAGAGCTGCATCTGGAGCGCATAGACAAAAAAGGGTTATCAGACAGTGTGTTTTCTACAACGTCTGTGGTAAGTTCATTTTCTGTCTTCATTAAGCCTCCATGTTAAATCTCTCTACAGTTTGGTCTTTTCATCAGATAAAGTGTATGTCCGCCCTCTTTTGGTCTGAAGTGTGAGTAACTGAGTAGATCAACTTGTTTGGTGCATCACTGCTTTAGGTTAGTTTTTGTTTTCATCCCCCCTTTTTTATATATTAGCAGTAGTAGTGAAATAACTCAGAGATGCATCAAAGGGAGCTGGCCCTTATTTAGAGATTCTCCCCTCAACTTTGCCAGACAAATGCTGAGCCTTCTGTCAAGAGTGTGATCCACAGTGTCAACAATTTTAGCATGCCCGATGGGACCAATTTTTAACACTCTGAAAAGTTTCAGGATTGATGCTGGTAATGTTACAGCGAAAAATCAATCATTAATCCAACATCTGGCGACTCCATTATCAAGAGCATCAGTCTCTGATCAAAGATCACTCTGACATCGTATGCCTAAGGTCACCACACGATCTGCTGCTAAGGGTGTCCCTTTTGAATTTGTTGTACTGCCATTAAACTCAACAAGGCGACTGAGGTTTGCAAAGACTCATCCTTATTCAACAAGTTATTTTCTCAGACCTGCTATAAGATACACTTACGCAAGAAGGCCTCGGTTGAACCCTATCATAGCTATGGCTTTACCTTTTGTGGCTTTTCATGGTCAATGTCCTTTGAATCTTCTGCATTATGACCCAATCCCAGGGACAACCCTTAAGAGTGTGCCTCCCTTTACTGGAGAAGGGCCTATTACTGCTATTGAGCACATCAGAAATATTGCCAACCTCTGTAATATTCACAATGTCACTGAAGAAAACATTGCTATCAGATTGTTGGCATTGTCTTTTAAGGGCAAGGTTCTGGATGGTATGGGACTCTGCCTATGAATTCAATCGGCACATGGAACGAATTGGGTACCCTCTTATCAAATAGATTCGAGGAGAAGAGTGACCACCTCTCGCTTGCCGAGCATCTAACCACCATGCAAAGAGCTCCACACGAATTTACGCAGGATTTCAATACTCGATTTCAAAAGACCTGGGATAGAATCCCCATTTTGGTAAGGCCGACCCCAAGCTATGCTTTCCTCTATTATTTGAAAGCATTGAACGACATTGCTGTTATGATACAGTCCATGGGAGGACAAGTGCTGCCCGCTGCCTATAAAATAGCCATAGCTACTGAGAATTACCTGGTGCAAGCGGGAAAGATAGCCCCTAGACCTCATATGCTGCTCTTCCTTGAATTGTCACCTCCAGTCCAGACTAGTGCACCCACCTTAGCTCTTCTGCCTGGCATAGAAAAGCCAGCTGCTACTTCACCCAATGACCTTCTGAAGTTAAAAGCTTGTTGCAAAGCGTGACCAATGAACTAGTGGCTCTCAAAAGACAGCAAGCTCAAAGCTATCGGCCAAATCAGGGATATCAACAATTCAGGCAAGCAAATAGACCCCCTTTCCAGAATTACAATCAAGGACAGGGTCAGTTTGCACAAGCCAGACCTTATCAAGGCTATAATCCAAGCACTCCATCATCCAAGGCTCTAGTGCCCGCTCAAAATAATCTGGTACAAGGAGAGCCAAATTTCTCACCCATGGGATATGGTCAAGATCAAGGTGTTTATACAAATGAGATGCCGAGTCAATACATGAATGTACAAGACAATCAGGGAGTCGCTGAATTCCCAAGCTTTGAGGCGTTAGTGCAACCTGACATGGACAGCAGGCCGGCCCAGTCTGATTCCACTCTCATGAATCACCTGGAAGGTGAATTCTGTGCAGTCAACTACGTGGGCAATGCAGACAACCAAGGTGATTATGTTGCAGCTAACGCAAGGTCTAAAAGAAGAGCTATAGAGGAAGCTCAGGCTGCTGCCCAAACGTCTGCCGCATCTTCTTCGTCACATGAAAACCAAAAATTTTCAAATTTCAGGCCGCCGATTACACCCTCAGCTCCTCGACCTGTGCCTCAGAGTGCAAGTAATCCAAAAGATAATTTGAAAGGGGGCAACCCTCAGATTAATGTGGTGGATCAGATGAAGAAGCTACACATGAATATCTCCTTGTGGGATTCATTATCAATACCGAGACAAAAGGACATGCTGCAAATGGAATTGCACGCGCTAAATGAACAAGATGCCCTAGCAAAAGACGATAATGTTCTGATCACTGTTGGGTGAATATTTTGTCGGCCAACTAACTGGTGACCAAAATAGTTCCTATCACCACAGCATAGGGAGATTGGTCGTCCAATGTTGCAGGTTTACCACATCCAAAGGGAACAAATCTCTCCTCTCATCAAGGGGAGGTTCCCTAATAAATATGCGGAGTCTATATACTATATATATAAGCAAAAAGTAAGACAGGGGTGGGATAAACCATCCATCTCTTTTTTTTCAGAGATGATGCTAACAAACAGAGAAGAAATCCTAGCTGATTGGTGAAGGTACTTCTCTTATTTCAGAAGTAACATTCAACCAAGAGCCAGATCCCTTCCCGGATAGTAGAAATCTTGGTGAAATAACAGAGGACACTTCTCTTCTTTCAGAAGTGCTTGTTCTTGCAAACAACATGAATCTTTCTGGTAAGCAACTGGTAACCAAAAGTGCAGAGTAACCAGCAGCCTGAGATGTAGCACAAAGTCTCCACCTCGACTGCCCAAGAGTGAAATACGAAGAACAATGGGGGCACAAAATCGTCCCAAGGTCCTTTACACAGAAACATAAAATAAACACACACTGAAGACAACTATGACAGCACAAAGTCTAAAAGTAGCTGGCTTCAGGACACCTTTCTTATCACCTCCACTAGTTCTGCTTGTTAAATCAAATAAACAAGAATGCTTTCAGAAGCCGGACATAAGAACAATCTCCTAATGTAGCACAAGCTATAATAGCACAAAGTCTGCAAGTAACTTGCTTTCTCATTCAATCAAAGAAATATGAACTACAATCTGAGCTCAAAGTCTCAGTAATGCCTTTCAATTTGGGCAGAGTTTCGCTTCTGGTAAGGCTAAGATCTCTTTAAAACAATAAAAGAGATTACAATATATAGCAGCCAAGAAAGACTTGGCATTTTTTCCATAGAACGGCCCATGCTGTGCATTTAATGCTTTGAATGCATTTCCAGGTTTGTCAAAGGACTGCGTTGAAAACAGGGCGGCTGTCTTAACTATGGCGTGTCATTTCATCCCATATGTCTTCTCCCGAGTCTGTCCCCTCTAACGTCTGCGCAGTTGTCCATTTTGTCTTTACTTCATGGAAGGAAAAACAGGTTGCGTCTTTAATTTGCAAGCCAAAATACCTGCTTAGTGGACTATTCCACCTATTGAAATTACTTTTGCATAGATATTTCGGGCTTTTCCCTCTTTCTGCTTTTGTCTTTTCCAGCTTTGTCTCTTCCTGCTGCGATTTGAGCTATCGGGCTATCTTTTTGGTCAGTCGCTTGGTTCTTCCTTTAAGTTTCGCGCTCTATTTGAATTTCCACGGATTTTTCCTTACTTTAAATTTGATGTTCGAGGGACCGTCAATGGTTGCTGGCTGCTTGAACCGTGTTGAACTTTGAACCTATGAACCATTTGAAAGTTCATTGGTTCAAAGCTTTGTCGGTTCACTCTCTCTTTTGGTCCATCGCTTCCCTGCTTAAGCGCTTCTTTGCTCTCTGGTTGAACCATCCGTTGAACCACCTGTTTGTTGCTTCTTTCCTTGACTGAGACTGCCTTTGAACTGCTTGAACCTGTGAACCATTGAACTTTGAACTCTTTTGGTTCAAGGTTCAATCGGTCCATTGGTTCTTTGGTTCTGCCCGTCGCTTGTTCTTCCTAAGCTCTTTGATCTTTATCGCACTTGGTTGAACCTTTGAACTTGCGAACTCGTTGAATCATTTGGTACAACGGTTCAATCGGTTCATTCTTTGAAACTCTTTGTGCCTAAGTCTTTGAGGATTCCTTTTTGCGTCTTTGTTTAGCGTTTGGAACGTCTCGAAGGGAAGGTGTCCCTTTGGGTCCTTGGAAAAGGTCCTTTTTCTGACGTCAGGTGTCCCCTGCAAGGGTATCTACCCTTCGAGATTTTTCATGCGACCTTCAGGCTTTAACTTCCTTGGCAGGTTCTTCCATCTTCGGCGGGCTTTTGGCTTTCGGGCTTTTCCTTCGGACAAAAAGCCCGAAAGAATTCCTTCGGACAAAAAGTCCGAAGGAATTTTGCCTTAACATTTTTTCGAGAAAAGTCTTCCCGAAAGAATTCTTTCGGCCTCTTCATTTAATCATTTCCATCGGACAAAAAGTCTGAAAGAATTGTTCCTTTTGGGCCTTTGAACAAATCCGAAGGAATTCTGTCTTTTCTTTGACCTTCGAACCAATGTTGTCTGCCTTCCGCAAGGGCACTTGCCTCTTTGGCTTTGGGGCAGCCCCTTGAACCTACCGATTGAACCAACTTTGGTTCAACAGTTCAATGGTTCAATCAGTTCATTCTTCGTTATTTGGCTGTCTTTTTGATCTTTTGCACCAAGCGCGTTGAACCAATTGGTCGTTGAACCCGTTGAACTCGCCTAAGTGTTGAGATCTTGCTTCTTTCATGCAGAGTCCGTAGAAATCAACATGCGAAACTCATAGAACTTGGCTTGCAGAGTCTGTAGATTTTCTTCCTGCAGAGTTCGTAGATTCAAGCCTGTAGAGTCCGTAGATTCAAGCCTGCAGAGTCCGTAGATTTCTGGAAAAGCTTTGAGAAATGAAGAACCCGAATGCTCAGAACAATTTTTTGAAAAGGGGAGAGATTATTTTGGTCCGATGAATCAAAATAGTTCATAGGTTGTCCCAAAAATGAGTGATATTTTTGGGGGACAACAATCACGAATGGGCACTCTTCCACAGCAGGCCAAGTAAAGAAAGAAGAAAAGGTTCCTCCTTTCTATCTGTCCTTAGTCATAGGAGATTTCCTGGTGCACAATTGCATTATTGACAGTGGGGCAATCACCTCAGTAATGCCCAAATGCATAGCGGATAAACTGGGGCTCAAATATGAAAAAATGACTAAGAGAGTCCTGCAGCTGGATGGATCACCAACAAAGACAGTAGGAGTGGTGAGTGGCTTGAACTTGACGCTCCACGCCTGTCCAACTTTCTCAGTTCCCCACGACGTGGTAGTGGCGGATGTTCCTCCCTACTTTGCCATGTGCTTGTCCAGGTATTTCACATCCAAAATAGGCGGGTACCTAGCAGCAAACTGGTCCTACTTGGTTTTTAGAACCAAATTTGAGACTAAGGTCAAGATTGAGTCGGAGCCAATCCACAGAGATCATATGGAACCGTACTCACTTAAGGCAGCAAATGTCAACGACGCCATTATTGATGAAAAAGAATTTCAAGTGGATCAATCTCCAACCTCTGCCCTTGAAGGAGTTGCTGACCTGCTCTTAGAGGAATGGGGAAGTGACAACTTTGAACGTGACCCTTACAAGTTCATAGAAAAAGAGGGATTAAGGAGCTGCAGGTTTTTGGGGACAACGAGTTGATCGTAAATTAGGTGAGAGACCGAAATCTGACAAAAAATTCCTTGCTTAAGTCTTACAAGCACAGGGTGTGGGACTTAGTAGAGAGTTTCCTTGCTTTCAATGTTACTTCCATCTCAATAGAGCAGAATAAGCAAGCGGACAGACTAGCGGCAATTGGTGCTCCATTCGATGTCCCCAAGGAGATAGGCCGAGACATCAATCTGCGCCATTTAAAAGTGGTAATCAGACCATCCGTGCCTGATAACCTAAGCAACTGGCAGGGGTTTGACAACGATCAACAGATAGTGCTCTTCTTGCAAGAGGACGCTGAGTTTGCCTTTAGAAACCAAGCCAAGCTACGGTAGCAGTATGGCGGCCAGATTTTTCAGCTGAAGAACAATAAACTTTCAAAAGGCTTGGTCACTCTCGAAAGTATCTTCAACGAGGATGACCAATTGAAAAATGACAAAGCAAGCATCACAACGAAGAAGGAGAACTATGAAAAAATTGAGATATTCAAGAACACGCTGTTCGCACTTGGAAAGGTATGTACAGATCATGAAAGACAGGCTTTCGTCTTGTTGTGCCAGGAATTTGTTGATGTCTTCGCTTGGGAGTATAGCAACCTGAAGGGTTTTGACTCAAGTTTGGCCCAACACACTATTGAGCTGGAGGAAGGCGCCAAACTATCAAACAAAAACAAAGGCCTATCGACCCGAAGATTGAGCCTCTCATGTGGAAGGAACTCACCAAGTTGATTGAGTCTAGAATCATATTTTCAATCAAACACTCTTTTTGGCTGGCCAATCTTGTTCTTGTTCGAAAAAAGAATGGGGAGATCAGAGTATGTGTAGATTTCAGAGACCTCAATAGAGTCTCGTTGAAGGACCATTATCCTCTCCCAAGTATGGAGCAGATCCTCCAAATGGTGTCAAGTAGCAAACGTTTCTCCCTCTTGGATGGGTATTCAGGGTACAATCAGATTTTGGTGCAAGACTGTGACCCGTACAAGACAACGTTCACTACCAAATGGGGGAGGTTTGCTTATCGAAAAATGCCATTTGGACTGTCTAATGCCAGTGCCACTTTTCAACGAGCTATGGACATGGCTTTTCAAGCCCTGATAAATAACATTGTACTGGTGTATCTTGATGATGTGACAGTATTTTTTAAGGAAGCAGGCCAACATATGAAACACTTTAGGCAGATGTTTGAGAGGTGTAGAGAGTTCGGCATCCCTTTCAACCCAAAGAAATGCGTGTTCGTTGTCCATGAAGGTAAACTCCTTGGCCATGTTGTTTCGAAGGAAGGCTTAACCATTGATTCGGAAAGGGTTCGCTCCATCCTAGAACTGTCATTGCCTAAGCATAAGAAAGGTCTGCAAAGTTTCTTTGGCAAAATAAAATTCATCAGGAGATTTATCCCAAACTTTGCCGAGACAGTCAAGCCATTGACCTCCATGCTGAAGAAGGATGAGAAATTCGCATGGACAGCACAAAAGAAGGATAGTTTTGAGGAGATCAAGCAAGCTATCGCCTAGGCTCCTACCTTGATCAATCCCGACTTCACTAAAGATTTCAACCTCTACACCTTCGAAAATGAAGAGGTAATCTCCACTATGCTTACCCAAACGAATGGTGAGAACCTTGAACAACCGCTTGCATTTTTTAGCCAGGTTCTAGAGGGTTTTGAGGTCAGGTATACATATGTAATGTCCCCACTTTAGCAGTTGACCAAGTGTGTGTGTGCGTTAGCCTAGTTCTACATGGTCCCGAGGGCTAACGAAGGGTTTAAAGGGATCCTTGAGTGTTTTGGCCTAGTCATTTTCAGTTTGGGCCAAAACATAGTTGATTTACTCAGTTTCAGGCATACTATTTTTAGTTAGTAGGACACAGCGGATGCCAGTTTTGGTGATTGGATTTGATACTCCTTGACGAGAGCTTTCCGGTGAACTATCACTTGCGCTATTCGGAGTCCGATTGCTATTATATTTTAATGCTTGAAGTGTTATAAAAGTAACATTTAACTTAATTACAAGATATTAAAGTGTTACTTTGAATATTTACTTTATGGGGATGGTACCCAAGGGAGACATAAGTAATATTTTAATATATAAAATGTTGCACATCTTTTATCCCACATTGCTCATGAGAGTTGAGTCGCCCCTTGGAGAAAGAATAGAAGGAAGTGTTTGTGGCTTCATTAGGCATGTTGGATAAGAAGAAAAAATTGATGCACTTGCAGTTTGCAAGTTATTTTGGGCAGTTGGGAACGTCCTTCTCATCTGTAGCACTCCTGTAATGGGCACCTCTGTTACGCCCAAAACTAATTGTTGACCATTTTTGGTCCAGCAGGCCAAAATCGGTCCCCTTCTTCCCTTGCTATTCTGAGCCAGTTGAATTCGGGTTGCATAAGTCTTTCGGCAGAAGATGAACCAGTTCAAAGAGTGCAAGGTTTTACAAAGCTTCTTCGGACTCTTGTTTGAAGAAATTCACGAGAGAGCTAAAATGGTTCAAGATACTTTTCTTTAAGGTTGGAAAAGTGGTTCAACGTCGGGGTTCAATGACATGATATTTCCAAGAGTTAGCAACTTTGAACCGTTGAACCATTGAACTGGTTCAATCGATTGGTTCATCGCTTTGGTTCAACGTTTTGGTTCAAAGGTTAAGTTCGTCGCTTTGGTTCAACGACTTGGTTCAACGGCTCGGTTCACTCAGTCGGTTCAACGGCTCGGTTCAATGTTTGGTTCAAAGGGATGGTTTGAGAAATGGTTCAATCAGAAGGTTCAAAAAAGTCTCCCGAAGGACCAGCGCCCTTGCGGAGGGCAGTTCCAGACCCAAGTGCCCTTGCGGAGGGCAGGGAACACTTGCAAAGGGATCAAGGAGAAAGCCGAAAAGTTAAGTTTTCTTCGAAAATTTTTACAAGGCAAAGGACGAGAATTTCTTCGGACAAAAAGTCCGAAGAAATTTGAGAAAAGCCGCGGGAGAAAAACCCGAAGAAATTCCAAAGGTCAAAGGAAATGATCAAGATAATTCTTGCGGACATTTTGTCCACGGAAAAAATAGCCAGGAGAAAAGCCCGAACGAAGGCAAAACACAAAGAAAGATATCCTTCGGACAAAAGTCCGAAGAAATTCGGCCGCCAAAACAATGAGGACCCGACTAAGACAAAAGCCCGACCAGAGGAAAAAAAGCCAAAGGAAAGGAAAAGGCCGAAGAAATTCCAAGGGGTGACGGGCCCGAAGACGTCAAAATCGAGCACGGCGAGCTAGCCGTTGGAGGTTCAAACGCCCAGTGACGAGTGCACAGACGTCAAATTTAAGGCGGTGAAATAGCCGTTGATTTTGAAAAAGCTTAAGGACAAGCCGCGAGTGAACTCAGCGACCCGCCAAGAAGATAGCCCTCGAGGGCCGAAGGAGACAGAGAAGACAAAACCAGGAAGAGACAAAGTGCGGAAACGGACAAAACAGTCCAGGAGGCAAAGGGAGGTGTTGACTCAAAGATTTACTCCTGCAGTTGGAACACTGCTTGCCAAGCGGTCATCAAGAGGCGCGAACAGTGAACGATGCGCCCTGTTTTCTCCACTTTGCATTTATAAGTAGACAAATCGCGTGAATATCTGAAAGGAGCAGTCTTGTTTGCAGAAAAAGAGGCACAGCCTATGCTTTCACATTAATGTTTGAACGCCAAAGTCAAGACCGACGATTACACAACATGGTTCTATCAGGCCTCTTCTAAAAGGATGATATCAGCAAAAATGACTTCTTCTCGATGCTCTCAAACGCACATGGGCCACTTGTAAAAAGGGGCGCCAAAGTCTTTTCCAGAAAGCGCCAAAGTCTTTTCCTCTTCTCTATATATATTGTAAACTTTTCATTTGAGGGGATATCTCTTAGCGTGTAAGGCAAAGCTCTGCCCAAAAAATCTCTTGGTTTGTAAGGCGGAACTCTGCCGATTTTACCTTGAATCAAGACTTAGCAATTTTTTACTTCCATTTGAACTTGCACTCACGTATTTGTCTATGTTTTGGTTTTGTGTTAAGTCATTTTCCTTTATGCTTTCACAGATCAATTCCAGCATATCTAGTGTATTGTGAAGTTTTTTCTTTTGCAGGTCTGCCAGAAGTGTCTGCAGCAGGAATATAGGGGCATGTGAACAGGCTGCCATAGAGTGTCTCAGAACACCTTTGGTAGTTCTTCCTCCCTGTCTCTCTATAGACCCCTGACTCACTGATGTAGAAGAGTTTCTCACATCAAATGAAGTGTATATCTGCTTGTTCTTGGTGTAAAGTGTATGCTCAAGCTAAGTAGATCAACTTTTTTGGTGTATCACCGTTTTAGTTTAGGTTTTGTTTTTCAGCATCCTTGTCCCTTTTCACCCCCCCATTGTTAGCAGTAGGAAATCCAGGATCTCAGAGATACATCAAAGGGAGCTAGCCCTTATCTAGAGACTCTCCCTCCAGTTTTGCCATACCCACAAGCAAGAGGGGAGTTTCCATTGCGATGCGTGGAAGACAAGAGCTCAGTCTTTTGTCAAGGGTGCAATCCACTGCGTCAACAGTTTTTGGCACACCCGGTGGGACCACGTTCGGACACTCAGAAAAGTTTCAGGATTGGTGCTGGTCCTGTTACAGCAGAACGAACCATTAATACAGCATCTGACTTTTAATCAGGTGATTGTGGGACAAGTTTTGTCCAAAGAGTTGAAGAATTTTTGGTGTGTCCTTCAACCAACCAGCCTTTGGAGGCTTTTTCATCAACACCAATGGCGACTCTGCGTTGAATCAGCTGGTTAAGCAGTCCTGGTGCCATCAAGAAATCTTATTTTTTGTATGTATAATTCCATCACCCAAAATCATGGGCCTTGTATTCCTTCATATGGTTTTGATCAAACTCAGACTATTCATGGAATCGCCTCAAGCAGCTCTCCTAGTTGCCCTTCAACAATAAGGGAAGTAGCACTGGAGTTTGAGAAGCAGGTGATGGAGATAGACAGTTTAGATGAGCAGTATAGATATCAGCAAGAGCTTATGTACAAAGAGGAGTGTTTGTTTAGGCAAGTTTAGGTCTTGCAATCCATGTAGGAGGAGGTAGCAAAATGGAAGAGTCCATTCATTCAAGGCAGTCAGCCTTGTGTGCCCTCTCCTATTCTAAATAAAGCCCCCTCTTGTGCGCCAAATCTTTTTTACCAGATAGCACTTGCTCACTCTAGCTCATCTGATGCATTAACCACTCCTGCTCTTAACCCTTTGCGCCTAGCTTTCAATCATCAAAGGGCGTTAGAGCAACCTCTCATGGAGACCAACCTTCTCAATTCCTTAGATTGTGAATCCTCCTTTGAAGGGAATACCATGAAACAACACGTCTCTCAGGAAATTCTTCTTATGCATGAGCAGACCCTTCCTAATCTCCATCAACCTTCTCAGGTCTCTCAACATGATGTCAAGATTCCAAGTTGGAAGAAGGAATATCATGAACCAGCTCAGGAACTTGAAGAGGATAAAGTTACTCCCTGTTCACAAAGGGAAAATTCCAGTCCCAAGGTCATGAGTTGGAAGCAAACAATGGAATCATGGGGCAGGAAGGAGGAGGAGAAAGGTTTTGCTCAAAACCTTGAAGAAGATGAAGCTGCTCTTACTCATCGTGATGATGATTGTGACCTCCAAGAAAGGCTCTTGCAAGAAGATATATCCAGGAGAATTGCAGAGTTGGAGTCCAAAGCGAGGTTCCTCAGCCAATGTGTGATGGACGGTTCAGACCAAACAACAGATTTCATGTCTGAACACACCCCATCTACACACCTCCAAGAGATATATCAGACCACATCTGATATAGATGAAGTGCTGGCCAAATGGAAAGAGGAGAATCATTCGATTCTAGCTCAAAGACTGCCTCCTCTTCCACATGGTTTTAATCATCAGCCTTCCACTTCATCCTTTCTCAAGGAGGAACCTGTTTTGCAGGAGGCGAGTGAGGAAGAGAAGATCGAATTTGCAGTTTCTTAAGAGGCTATCATGAACGACGATGAAGAGGAAATCATCATGGAGGTTCCTTCTGAAGACATCATCAACAATGGAGAAGACGCAGGCCATGCATACATGCAGATGTTCCAATAATACGAAGAGGAATGTAAGCATGGTGAGCTCTCTCCTCCCTTGTTTGATGAACTTCTTTGTTGCTTTGATGAGGAGGATGACCATGCCATGGAGCCTGAGTTGGAGCAGGATCAAATGGATGTCTTTGGACAACTAGAGACTCTGATCCTTGAGCAGGAAAAGGAGAAACTTGTCTATCTTGAGAACAGCTTTGAAGAAGAGAGCCTTGGACAAGAAGGTGATGTTCTGTGGGATGAGCAATCAGTCCGTAATTCCATTTCAGACATCACAACAGTCACCCTTCTTCAAGAAAGCCATGGAGCAAAAGGTGAGTTTGATAAGGGTCTTCAATAAAGCAGAAGGGAACGGGTCAAACCATGATGCATGTCAAAGGAGCTATGCATATCAAAGGGCTTATGGTGATGAGCCAATAGCCAACGATTTCTTGGTAAAACACGCCAGCATAAAGAGCCAGCATTCGACAAGCTTCCAAGAACTAGAAGAGTACATATATGTTGGGAGCATGTTTGACTTTGATCCACTCGGATGGAAGCCAATCAAGGTGGCAGGCAAGAGGAACAGGTCACCAAATCTCCATTCCATTCAGCCACTTGTCTGGCACCATAAGTTTCCTTGCCATGAAGGAGACTTAAAAAGTTTTCCCTTTGATCCAGGAGGGAGGCAAATATACCTAGTTCGCTGTATATAGAAGTTTGCTTTCAGTTTTCTTTCCCTGTTTTCCCTAAGTGCTGTTTGCACAAGTAGTGTTTTTAGCCTTATGTGTATTTTCCTGTGTGTTTGGGGTAAAAGCTTCATGATTGATTCTTGGATCTATCAGGGCTGTTGCTAACCTTTTCAAGCTGCATTCTGACTCCGTGCTCAATGGACTTTAAGGCAACTGGTTTCTAAGCATAGCAGGCATGCTTCCCTTGGGAGTCGCCAATTTGTTGACCATTTTTGGTCCATCAGGCCAAAATCGGTCCCCTTCTTCCCTTGTTCTGAGCCAGTTGAATTCGGGTTGCATAAGTCTTTCGGCAGAAGATGAACCAGTTCAAAGAGTGCAAGGTTTTACAAAGCTTCTTCGGACTCTTGTTTGAAGAAATTCACAAGGAAAGAGAGCTAAAATGGTTCAAGACACTTTTCCTTAAGGTTGGAAAGTGGTTCGACGTCGGTGTTCAACGACATGATCTTTCCAAGAGTTAGCAACCTTGAACCGTTGAACCATTGAACCGGTTCAATCGATTGGTTCAACGTTTTGGTTCAACGCTTTGGTTCATCGCTTTGGTTCAAAGGTTTGGGTCATCGCTTTGGTTCAACGCTTTGGTTCATCACTTTGGTTCAAAGGTTAAGTTCGTCGCGTTGGTTCAATGACTTGGTTCAACGGCTTGGTTCACTCAGTTGGTGCAACGGCTCGGTTCAACGTTTCGGTTCAACGGCTCGGTTCAATGAGTTGGTTCAACGTTTGGTTCAAAGGGATGGTTCGAGAAATGGTTCAATCAGAAGGTTCAAGAAAGTCTCCCGAAGGACCAGCGCTCTTGCGGAGGGCAGTTCCAGACCCAAGTGCCCTTGCAGAGGGCAGGGAACACTTGCAAAGGGATCAAGGAGAAAATCGAAAAGTTTTCTTCAGAAATTTTTACAAGGCAAAGGACGAGAATTTCTTCGGACAAAATGTCTGAAGGAATTCCTTCGGACATTTTGTCTGAAGAAATCCTTCGAAAGAAAATCCCGCAGAAATGAAAAGACCAAGGCAAAAGCAAGGAATGATTTCTTTCGGACTTTTGTTCGAAGGAATTCGGGAAAAGTCGCGAGAGAAAAACCCGAAGAAATTTCGAAGGTCAAAGGAAATGATCAAGATAATTTTTTGTGAACATTTTGTCCGCAGGAAAAATAGCCGGGAGAAAAGCTTGAACGAAGGCAAAACACAAGGAAAGATATCCTTCGGACTTTTGTCCAAAGGATTTCCTTTGGACAAAAGTCCGAAGAAATTCGGCGGCAAAAACAATGAGGACCTGACTAAGACAAAAGCTCGACCAGAGCAAAAAAAGCCGAAGGAAAGAAAAAGGCCAAAGAAATTCCAAGGGGTGACGGACCCGAAGACGTCAAAATCGAGCACGGCGAACTAGCCGTTGGAGGTTCAAACGCCCAATGACCGGTGCACAGATGTCAAATTTAAGGCGGTGAAATAGCCGTTGATTTTGAAAAAGCTTAAGGACAGGCCGTGAGTGAATTCAGCGACCCGTCAAGAAGATAGCCCTCAAGGGCTGAAGGAGACAGAGAAGACAAAACCAAGAAGAGACAAAGTGCAGAAATGGACAAAACAGTCCAGGGGGCAAAGGGAGGTGTCGACTCAAGGATTTATTCCTGCAGTTGGAACAGTGCCTGCCAAGCGGTCATCAAGAGGCGCGAATAGTGAACGGCACGCCCTGTTTTCTCCACTTTGCATTTATAAGCAGACAAACCGCAGGAATATCTGAAAGGAGCAGTCTTGTTTGCAGAAAAAGAGGCGCAGCCTGTGCTTTCACATTAATGTTTGAACGCCAAAGTCAAGACCGGCGATTACACAACATGGTTCTAGCAGGCCTCTTCTAGAAGGATGATATCAGCAACGACTTTCTCTTCTCGATGCTCTCAAACGCACATGGGCCACTTGTAAAAAGGGGCACCAAAGTCTTTTCCTCTTCTCTATATATATTGTAAACTTCTCATTTGAGGGGATATCTCTTAGCCTGTAAGGCAAAGCTCTACCCAAAAAATCTCTTGGTTTGTAAGACGAAACTCTATTGGATTTTACCCTGAATCAAGACTTAGCAATTTTTTACTTCCATTTGAACTTGCACTCACGCATCTGTCTATGTTTTCGTTTTGTGTTAAGTTATTTTTCTTTATGCTTTCACAGAACGATTCCAGCATGTCTAGTGCATTGTGAAGTTTCTTCTTTTACAGGTCTACTAAAAGTGTCTGCAGTAAGAATATAGGCGCATGTGAACAGGCTGCCATAGAGTGTCTCAGATTACCTCTGGTAGTTCTTCCTCCCTGTATCTCTACAGACCCCTAACTCACTGATGTAGAAGAGTTTCTCACATCAAATGAAGTGTATATCTGCTTGTTCTTGGTGTAAAGTGTATGCTCAAGCTAAGTAGATCAACTTTTTTGGTGTATCACCGTTTTAGTTTAGGTTCTGTTTTTCAGCATCTTTCTCCCTTTTCACCCCCTCCATTGTTAGTAGTAGGAAATCTAGGACCTCAAAGATATATCAAAGGGAGCTAGCCCTTATTTAAAGACTCTCCCCCCAGTTTTACCATACCCACAGGCAAGAGGGGAGTTTCCATTGTGATGCGTGGAAGACAAGAACTCAGTCTCCTGTCAAGGGTGCAATCCACTACGTCAACATTAACCCAGCTGAATCCCCTTATGACTCTGGAATGGTTTGCTTGTATTGTTTTTTTTTGTGTTTTGCAAGGTCTTATGCATGTAACATAAATATAAAATTGAAAGCATAGACATAGCTGAAATAACCAACACACTGTATTTATATTGATTGCAAAATGAGTAAACGAGTACAATGTCGGCCACGCGATAACTCACTAAATACTCCAGTAATGGAATGAACATTGTTTCAAGCCAATATCCCCAGCGAATACCGAAGGTGCGATCATTTTGTTCTCCGTTCAGCAGAACTACGGACTCTGTAGGCTGGTTTCTATGAACTCTGCAGGCACGCTTCTACGGACTCTGTAGACTGGTTTCTATGAACTCTGCAGGTACGCTTCTACGGACTCTGCAGGCACGCTTCTACGGACTCCGCACGCTGGTTTCTACGGACTCCGCAAGCACGCTTCTACAGACTCTGCAGGTTGGTTTCTACGGACTCCGCAGGCTGGTTCTACGGACTCTGCAGGCTGGTTTCTACGGACTCTGCAGGCTGGTTCTACGGATGCTGCAGGTTGGTTTCTACGGACTCTGCAGGCTGGTTCTACAGACTCCGCAGGCTTGATTCTCCTGACTCTTACTGCAGATAGCGGCTGCTACGAGATGCTATAGTGACGTGGCTGCTACAGTGTCGCGCTGCTACAGTGACGCGACTGCTACAGTGGCACGGCTATTACAGTGGCACTGCTGCTACAGTGGCACGGCTGCATGAGGCTGAAAGCACAGACTCCAAAGACCAATCCCAAGGATTGATGTCTAGAGTGCTACAGATGAGGACGTTCCCAACTGCCCAAAATACCCTACAAACTACAAGTGCATCAATTTTTTCTTCTTATTCAACATGCCTAATGAAGCCACAAACACTTCTTTTTATTCTTTCTCCAAGGGGTGACTCAACTCTCATGAGCAATGTGGGATAAAAGATGTGCAACATTTTATATATTAAAATATTACTTATGTCTCCCTTGGGTACCCTATAAAGTAAATATTTAAAGTAACACTTTAATATCTTGCAATTAAGTTAAATGTTACTTTATAACACTTCAGGCATTAAAATATAATAGCAATCGGACTTCGAATAGCGCAAGTGATAGTTCGTCGGAAAGCTCTCGTCGAGGAGTATCAAATCCAATCACCAAAACTGGCATCCGCTGTGTCCTGCTAACTTACTAAAAATAGTTTGCCTGAAACTGAGTAAATCAACTATGTTTTGGCTCAAACTGAAAATGACTAAGCCAAAACACTCTAGTGGCGCGGCTGCTACAATGGCACAGCTGCTACAGTGACGCGGTTGCTACAGTGGTGTGGCTGCTACAGTGGTGCAAGCAAAGAAGAAGATCCCAAAAGTATGATTTGGGGCAGTGTTAGCTTACATCCTCCTCTTGATATTGTGGCACTTACACTTGAGAATACTGATGAAGACAATGTTGCAAGCGTTGGCCAAGAATTTTTCAATGATGATACCGTAAAAGGGGTCAAGAACATGGCTCAAGCACAACAATAATCTAATTTGAATGACAGTAGTTATGTTTCTGTTTTTCAACAGGAGGTAATGACTTGGTTGCATGGGGAGGATAGCGTTATGGAATCTACCTATGATGGCAACCAAATTGTGTGTGATAACTACGGGCAATATAGGGTGGATTTAAGCCACCGTGGTATGAAAATTCCTCATCATTCCCGGGAAGATCACATAGGCAAGGACACAAAGGTTGAAACCAATCCTAAATTTCAGTTTGAGAACAGTAGTGATATATTTCACCTTTCTCCTAATGTTGCCGCTAACAATCATGAAGAAAGTAAGGGCACAGTTTCACCTGCTGATGGACTACAAGAGGCAAGTATGGTACATGGTAATTTGGATGGTGTCTCTTGTCATAGGACTGAGTTTATACATTTTGATACAGCGGATATAGAATATGCCAAAGTTTTGAATGAAAAATGGGTGGAAAGAGCTAAACAAGCTAAGATTATGGTTCAACAAGTCAATCTTCCCTTTCAACATATTCGTGATATTCGCCATTCTTTTAATGATGAGAGGCACAAATTGCCTAACCCAGAGTCTCCAGTTGAGATAGTTGATCATTCCCATGATGGTGATAGTGATTGGTTTGATGACATATTTGATATCATCTATGCTTTTAATCAGAGTTATGACAACGAGGTTTGGTGTCCATTTGTGCTGGTTTATGGGCATATGGGGGTTCATGTTCACATTGACTGGATGTCTTACATGCATGGATGGTTACGTAAGGGTACTTGGCTGACAAACTTCTTTTTTTATCTCTTATAGTGGGTTCTACATGTTGGTTTGGGATCCAGGTATTGACACGATTGGTGCATTGGCTC
The DNA here is from genome assembly GCA_037957365.1 of Torreya grandis. Classification (NCBI taxonomy): domain Eukaryota; kingdom Viridiplantae; phylum Streptophyta; class Pinopsida; order Cupressales; family Taxaceae; genus Torreya; species Torreya grandis. The sequence goes on along the minus strand of JARHVA010002714.1, from coordinate 188,744 downwards.
TTATGGATTCCATGATGTTGCTTCACAGCTTGTGGAGTATGGTGTTTTTATCAGGACAGAGTAGCAAGCTGGGCTGAGATTGCTTGAGGACAAGCAATTTCAAGGGGGGCGGACTGTAATGTCCCCACTTTAGCAGTTGACCAAGTGTGTGTGTGTGTTAGCCTAGTTCTACATGGTCTCGAGGGCTAACGAAGGGTTTAAAGGGATCCTAGAGTGTTTTGGCCTAGTCATTTTCAGTTTGGGCCAAAACAAAGTTGATTTACTTAGTTTCAGGCATACTTACTATTTTTAGTAAGTTAGCAGGACATAGCGGATGCCAGTTTTGGTGATTGGATTTGATACTCCTCGACGAGAGCTTTCCGACAAACTATCACTTGCGCTATTCGGAGTCCGATTGCTATTATATTTTAATGCCTGAAGTGTTATAAAAATAACATTTAACTTAATTGCAAGATATTAAAGTGTTACTTTAAATATTTACTTTATGGGGATGGTACCCAAGGGAGACATAAGTAATATTTTAATATATAAAATGTTGCACATCTTTTATTCCACATTGCTCATGAGAGTTGAGTCGCCCCTTGGAGAAAGAATAAAAGGAAGTGTTTGTGGCTTCATTAGGCATGTTGGATAAGAAGAAAAAATTGATGCACTTGCAGTTTGCAGGGTATTTTGGGCAGTTGGGAACGTCCTCATCTGTAGCACTCTAGACATCAATCTTTGGGATTGGTCTTTGGAGTATGTGTTTTCAGCCTCATGCAGCCGCGCCACTGTAGCAGCGACACCACTGTAGCAGCCGCGCCACTGTAGCAACCACATCACTGTAGCAGTCATGTCACTATAACAACCCAACACTGTAGCAGCCACATCACTGTAGCATCTCGTAGCAGCCGCTATCTGCAGTAAGAGTCGGGAGAATCAACCCTGCGGAGACCATAGAACCAGCCTGCAGAGTCCATAGAAACCAGCCTGCAGAGTCCGTAGAACCAGCTTGCAGAGTCCGTAAAAATTATCCTGCAGAGTCCGTAAAACCAGCCTACAGAGTCCGTAGAACCAGTCTGCAGAGTCCGTAGAACCAGCCTGCGGAGTCCGTAGAAACCAGCTTGCAGAGTTTGTAGAAGCATGCCTGTGGAGTCCGTAGAAGCGTGCCTGCGGAGTCCGTAGAAACAAGCCTGCAGAGTCCGTAGAAACCAGCTTGTAGAGTCTGTAGTTCTGCTGGACGAAGAACAAAATGATCGCACCTTAGGTATTCGCTGGGGATATTTGCTTGAAACAATGTTCATTCCATTACTGGAGTATTTAGTGAGTTATCGCGTGGCCGACATTGTACTTGTTTACTCATTTTGCAATCAATATAAATACAATGTGTTGGTTATTTCAGCTGTGTGTGTCTATGCTTTCAATTCTATATTTATGTTACATGCATAAGACCTTGCAAAACACAAAAAAAAACAATACAAGCAAATTGTTCCGGAGTCATAAGGGGATTCAGCTAGGTTAGTTTTGGGCATACCAGAGGTGCCCATTACAACATATGTGGAGAAGCAAGTCCTTGCAGTCATACGGAGCCTGAAGAAATTCAGACATATGTTGTTCAACAGTAGGGTTCACCTCATGGTGCCACATCCCAGCGTCAAAGACTTCTTGATCAGCGGTGATTTGAATGAAAAGAGATTGGGATGGATCACTAAAGTAATGGAATATGACGTGGATATCAAAACCACCAAGCTGATAAGAGGAAAAGGCCTGTGTGAACACCTTGCTATAGACTTTAAACAACAGAAAGAGGACAATTTGCTCATTCATGATGAAGCCACAACAGAAAAACCAGCAACCATGAAGGATTGGACATTAGACATGAGACGTTTCCTTCTCACTGGTGAGTGCCTGCAGGGCCTTGATATGGCTAAGAGGAGATATTTCAGACTCCAGTCTCTCCCTTATGTCCTGATTGGAGTGCTGTTCAGAAGGGATTTCTCAGGAGTGTTGTTCAGAAGGGATTTCTCAGGAGTGCTTTTAAGGTGCATAGACCCAGCTCAGGCCGATAGGGTGCTGTCCGAGTTCCATGATGGGCTAGCTGGTGGTCACTTTGCTCTTAAGCCTACAGCTGCAAGAATAATGAGAGCTGGGTACTTCTGGCCCACTCTATTCAGAGACACCCATGTCTGGGTACGAAAGTGCCAAAAGTGTGCTCTCTTTGATGGAAAACAACGGCTGGCTGCAATGCCTCTACAGCCTAGTCAAGTTGAACAACCATTCATGCAATGGGGCCTTGATTTCATAGGGGTGATTAACCCTCCCTCTAGTGCTAGACACAAGTGGGTCCTGACCGCTACAGACTACTTGACGAGATGGGTAGACGCTGTTGCTTTGAAAAAGGCCAACGAAAGTGCAGTCCTGGATTTTTACGAAGCCCTGGTGACAAGGTTTGGAGTCCCAGCTATTATCATCTCAGATAATGCTTTAGCTTTTTTGGGAACCAAAACGAGTGAATGGGCGTTGAGATACGGCATCTATCTCAACACTTCTTCCAACTACTACCCACAGAGGAATGGTCTGGCCGAATCCACAAACAAGAATCTGATCAAGATTATCAAAAGAACAATGGAGGAGAATCAGAGAACTTGGCATGCCAAGTTGAAAATAGCCCTGTGGACAGACAGGGTTACTCCAAAGAGGGCAGTTGGCAATTCACCAGACACGCTTGTGTATGGAAGAGAAGCTAGACTTCCTATTTCACTTGAATTGCGAGCTTTGGATCTTGCTCATCAGCTGCAATTGGAAGAAGGCAACAACATGGAGGTTAGGCTGTGTGAATTGATGGAACTTTAGGAGACAAGGGACCAAGCCATGGTTTCTATGACCAGCCGTCAGCAACAAACGAAGAAACACTTTGACAAAAAATCTTCGTCAAAAGGCTTCTCTGAAGGCGACATCGTCTTAAAGTGGGATGAGGACCGAGCTAAGCCTGGTAAACACACAATGTTCGATGCCCTATGGAGTGGTCCATATGTCATCACTCAGTGCAAGCAGCACAATGCATTCCAACTCTCAAAGTTGGGTGGTGAAGAACTGCTTATCCCAGTTAATGGGATATATCTTAAGCACTGTCATTGAGCCTTATCTCATCATGTATATATTTTCCTTGTTTTTTCCTAAGTGATTTTGCACATGTTCGTAGTTTTTTAACCTTGTGTGTGTTTTGTTTCCCTTTTGGGGTAAAAGCTTCATGATTGATTCTTGGATATCTCAAGGCCATTGTCAAACTTTCGGGCTGTGTTTTGACTCTGTGCCCAATGGACTTTGAGGCTACTGGTATTCTTTAGCATAGCAGGCATGCTTCCCCTGGAGATCGCCAAATTTGTTGACTATTTTTGGCCCTGCAAGCCAAAAAATTGGTCTCCTTTCCTTCCACAGTATCTTGAGCAGTCAGTCATGTTTTGACCCTTCTGCTGCTGTGCTTTTCCCCTTTTATAGTAGGCTTGTTTTCTGAGCCAAATGACTTGAGGTTTGTATATATCTCGGGTTAATCCACAGGTGTTTTCCCGTTTCGGGTAGTCGGTCTACACAAGCCTTTTGGCAAAGCATGGGCCGGTTCAAAGCACACAAGTCGTTTTACAAGGCTCCAAAGACAAATTGCCCTTGCGGAGGGTAGGCAAATGACCAATTGGGCCTTTTAGCAGGGTCTGAAGGGCAACTTGGGGCCTAGATGCCCTTGTGGAGGGCAGAAAACACTTGCAGAGGAACCAAAGAAGAGGGCCGAAAGGTAAGGTTTTCTTCGGAGAAAAGACTAAGGCAAAAGGAAGGATTTCCTTCAGACTTTTGTCCGAAGAATAAATACGAAGGAAATCCAAGGAAGTCAATGTGAATTCTTTTGGACAAAGTGCACGAAGGAATTCCTTCGGACATTTCCAAATCAAGGTTTTTGAAAAATGACGTACCCGCATACCCGTATCCGTACCCGTACCCGTATCCAAACAACGTAGTAAATAAGGATTGTAGGGTTCCCTTTCTCAATATATTAGTTATCAAAAATATTTATGCGTTTTCAGTGGCATAAACTGCCTCAGTCAACTGGATCTGAAGCACACTTTTGAACCAGCATGACAAAAAAAGGTTACAACACTTATAATAACACAAGACCCCATAAAAGTGTAATATGCAAGCCCTAAGGGTGTAAAATCCTCAACCATCATTACATATGTGAAACCAACAGTCACGTATCAACCAACATATCTCTGAAACGGTGAAAAGAGACAATAGTCACTAGATCGAGTCAAACAAAGCCCAAGGGATGTTTACCATCCTCAACCGTGGCTGCATCTGTAGAGACACCCTCATAAAGATCCGAAGGCAATTTCCCATCAATACCCGACATGCCAATGAAACCGGCCAGTCTATCAAGGACTTAGTAGCTTTCTCCACCAACTCCACTGCGTTACTCTCCATCAGAAAGTGAGTGGGTAAGACTGGATGATGCATGGCAGAAAGATATTGCAAAGGAAGGACTTTGCCTGCATCCATCTGACCAGAGTGAAAAAAGAATTGAACCTTTTCCAATATCTCGAGAAGAATTCGCAACCAAGACTCCAACTCGTGGAATGATGCCATGGAGACCAAGCCTTGCACTTCCACACTAGACACTAGAATACCCGAAGGAGCCACATCTCCGAAGTGTGAGCCAAAACACCCTTGTGTTCTGCGCAAACAAATTTCATTGCAATTACTTGAACCACCTGCTTGTCCATTATCAAATGGAGTAAATTAAACACAAACATGGACACAACCTTAGAGTTAACCTGACTGTGAATTTCCAATTCAATATAATCCATCCCTAGGACATCCTTGATGGCCTTTAGAACAAGCCCAGACTGAACCACAAACTATCTTGATCCTCTCATATGTGATAGAAGACCTAAAACCCATTTCCCTCTTAGCCCCAAATAGAAAGAAACGAGGAAGCAAGTATGACCACATGGCAGAAATGCAAAACCAGACCGAAAGTTTGAGAATGAAATGAGAGCACAATGCATTGAATCTGCTATAAGTGATTTCATTTGCATGTGCCACACCCCCACGTCCTTCTTGCCCACCTGTCCATTTCACACACTCCCACCAAGAGTTAAACCCCTCTCGCATCATCATTCTCCATCCTCTCTACATCATCATTAATAGGCAAGCCATAACTCAAAAGCAAGGGTGAGGATTATATGAAGAGTGATATGATTTACCCATTTAACTATCCAATATCTATAATAAAAAGGTAAGTTGGAGGATCCAGGGGCCGGTTGGGAAATTGGACCAACATTAACATAGCTTATGAGGGGTCGATAGAGGTGGAGTCCCTAGCTTCCAATTCATCCAAACTTGAACACACTTCCGCCACATTGTCCACAACCAATGATGCTTGTTGATTGATGCCAGAGTTAGCCAAGATGTCAGCCATTGTATTTTCCTCTCGGAAACAATGTAGAGCACTCCAAGTAGAGAACTCACCCGAGATAGGCCAAATGCAATGAAGGATATTGTCAAACTTCCAATTCTAAGATCCTCTATTGTCTAAAGATTTGAATAAAGCCATGAAATCTCCAGTGATTACCTTCTCAATACTACAAGACCAAAGCCTATGCTTCAGCCTCATTATTGGTGCCATCTGCAAGCCTTTGAGATGTCGCTCTAATGAGGGATCTAGAGCATTCCCTGATAAAACAACCGGCATCGAAATCTCCTGGATCCCCCCTAGCTACACCATCAAAGTTTAATTTGAAGAGACCTGGTTGCGCAAGCACCCATTTTGAATGCAGTTGACACAATTCATTCCTATCCAGAATAGAAACCCTTGATCAATAATGGGGGCTGATGAGATCAATGGCTAAGAATTGAGCATCGAAATATCCCAAGAAGAGAGCTTGATCTGAGAAGCAGCCATTACATTTGACATAACAGTTTCCAAAATTGCCACTTCTATTTTGTTTATAACTGAATCTATAGAAGAAGATTCATCACAAAAGATTCTTTTGTTCCTTTCCAACCAGATGTTCCATATCAGTGTAGATGGGCTTCATTTCCAGATAAAGGCAAAAGAAGCTGCAAGGTAAAGGCCAGGCCAGGATTGAATATCTGAATGCAGAGACTTAGGAAAAGTGCATACCCATTGAAGCTTTGAGCATAACCAGTCCCAGCATTGGCTTGCAAAAGAACAACTTGGGAGGAGGTGATCTGCCAATTCATCATTTTGCAAGCACATTCAACAATGGGACAGCCCACAAATCCCCAAGCGCTGCATTCTATCTTGGGTTCAAATCCTCCCTTGGATGACCAGACAGGGAAAGGCCCCAATGTTTGGTAAACAATCCTTATCCCAACAACATCCCAATTCCCTCTAGAATGAAACACAGAGTTGATCACCACCTTGTAGTCCAGGCTTACCAAATATTCTCCTGATTTAGCGGCTGTCCATCTGAGTTCATCATCCTAATTGTTGTATTGTAGATGGCGTCGTGAGAGCTGATCTTCAAGCATAATCTATTGGTCTCAAGGATTAGATGAGTGGGTAAAGCTTTTCCATTTCATTCGCTGCATGTCATGTTCCACCTTCACCTCCAAATAGTCACTTATATTTTTTTTCCCAAGTTATTGAAAGGATGGCCCTGGCTTCTATCCATTCTGGGAATGCCGCAAGGGGAGAGTGACCATTCCAAGAATATTCCCAAAGTTTCACTATGTTACCCTTCCAAATTTCCTATGACATGTGTGTTGACGCAGTGGAATGCACCCTTGACAGGAGGATGATCTCCTGTCTTCCATGCATCACAATGGAAACTCCCCTCTTACCTGTGGGTCTGGCAAAACTGGGGGGAGAGTCTCTAGATAAGGGCTAGCTCTGATGCATCTGAGTTATTCCAGTAAGTTGCTAATACATATATATATAATGGGGGGGTTGAAAAGAGAGAAGGATGCTGAAAATACAGAACCTAACCTAATAGGGTGATGCACCAAACAAGTTTGATCTACTCACACTCACACTCTGAACCACAAGAACACATACATACACTTTAACTAGTAAAAGGACCAGACTTCAGGGAGCTTGACAGGGAGGCTTTAATGGAAACACACAGAAAAAGAACTTACCATAGGCGTTGTAGGAAAAACACACTGTCTAGTAACCTCCTTCTGCCTCTGCACTCTAGATATAGCTCTTCTTGTCACCTGCAGGAATGACGCTTTGTCTATACCAAGTGTATTGGTGTCAATCCTATGAAAGCGTTTGGAAGCAATGACCGAACACAAGACTAACACTCAGACACACTCAGAGATATATCCAACCAGAATAGAGGTAAAAATGCGTATTCTATTGATTTGAGGTAAAAAATGGCAGGGCTTCGCCTTACAATATGAGAGATGTCTTTCTCAAATGAGAAGTTACAATATATATAGAGAAGAGGAAAACAAAAGCGCCCCTTTTGGAAAAGAGTTTGGCGCCCTTTGACAAGTGGCCCACGTGTGCAGAGAGCATTGGGAAGAGGAAGCTGCTGAAAAATAATGCTGTCGGCTCCGATTTTGACTTCAGGGGTTTAAAAAACATAGGCCGCGCCGTTTGTCTACAAACAAGACTGCTCCTTGAAGGCATTCACGCAGTTTGTCTGCTCATTAATGCAAAATAGAGAAAAATGGGTCGCGTCATTCACTGTTTGCACCCCTTGATGACCACTTGGCAGGCACTATTCCAACCGCTAGAGTAACTCCTTGAGTCGACGCCTTCCTTTGCCACTTGGACTGTTTTGCCCATTTCTGCACTTGGCTCTTTTGTCTCTTCCTGAATTTGTCTTTTCTGTCTCCTTCGGCCCTCGAGGGCTATCTTTTGCTACTTCTTTGGCTCTTTGGGCTCATTCATCAGCAGGTCGCTGAGTTCATTCTTAACTTTTGTCTTTTCCCAGCGTCGTCTTTTCCTGATTTTGTCTTTTGCTGGCTTTTGTCTCTTTCTCTCTTAGTTCTTTGGGCTCCCTTCTGGTTGGCGCTCAAGTATTTAAAGATCAACGGCTATTTCATTGTCGTAAAATTGATGTTCGCGAGCCCGTCGCCATTTGAAAGCCAATGGCTAGTTCATGGTGCCCAACTTTGACGTCCACGGGCCCGTCACTCCTTGGTTAATACCTTCGGCTTTATTTCCTTCGGATTTACTTCGGCCTTTTTTGCTCCCTTTCCTTCGGGCTTTTGTTTTGGACCCTCCCAAAGGGAAGGTGTCCCTTCGGCTTTGGAGAAGTGTCTTTCTTTCGGCAGCCGAGAGTCCCCTACAAGGGCACCTGGCCTTCGGGGTCCTTCGGGCTCCTTGGTCCTGAAATCCTTCTGACAAAATGTCCGAAGGATTTCTTCCTTTGTTTTTCCGCTTATTTCCTCAGTTCTTTTCTCTTCGGTCGGGCTTTTCTTTAATGTCCGAAGGATTTCTTCCTTTGTTTTTCCGCTTATTTCCTCAGGCCTTTTCTCTTCGGTCGGGCTTTTCTTTTTGGCCATTTTCATGCGGACAAAATGTCTGCAAGAATTATCTCGATCACTTTCCTTTGGCCATCGGAATCCTTCTTCGGGTTTTTTCCTGCGGCTCTTTCTCCGAATTTCTTTGGACTTTTTGTCCGAAGAAATCCTTCGGAGGAAAATCCTGAAAAAATAAAAGACAAGGCCCCTTCAATAAAATGACTTTCTTCAGACTTTTTGTCCGAAGAAATCCTTCGGAGGAAAATCCCGAAAAAATAAAAGACAAGGCCCCTTCAATAAAATGACTTTCTTCGGACTTTTTGTCCGAAGGAATGAAAAAATAAAAGACAAGGCCCCTTCAATAAAATGACTTTCTTCGGACTTTTTGTCCGAAGGAATTCCTTCGGACAAAAAGTCCAAAGAAAGTCATTTTATTGAAGGGGCCTTGTCTTTTATTTTTTCAGGATTTTCCTCTTCCTTCGGACAAAAAGTCCGAAAAAAGTCATTTTATTGAAGGGGCCTTGTCTTTTATTTTTTGGGGATTTTCCTCCGAAGAAATGTCTGAAGGAATTCCCTCGGACATTTTGTCCGAAGAAATTCTCTGCCTCTTTGCCTTGAACAAATCCGAAGGAATTCCAACTTGCCTTGTTCACTTTTTCGAAGGAAAACTTACCCTTTCGGCCTTCTTTCCAAGTGCTTACCTGCCCTTCGCAAGGGCTGTTTGGCCTCTAAAATTGCCTTTCGGAAAAGTCGCAAAGGTCCTTTTGTCGCCTAAGTGCCCTCTGCAAGGGCACTTGTCCTTTGGGCCTTTGGAAGACTCCTTTGAACTTTTCGATTGAACCACTTCTTGAACCATCCCTTTGAACCAAACGTTGAGCCAACACTTTGAACCATTTTTTTCCCACTGAACCAAGTTGTTGAACCAAGCCTTTGAAACAAGCACTTGAACTGACTGAACTGAACCAACTCATTGAACCAATTGAACTGAACCAACTCATTGAACCAATAATGGTTCAAAGTTCAAGTTCAAAATTCTTGGAAAGATCATGCCATTGGACACCGATGTCGAACCGCTGAACTGGTTCCTCCTTTTGCCGAAAGGCTTGTGCAAAAATCAAAATTGAACTGGCTCAGAACAGCAAGGGAAGGAGACCGATTTTGGCCTGCTGGACCAAAAATGGTCAACAAATTGGCGATTCCCAGGGGAAGCATGCCTGCTATGCTTAGAAATCAGTTGCCTTAAAGTCCATTGGGCACAGAGTCAGAACACAACTTGAAAAAAGTTAGCAAAAGCCCGATGGATCCAAGAATCAATCGTGAAGCTTTTACCTCAAACACAAAGGAAAACACACACAAGGCTAAAAACACTACTTGTGCAAACAACACTTAGGGAAAACAGGGAAAGAAAACTGAAAGCAAACTACTATATACAGCGAACCAGGTATATTTGCCTCCTTCTTGGATCAAAGAGAAAATTTTTTAAGTCTCCTTCATGGCAAAGAAACTTATGGTGCCAGACAAGTGGCTGAATAGAATGGAGATTTGGTGACCTGCTCCTCTTTCCTGCCACTTCGATTGGCTTGCATCCGAGTGGATCAGAGTCAAACATGTTCCCAACATATATGTACTCTTCTTGTTCTTGGAAGCTTGTCGAATGCTGGCTCTTCATGCTAGCGTGTTTTACCAAGAAATCGTTGGCTATTGGCTCATCCCCATAAGCCCTTTGATATGCATAGCTCCTTTGACATGCATCATGGTTTGACTCGTTCCCTTCTACTTTATTGAAGACCCTGTCAAACTCACCTTCTGCTCCTTCATGGCTTTCTTGAAGAAGGGTGATTGTTCTGATGTCTGAAATGGAATCACGGACTGATTACTCATCCCACAAAACATCACCTTCTTGTTCAAGGCTCTCTTCTTCAAAGCTGTTCTCAAGATAGACAGGCTTCTCCTTTTCTTGCTCAAAGATCAGAGTCTCTAGTTGTCCAAAGACATCCACCTGATCCTCCTCCAACTCAGGCTCCATGGCATGGTCATCCTCCTCATCAAAGCAACAAGGAAGTTCATCAAACAAGGGGGGAGAGAGCTCACCATGTTTACGTTCCTTTTCATATTGCTGGAACATCTGCATGTATGCATGACTAGTGTCTTCTCCATTGTTGATGATGTCTTCAAAAGGAGAATCCATGAGGATTCCTTCTTCATTGACATCCATGAGAGCTTTTTGATCAGCTGCAAACTGGATCCTCTCTTCACTTGCCTCTTTCAAAATAGGTTCCTCCTTGATGACTTCGAAATATCATCTTCAGATTCACCAACCTCTTGAAAGGATAAATCTGAAAGCTTGCAGCACTTTTGCATACTTATTTGAGTCCCAATGTTGCCTTCTCCACCCTTAGTCAGCTCATAGCCTCCTTGAAGAGGAGTGCAGTCTGCCCCAATGACTTCAAACGAATCATTCAAAACATGAACAAGAGATTGTCCATGCTCCTCCATGAAATCTATGGTGATTTCATCTGTACTCATGGGGTCTCCCTGATCAGTCATGAACTGAGTATACACCTCTTTACTCGCCCCTTTCAAAACAGGTTCCTCCTTGAGAAGGGGTGAAGTGGAACGCTGACGGACGAACTCAAGTCGAAGAGGAGGCAGTCCTTGAGTTAGAATCGAATGATTCTCCTCCTTCCATTTGGCCAGCACGTCATCTATATCAGATGTGGCTTGATAACTCTCTTGGAGGGGTGTAGATGGGGTGTGTTCAAATGTAGGATCTCCTGCGTGATCTAAACCGTCCATCACACTTTGGCTGAAGAACTGTTGACCATTTTTGGTCCAGCAGGCCAAAATCGGTTTCCTTCTTCCTTTGCTGTTCTGAGGCAGTTCAATTTTGATTTTTGCAAAGCCTTTCGGCAAAAGGAGGAACCAGTTCAGTGGTTCGACGTCGGTGTCCAATGGCATGATCTTTCCAAGAATTTTGAACTTGAACTTTGAACCATTATTGGTTCAATGAGTTGGTTCAGTTCAATTGGTTCAATGAGTTGGTTCAATTCAGTCAGTTCAAGTGCTTGTTTCAAAGGCTTGGTTCAACAACTTGGTTCAGTCAGCTTGGTTCAAAGAAATGGTTCAAAGTGTTGGTTCAACGTTTGGTTCAAAGGGATGGTTCAAGATGTGGTTCAATCGAAAAGTTCAAAGGAGTCTTCCAAAGGCCCGAAGGACAAGTGCCCTTGCGGAGGGCACTTAGGCGACAAAAGGACCTTTGCGAATTTTTCGAAAGGCAATTTTAGAGACCAAACAGCCCTTGCGGAGGGCAGGAAAGCACTTGGAAAGAAGGCTGAAAGGGTAAGTTTTCCTTGGGAAAAGTGAACAAGGCAAATTGGAATTCCTTCGAATTTATTCAAGGCAAAGAGGCGGAGAATTTCTTCGGACAAAATGTCCGAAGGAATTCCTTCGGACATTTTTTTCGAAGAAATCCTTCGGAGGAAAATCCCGCAAAAATAAAAGACGAGGCCCCCTTCAATAAAATGACTTTCTTCGGACTTTTGTCCGAAGGAATTCCTGCGGACAAAAAGTCTGAAGAAATTCGGAGAAAGAGCCGTGGAAAAAAACCAGAAGAAGGATTCCGATGGCCAAAGGAAAGTGATCGAGATAATTATTGCGGACATTTTGTCCATGGGAAAATGGCCAAAAAAGAAAAGCCCGACCGAAGAGAAAAAGCCCGAAGGAAAATGAGCAAAAAAGGCCGAAGTAAATCCGAAGGAAATAAAACCAAAGGAATTAACCAAGGAGTGACGGGCCCGCGGACGTCAAAGTTGGGCACCATGAACTAGCCGTCGGCTTTCAAATGGCGATGGGCCCGCGAACGTCAATTTTACGGCAATGAAATAGCTATTGATCTTTAAATACTTGAGCGCCAACCAGAAGAGAGCCCAAAGAACTAAGAGAGAAAGAGACAAAAGCCAACAAAAGATGACGCTGGGAAAAGACAAAAGTTAAGAATGAACTCAGTGACCTTCTGATGAAAGAGCCCAAAGAGCCAAAGAAGTAGCAGAAGATAGCCCTCGAGGGCCGAAGGAGACGGAAAAGACAAAGCCAGGAAGAGACAAAAGAGCCAAGTGCAGAAACGGAGCAAACAGTTCAAGTGGCAAAGGAACGCGTTGACTCAAAGAGTTACTGCAGCGGTTGGAACAGTACCTGCCAAGTGGTCATCAAGGGGCGCGAACAGTGAATGACGCGACCTATTTTTCTCTATTTTGCATTAATGAGCAGACAAACCGCGTGAATGCCTTCAAGGAGCGGTCTTGTTTGTAGACAAACGGTGCGGCCTATGTTTTTTAAACGCCTGAAGTGAAAATCGGAGCCAACACAACATTATCTTTCAGGGGCTTCCTCTTTCCAACGCTCTCTGCACATGTGGGCCACTTGTCAAAGGGCGCCAAACTCTTTTCCAAAAGGGGCGCTTTTGTTTTCCTCTTCTCTATATATATTGTAACTTCTCATTTGAGAAAGACATCTCTCATATTGTAAGGTGAAGCCCTACCATTTTCACTTGGAATCAATAGAATACGCATTTTTACCTCTATTTTGGTTGGATATATCTCTGAGTGTGTCTGAGTGTTAGTTTTGTGTTCAGTCATTGCTTCCAAATGCTTTCACAGGATTGACACCAATACACCTGGTATAGACAAAACGCCATTCCTGCAAGTGACAAGAAGAGTTGTATCTGAAGCGCAGAGGCAGAAGGAAGTTACTAGAAAGTGTGCTTTCCCTACAGCGCCTATGGTAAGTTCTTTTTTTGTATGTTTCCATTGAAACCTACCTGTCAAGCTCCCTGTAGTCTGGGCCTTTTACCAGTTAAAGTTTATGTATGTGTTCTTGTGGTACTGAGTGTGAGTGTGAGTAGATCAAACTTGTTTGGTGCATCACCCTATTAGGTTAGGTTCTGTATTTTCAGCATCCTTCTCTTTTCAACCCCGCCATATTATATATATATATATTAGCAACTTACTGGAATAACTCAGATGCATTAAAGGGAGCTAGCCCTTATCTAGAAACTCTGCCTCCAGTTTTGCCAGACCCATAGGTAAGAGGGGAGTTTCCATTGTGATGCGTGGAAGACAGGGGATCATCCTCCTGTCAAGGGTGCAATCCACTGCGTCAACATTTTTTGGCACGCCCAGTGGGACAAAGTTTTTTACACTTAGTAAAGTTTCAGGATTGATGCTGGTCTTGTTACAGCAAAATCAACTATTTTCAGCATCTGGCAACTCCACTATTAAGAACATCAGTCTCTGATCAAAGCCCAGTTTGACCTCCTATGCCTAAAATCACCACACGATCTGTTGCTAAGGGTGTCCCTTTTGAATTCATTGAATTGCCTTTGAACTCAGCAAAGCGATTGAGGTTTGAGAGGACTCATCTTTATTCAGCAAATCACTTTCCCAGACCTGCCATAAAATACACCTATGCAAGAAGGCCTCGGTTGCATCCTATCATAGCTATGGCATTACTTTTTGTGGCCTTTCATGGTCAGAGTCCTTTGAATCTCCAGCATTATGACCCAATTTCAAGAGCAGTCCTTAAAAGTGTGACTCCCTTTAATGGAGAAGGGCCCATTACTGCTATCGAACACATCAAAAATATTGCTAACCTCTGCAATATTCACAATGTCACTGAGAAGAATATTGCAATCAGATTGCTGGCATTGTCTTTCAAGGGCAAGGTTTTGGACTGGTATGGGACTTTGCCCATGAATTCAGTCGATTCCTGGAACGAATTGGGCACCCTCTTGACGAACCGATTTGGGGAGAAGAGCAACCACTTCTTACTTGCCGAGCAGCTAACTACAATGAAAAGAGCTCCACATTAATTCATGCAGGATTTCAACACTCGGTTCTAGAAGACATGGGATAGAATCCCCATTTTGGTAAGGCCGACTCCGAGCTATGCTTTCTGTTGGGTGAATATTTTGTCGACCAGCTAACTGGTGACCAAAATAGTTCCTATCACCATAGCATAGGGAGATGGGTCGTCCTGGTGTGCAGGTTTACTACATCAACATGGGACAAATTTCTCCTCTCATCAAGGGGAGGTTCCCTATTAAATATGCGGAGGCTATCTACTATATATATAAGCAGAAAGTAAGACACAGGGGTGGAATGAACCATCCATCTCTCTTTTTTCAAAGATGATGCTAACAAACAGAGGAGAAATTTTGGGTGATTGGTGAATGCACTTCTCTTTTTTTAGAAGTAACATTCAGCCAAGAGGCAGATCCCTTCTTGGATAGTAGAAATCTTGGTGAAGCGACAGAAGGCACTTCTCTTCTTTCAGAAATGCTTGTTCTTGCAGGCAATAGGAATCTTTCTGTAATAGGTGACACAAAGTTTCCACCTCAACTGCCTAAGAGTGAAGTACGAAGAACAATGGGGGCACAAAGTCGTCCCAAGGTCTTTTACACAGAAACAGGAAAAAAACACACTAAAAACAATTATGTCAGCACAAAGTTTGAAAGTAACTGGTTTCGGGACACCTTCCTTATCACTTTCACTAGCTCTGCTTGTTAAGTCAAATAAATAAGAATGCTTTCAGAAGACAGACATAAGAACAATCTCTTAAAGTAGCACAAGCTATAACAACACAAAGTCTGAAAGTAACTTGCTTTCTCATTCAATCAAAGAAATATGAACAACAATCTGAGCTCAAAGTCTCAGTAAGGCCTTTCAATTTGGGCAAAGTTTCGTTTTTGGTAAGGGGAAGATCTCCTTAAAACAATAAAAGAGATTACAATATATATGCACCAAGCAAGGCTTGGCACTGTCTCCCATGGGACGGCCCATGCTGCAGTCAACACCTTCAATGCGTTTTCAGTTCTGTCTGAAGGGACCATGCTTGGAACCGCGCATTGTCTTAATTATGGCGTGTCCATTCATCTAATATGTTTCTTCCTAGGTTTGGATCTTCTGGTCTGTCCCCTCTGACATCTGCATAGCTGTCCATTTTGTCTTTACTCCAAAGGAGACTAACAGGCCGCACCTTCAATGTTTGCAAGCCAAAATATCTGCTTAGTGGACTGTTCCACCTACTGAAATTACTTCTGCGCAGATATTTTGGGCTTTTCTCTCTTTCTACTTTTGTCTTTTCCATCTTTGTCTCTTCTTGGAATTTAAGCTCTCGGGGCTACGTTCCCAGCTTTACTGGCTCTTTACCCCCCTCTTAGCGGTTCTTCCTTTTGGCCTTGGCCTTAAAGCTTTTGAATGCATTCGGGTCTGCGCTTAAACCTGCAAAGATCAATAGCTATTTCATTGTTGCGACTTTGATGTCTGCGGGCACGTCACTTTCCTTGGCAATTCCTTCAGCTTTGTCGTTTGATATTTTCCGGAGGGGACTTGCCCTTCGGGGCCTTGAGAAACGGTCCGCTTTGGGTCGGGAAGAGCCCCCCGCAAGGGTATCTGCCCTTCGGGCGGTCTTCGGATGGCCTTCGGGCTTCTTTCTTCCGGCGGGCTTTATCCTTTATTTCCTTTGGACAAAATGTCCGAAGGAATTCCTTCTGGCAATTTGTTTGAAGGAAATCTTCCTTGCCTTGTCTTTCCGCCGGGCTTTGCTTTGTTTTTCGGGCAAATTCTTTCGGACAAATTGTCCGAAGGATTTCGCTTTGTCCTTTGCCTTGTTCATTTTTCCGAAGGAATCCACTTTGTTTTTTTTTTCCTCACTGCCCTCCGCAAGGGTTCTAGGCCTTGGTTCACCGCCCTCCGCAAGGGCACTTGTTCCTTTGGCTTTGGGGCAGCCCCTTGAACCTACCGATTGAACCAACCAATTGAACCAACTTTGGTTCAATGGTTCAATCGGTTCAATCCCTTTATTTGGCTAAGTCCTTTGTCCGCTGGAACCAACCGCGCATTGAACCTTGAAGCAGTTGAACTTTGAACCTTGACAAATGCACTTAACTCTTGCTGATGACCTTGAACCTTTGAACCCATTGAACCCGTTGAACCAAAATGGTTCAAGGTTCAACGGTTCAATGGTTCAATGGTTCGATCCTTGCTTAGAAGCTTGCCGATGGACATTTTGGTTGAGCCTTGTCGTTGAACCAACCTTGAAATCGCCTAAGTGCTGAGAGCTTGTTTCTTTCCTGTAGAGTTCGTAGAAATGAGCCTGCAAAGTCCATAGTTTTAAGCCTGCAGAGTCCGTAGATTTTTTCCTGCAGAGTCGTAGATTCAAGCTTGCAGAGTCCGTAGATTTCTAGAAAAGCTTTGAAATATGAAGAACCCGAATGCTCAGAACAATTTTTTGAAAAGGGGAGAGATGATTTTTGGTCTGTGCAGGGCCAAAATAGTCCGCAGGTTGTCCCAAAAATGAGTGACATTTTTCGGGGACAACACTTTCCTATATTATTTGAAAGCGTTGAACAGCGACATTGCTGTTATGATACAATCCATGGGAGGACATGTGCTGCCTGCCGCCTATGACATAGCTATAGCGGCTGAGAATTCGCTGGTGCAGGCTAGAAAAATAGCTCCTAGGCCTCATATGCCGCTCTTTCCTAAATTGCTACCTCCAATCCAGACTGTTGCTCCCACCTTAGCTCTTCTGCCTAGCATAGAAAAACCGCCTACTACTTCATCAAATGACCTCCATGAAGTCAAAAGTCTGTTACAAAGCGTAACGAAATGAATTAGTGGCTATTAAAAGGCAACAAGCTCAAAACAATCGACCAAATCAAGGATATCAGCAGTATGGTCAAGAAAATAGACCCCCTTTCCAGAATTACAATCAAGGGTAGGGTCAGTTTGCACAGGCCAGACCTTTTCAAGGCTATAATCCAAGCGCCCCTTCATCATCCAAGGCCATGGTGCCCATTCAAAACAATCTGGTACAAGAACAGCCCAGTTGCTCAACCATGGGATATGGTCTGTTAATACAAATGAAATGCCGAGTCACTACACAAATGTACAAGACAATCAGGCAGTCGCCCAATTCCCAAGCTTTGAGGCTTCAGTGCAACCTAGCATGAGTAGCAGTGAGACTCGGCCCGATTCTACTCTCATGAATCACCTGGAGGGTGAGTTCTATGCAGTCAATTATGTGGGTAGTGCAGAAAATTAGGGCAACTATGTCGCAGCCAACACAAGGTCCAAAAGGAGAGCAATGGAAGAAGCTCATGCTGCTGCCCAAACATCAACAATACTTTCTTCATCACATGTAAACCAAAAGGTTCCAAACTTCAGACCGCCGGTTGTACCTTCAGCGCCTCAGCCTGCGCCTCAGGGTGTAAGTAATTTCAAAAAAAATTTGAAAGAAGGCAACCCTCGAGTCAACATGGTAGACCAGATGAAGAAGCTGCACATGAATATCTCCTTGTGGGATTCATTGTCAATACCGGGGCAAAAGGACATGCTGCAAAAGGAATTACATAAGCTGAATGAACAAGCTGTCCTAGCAAAAGCCGATAACATTTTGATGATGAATGGACAGCCTTCAACATCAGGCCAAGTTAAGAAAGAAGAAAAGGTTCCCCCCTTTTATTTGTCTTTGGTCATAGGAGATTTCTTGGTGCACAATTGCATCATTGACAGTGGAGCAAGCACCTTAGTAATGCCCAAATGCATAGCCGATAAGCTGGGGCTAAAATATGAGGAAATGACTAAAAGAGTCTTGCAGCTGGATGGAACACCAGCAAAGACAGTTGGAGTGGTGAAAGGTTTGAGCTTGACGCTACACACCTGCCTGACCTTCTCAGTCCCTCACGATGTGGTAGTGGCGGATGTCCCTCTTTACTTTGCTATTTGCTTGTCCAGGGATTTCACATCCAAGATAGGCGGCTACTTAGCAGCAAACTGGTCTTATCTGGTTTTTAGAACCAAGTATGGGACTAAGGTTAAGTTGAATGGGAGCCACTCCACAGAGATCATCTGGAACCATGCTCAAGGCGGCAAATGTCAGCTACGCCATTATTGACCAAGAAGAGTTTCAAGTGGATCAATCTCTATCCTCTACCCTTGAAGGAGTTGCTGACCTGCTCTTAGACGAATGGGGAAGTGACAACTTTGAGCATGATCCTTATAAATACATAGAAGAGGCAGGCCTTGGAATTTATTGCATGCACGAAGAGGGTACTCTCATACCAAATCTGATGAAAGCAAGCCAAGAAAGCTCAGGTTTATGGCAGTTGTTCTTTGATGGCTCAAGAAGTAAGTTGGGAGCTGGTGGTGGAGTGGTGTTAGTTTCTCCTTCAAAGGAGAGATACTTTTCGGCTTTCCAGTTTCAATTTTCTTGCACGAGCAGTGTTGCAGAGTATGAATTCCTCATCCATGGTTTGGAGTGAGCAAGAAAAAGATGAATCAAAGAGCTGCAAGTTTTTGGTGATAGTGAGCTGATTGTCAATTAGGAAAGAGGCCAAAATTTGACAAAGAACTCTTTATTGAAGTCCTACAAACATAGGGTATGGGACTTAGTAGAAATTTTTTTTGCTTTCAATGTTACCTCCATTTCTAGAGAGCAGAACAAGCAAGCAGATAGGCTGGCAGCAGTTGATGCCCAATTTGATATCCCTAGGGAAATAGGCCGAGACCGCAGTTCGCGCCACTTGAAGGTAGTAATTCGGCCCTCTATACCTAACAACATCACTAACTGGCAGGTCTTTGACAACGACCAGCAAATAGCACTCTTCTTGCAAGAAGCTGAGTTCGCTGCTAAAAACCAGGCAAAGCTACAGCAGCAATATGGCAGCGAAATTGTTTAGCTGAAGAACAATAAACTCCCCAAAGGCTTGGTCACTCTAGAGAGTATCTCAATGAAAATGACCAGTTGAAAAGCGACAAGGCAAGCATCACAACGAAGGAGAACTATGAGAAGGTTGAAATATTCAAAGATAAGTTGCTTGCACTTGGGAATGTGTGCACGGACTGTGAAAGACAGGCCTTCATCTTGTTGTGCCAAGAGTTTGTTGATGTCTTCGCTTGGGAATTTCGACCCAAGTTTGGCCCAACATACCATTGAGCTGGAGGAAGGCGCTGAGCCGATCAAACAGAAACAAAAGCCTGTCAACTCAATGATCGAGCCTCTCATGCGGAAGGAACTCACCAAGTTGATGGAGTCCAGGATAATATTTCCAATCAAATACTCTTCTTGGCTGGCCAATCTTGTTCTTGTCCGGAAAAAGAATGGGGAGATCAGATTATGCGTAGATTTCAGAGACCTCAATAGAGTCTCTTTGAAAGACCATTATCCTCTCCCAAGCATGAAGCAAATCCTTCAAATAGTGACATGCAACGAGCTTTTCTCCCTCCTGGATGGGTATTCAGGATATAATCAGATTTTGGTGCAAGACTGTGACCAGTACAAGACAACCTTCACTACTTAATGGGGGATGTTTGCTTATAGGAAAATGTCATTCGAGTTGTCCAATGCTGGTGCCACCTTTCAACGAGCCATGGACATGGCCTTTCGGGCCCTGATAAATGACACTGTGCCGATATATTTTGATGACGTGATAGTATTCTCTAAGGAGGCAAGCCAACACATGAAACACCTCAAACAAATCTTCGAGAGGTGTAGAGAGTTCGGTATCTCTCTTAACCCGAAGAAATGCGTGTTCGCTGTCCATGAGGGGTAACTCCTTGGCCATGTTGTTTCTAAAGAAGGCTTGACCATTGATCCAGAGAGAGTTTGCTCCATCCTGGAGCTGTCCTTGCCTAAACACAAGAAAGACCTGCAGAGCTTCTTCGGCAAAATAAATTTCATCCAGAGATTTATTCCAAATTTTGCGGAGATAGTCAAGCCATTGACCTATATGTTGAAGAAGGATGAGAAGTCTGGGTGGACAGCGCAAAGAAATGACAGTTTTGAGGAGATCAAGCAGGTTATAGCCCAAGGTCCTACTTTGATCAACCCTGACTTCACCAAAGATTTCAACCTCTACACTTTCGGAAATGAAGAGGTAATCTCCGCCATGCTTACCCAAGTGAATGGTGATAACCTTGAGCAACCACTTGCATTTTTTAGCCAAGGCCTAGAGGGTTTTGAGATCAGGGACACATATGTGGAGAAGCAAGTCCTTATAGTCATATGGAGTCTAAAGAAATTCAGGCATATGTTGTCCAATAGCAGAATTCACCTCATGGTTCCACATCCCAGCATCAAGGATTTCTTGACCAACCATGACCTGAATGAAAAGAGAGCGGGGTGGATCACTAAGGTGATGGAATACGACGTGGATATCAAGATCACCAAGCTGATAAGAGGGAAAGGCCTGTGTGAACACCTTGTTGCAGACTTTAAACAACAAAAAGAGGATAGTCTGCTAATTCATGATGCAGCGACAGCAGAAGAACCAGCTGTCATGAAGGATTGGACATCAGACTTGAGGCATTTTCTTCTCACTGGTGAGTGCCTGCAGGGTCTTGATAGGACCAAGAGGAGATATTTCAGACTCCAATCTCTCCCTTATGTCCTGATTGATGGAGTGCTGTTCAGAAGGGATCTCTCAGGAGTCTTTTTAAGGTGCATAGACCCAAGTCAGGCCAACAAGGTGCTATCCGAGTTCCATGATGGGCCAGTTGGTGGTCACTTTGCTCCTAGGCCTACAGTCGCAAGAATAATGAGAGCTGGTTACTTCTAGCCTACTCTATTCAGGGACAGCGATGCCTGGGTACGAAAGTGCTAGAAGTGTGCGCTCTTTGATGGGAAGCAATGGCTGGGTGCCATGCCTTTACAGCCTATTTAGGTGGAGCAGCCATTCATGCAATGGGGCCTTGACTTTATAGGGATGATTAACCCTCCCTCCAGTGCTGGACACAAGAGGGTCGTGACCGCCACAGATTATTTCACAAGATGGGTAGAGGCTGTCGCTTTGAAGGAAGCCAACGAAAGTGCAGTCCTAGATTTTTATGAAGACCTGGTGGCAAGGTTCGGGGTTCCAGCTACCATAATCTCAGATAACGTTTTAGCTTTTCTAGGAACTAAAACAAGTGAATGGGCGCTAAGATATGGTATCTATCTTAGCACTTCGTCCAATTACTACCCACAGGGGAATGGGCTAGCTGAGTCTACTAATAAGAATCTGATCAGGATCATCTTGAGAACAATGGAGGAGAATCAGAGGACTTGGCATGCCAAGTTGAAAACAGCCCTGTGTGCAGATAAGGTCACTCCAAAGAGGGCAATTGGCAACTCACCGTACACGCTCATATATGGAAGGGAAGCTAGGCTTCCCCTTTCACTTGAATTGCCAGCCTTGGACCTCGCTCACCAGCTACAGTTAGAAGAAGGCAACAGCATGGAGGTTAGGCTATGCGAGTTGATGGAGCTCCAAGAGACAAGGGATCAAGCTATGGCTTCTATGACCAACCGCCAACAGCGGACGAAGAAACATTTCGACAAGAAATCTTCATCAAAAAATTTCTTTGAAGGAGACATCGTCTTGAAATGAGATGCGGACCGAGCTAAGCCTGGAAAACACGCAAAGTTCGATGCCTTATGGAGTGGTCCATACGTCATCACTCAGTGTAAGAAGCACAATGCATTCCAACTCTCCAAGTTGGATGGTGAAGAACTGTATATCCCAGTTAATGGGATACATCTTAAGCATTATCACTGAGCCCTCCTCCCATTATGTATATATTTTCTTTGTTTTTTTCCTGCTTTCCCTAAGTGCTTTTGCACATGTTAGTAGTTTTCTTAGTCTTGTGTGTGTTTGCGTTTCCTTTTGGGGGTAAAACCTGAGTGATGGATTCTTGGATATCTCAAGGCGGTTGCTAACTCTTTCAAAGCTGCATCTCAACTCCGTGCCCAATGGACTTTAAGGCAACTGGTTTCTAAGCATAGCAGGCATGCTTCCCCTGGGAATCGCCAATTTGTTGACCATTTTTGGTCCAGTAGGCCAAAATCGGTCTCCTTCTTCCCTTGCTGTTCTGAGCCAGTTCAATTTTGATTTTTGCACAAGCCTTTTGGCAAAAGGAGGAACCAGTTCAGTGGTTCGACATTGGTGTCCAATGGCATGATCTTTCCAAGAATTTTGAACTTGAACTTTGAACCATTATTGGTTCAATGAGTTGGTTAAGTTCAATTGGTTCAATGAGTTGGTTCAATTCAGTCAGTTCAAGTGCTTGTTTCAAAGGCTTGGTTCAACAACTTGGTTCAGTCGGCTTGGTTCAAAGAAATGGTTCAAAGTGTTGGTTCAACGTTTGGTTCAAAGGGATGGTTCAAGAAGTGGTTCAATCGAAAAGTTCAAAGGAGTCTTCCAAAGGCCCGAAGGACAAGTGCCCTTGCGGAGGGCACTTAGGCGACAAAAGGACCTTTGCGACTTTTTCGAAAGGCAATTTTAGAGGCCAAACAGCCCTTGTGGAGGGCAGGAAAGCACTTGAAAAGAAGGCCGAAAGGGTAAGTTTTCCTTGGGAAAAGTGAACAAGGCAAGTTGGAACTCCTTCGGATTTGTTCAAGGCAAAGAGGCAGAGAATTTCTTCGAACAAAATGTCCAAAGGAATTCCTTCAGACATTTTTTCCGAAGAAATCCTTCGGAGGAAAATCCCGCAAAAATAAAAGACAAGGCCCCCTTCAATAAAATGAATTTCTTTGGACTTTTGTCCGAAGGAATTCCTTCGGACAAAAAGTCCGAAGAAATTCGGAGAAAGCGCTGCGGGAAAAAACCCGAAGGATTCCGATGGCCAAAGGAAAGTGATCGAGATAATTCTTGCGGACATTTTGTCTGCGAGAAAATGGCCAAAAAAGAAAAGCCCGACCGAAGAGAAAAAGCCCGAAGGAAAAGGAGCAAAAAAGGCCGGAGTAAATCCGAAGGAAATAAAGCCGAAGGAATCAACCGAGTGACGGGCCCGCAGACGTCAAAGTTGGGCACCATGAACTAGCTGTTGGCTTTCAAATGGTGACAGGCCACGAACGTCAATTTTACGGCAATGAAATAGCCATTGATCTTTAAATACTTGAGCGCCAACCAGAAGGGAGCCCAAAGAACTAAGAGAGAAAGAGACAAAAGCCAGCAAAAGACATGTCCCCAAAAATGTCACTCATTTTTGGGACAACCTATGAACTATTTTGGTTCAACAAATCAAAATCCTCTCCCCTTTTCAAAAATTGTTCTGAGCATTCAAGTTCTTCATTTGTCAAAGCTCTTCCAGAAATCTATGGACTCTGCAGGCTTGAACCTATGAACTCTGTAGGCTTGAAACTACAGACTCCGCAGGCAAAAATCTACGGACTCTGCAGGAAGAAACAAGCTCTCAACACTTAAGCAATTTCAACAGCTTCAAGGTTCAACGGGTTCAAAGGTTCAACGTGCGGTTGGTTCAAGCGGACAAAGGACTTAGCCAAATAAAGGGATTGAACCGATTGAACCATTGAACCGTTGAACCAAAGTTGGTTCAATCGGTCAGTTCAATCGGCAGGTTCAAGGGGCTGCCCCAAAGCCAGAGGAACAAGTGCCCTTGCGGAGGGCGGTGAACCGAGGTCAGACAGCGCTTGTGGAAGGCAAGCGCGAAGCAGATGGACCGTTGCAAAAGTCCGAAGGATAGTTCCGGGCTTGAACAGTCCTTGCGGAGGGCACAGTTCTCTTTTGGAAAAGAACGCGGCAAAATGATTAAGGCATTTCCTTCGGACAAAAAGTCCGAAAGAATTCCTTCGGACTTTTGCCCGAAGGAAAAGTTGGAAGAAAAGTCCGCCGAAGAATGAAGCCCGCTGACGGAAAAGCCCGACTAAAGAGAAAAGCCCATGGAAAAACGCCTGATGGAAAAAGACCAAGTGCAGCGGAAGCCGCCACGTGTCCATTATAAAGCAGAGCGGAAGCCGCCACGTGTCATCTTCCGCAGGACTCTCAAAAGGTTCTAAAGCTTCTGTAAGTTAAGCGGAATACGTCACGTGCCCTGTTATGACTCAGCGGAACGTGACAAGTGTTTGCATCC
Organism: Torreya grandis; assembly: GCA_037957365.1. Taxonomy (NCBI): domain Eukaryota; kingdom Viridiplantae; phylum Streptophyta; class Pinopsida; order Cupressales; family Taxaceae; genus Torreya; species Torreya grandis. Next base: position 164,367 of record JARHVA010002714.1, on the reverse strand, counting down.
GTGTTCCCCTTTTGAGGTGTCCTAGAAGTAGGCATCCTAATATCTGGGTTTGTCATTCTTACTCCATGATGGAAACCTCTTTGTTTTCCTTTTTTTTTAATTAGGCCCTCATTTTGAATTTTTTCAGGACTATAATGAGGCCTCTTTACCTTGTATAGACATTGAATAATACTCATTGTTACTAAATCCACAAATAGCAATCAGTCAAGAATCCAAAAACCATTAGTCGGGGAAAGTTCGAAAAAATGATGACGTTTCAAAACAATGAGCTATGACAAAATTATGAAATTTGGGATTAACTGAAATTTCAATTAATTGGAAGAAATTTAGAGATTAATCTATAGATTTTTGTAAAATAGATAATAAGATCAAATATAAAGCATAATAAACAAGGGTCTGAAAGGGTCATATTGATTTATGCTAAGAATCTGGCTTGCAACAATGATGGATGAGCATTTTATCTGGTGTGTTTATTACAAACTCTAGTAGAGGTTCTATTTCTGGGATTTTTGCTGCTCTGCATATTTTCTTCAGGTATCATGCTTAGTGGCATAAATCATCAGTGCTCATAACAAAAACATTGTTTTCAGACTCCTTATGCAGGGGCTGGCCCTTTTTCTGAGGCATGGTTTGTCAAAGTCGAGGTTTGTTCATCCCAATCTCATTCTACAGGTCCAGCCTCGAAGTTACTTTCCTAGCTTTTTCCTCTACCAAGGGATTTTAGGCCTTCGATGCTAGGAGCATTACCTCACTAGTTTCTAGGAAATGAATGGTTTTGTGACACGCATGTATTAAGCTCACAATTCCAAGCACGTATATTATGTTGAATGGCTATTTCGAAGGTGCATGCCTCAATTGGCTGTTCAGGGAGGGTAAGTAGAAACCATTGTTCCACGGGGATGCATCCCCCCCGAGAAACCCTGCGTTTCGGGGACGGGGACGTGCCGGTGATGCGGGGACGTCAAGGGGACGTACCCCAGCCGTCCCGCCACCTCCGCCACGTTTCTCTGCCGTCCCGGGGACGTCTCCCTCTGAGAGGGGGGACGTCTGGGCGTCCCCTGGACGTCCCGGGGATGTCTAGGCATCCCCCGTGCAAACCAAAGCCATAAAGTGTCATTTTTTTAAAATTAAAAAAAAAAAAAAAGGATTTTTATGCTTTCTATCCTAACCTTGTGGCTGTACATAGTGCCTTGCGTCTCATTGACCACAACACACTTGCATACAAGGAGTCCAGTAGCCAAATGGCATGTAGAGTCAGACGAACCAGCGCAGATTGATGTTGATGCTACACAGACAGGGCTGGTTGGTATTAGCTTGGAGCTTGAGTGTGTGGAGTCCAGCAGTTCTAGTGATGAGGAGTTCCACATTGGGGATGATTAGCCATTGACTCATTGAGTCATTTGTATTTACTATCTACTTTTAGTATTTCACTATTTTAGTATTTTGTTTTTGAACATTGTTGATATTTGATTGTAATCGTGAATTATCATTATGAAATTTTGAAAATTCAATGTTCAATCATCAATGTTTATTGTTTAATGTTCAAAGTTAAATTGTTAATGTTCATTGTTCAATGGATCAAACTTGAAAAATAAATAATTAAATCACAATGTTAAATTGTTGATGTTCAATGCAATATACTTAATCCTTATACATCTTTTTATAACTAATTTTTCAAGTACTATATGTATTTCAGCACCGCTCCCCTGCCGCCGTCCCCCTGCCATCCCCCTGCCATCCCCAAACTTAACCCCCCCGTCCCACCGTCCTAAAACGCCATGGAACTATGGTAGAAACTCTTTCAAGTACCTATGTATATATTTTTTTTTATACAATATTACTTTAAAATTTAATAGTTTTGCTTCTCTTGTTTGAAAAGTCATATCCATATTCATAGGCCAAATTTCCTATGCTGTCCAGTCTTATGTTGTTTGATTTCCTACCACCCCTGGGCCCTAAGTATTCCATCCAAAAGGATGATAAAGTACATCTTTCCCAACTACCAACGATACTGATCAGTTTGATTATTTGTGATTCCTGTTTACATACTTAATTTGCAGGAGTTCTGACACTGCTTTATTAGTCTGCTATTTACTACATTTTTCATTGTTTTTGGAAAGATAATTTACGAACAACTCTTTCGTTATATGATGTCTGCTAAGTTTATTTTATATCATGAAGAAAATCTATGAAAAATATAAATTCTAATAACAGCTTGGCATCTGTGTTTTTGTGTATATCTAATTTTTCCATGTTACAATTGAAAAATATGCATGATGCGTGGAAAGGTTTTTGTTCTGCGTCTTTAATGTCTCAAATCTTGAGAATTATTTTCTTATTGACTCATCTTTTTTGTTTATTTTAGAGTGCAGGACCTAGAACTGATATCTCATGTTTCTATATTCTATTTTCCTGATTTGCAGTTTTTCATTGCCATTATAAACAACAAATTACTTTGCCTGAGTACAGGGTCACAGGATGGATGCAGAATCAGCAGCTGCAACTGCACATTTGATGACTGACCTTGGTGCTTGCAATTTTAAGTCAATACTCAAACTCATTAGTGGAAGAGTAATGTTTGTGCCTGATTGCAAGCCCTTGATTAGCCAGATATTACAATCTATGCTGTCTGAAAATGGTACATGTGCTGGTGTCCTCCTTGCAATACTTGATGTAATAAAGGAATGGATTGAAAATGACTTCAGGTCATCTAGTACTGGAACACCTAATGTCATGCTTAAGAAGGACATAATTATGTACTTGCAATGGTTGTCACAAGTAGATAGACAGAATGTGACCCTAGCATTTGTAGAAGAGTGGGATGGGGAATACCTCGGGTTACTTTATCAACTGTGCTCAGACTCGACCAAGTGAGTGATTGATGTCTTACTTCCAGACAGTGTATGGCTTGCCTAAAAAGGAGAATATATAATGTTCATTTACTAGTACTTTTGGTGATTTTGTCAGGTAACCACTGTCTTTGCGGCAGGAAGTATTTCAAAAGGTGGAGAGGCAATATATGTTGGGTCTAAGAGCGAAAGATCCTGAGATGCGACATAAGTTCTTTTTACTATATCATGAATCTCTTGGGAAGACGTTGTTCACAAGATTACAGTTCATAATACAAACCCAAGATTGGGAAGCTGTGAGTGATTGCTTCTGGCTAAAACAGGGTTTAGATCTTCTTTTAGCAATCTTAGTAGAGCACGAGCCAATCACATTAGCTCCAAATTCAGCACAGACGCCTCCTCTTATAGCCTCAGATAATATTCAAGAATGTGTTAGAATGCAGCAACATTTAGGTGAGTCTCCAGAAGAGTCTGATGGGACCCAACTTACTTTTGATGGTCTTGTTACCAGGCATGCCGTATTCTTGAATGAGATAAGCAAGCTCCAGGTTTAATATTTATCCAACTTTTATCCCTACATATAGATAGTTCAGAAAGTATATTTAAGGATCTGTCAACATGGATTTTTTTTTGTGCGGTCTCTAATCAAACATAATTGTTTCAGGTTGCTGATCTTGTGACTCCTTTAAGGAAACTCGCCCATGCAGATGCAAATGTAGCATATCATATGTGCGTTCTAGTATTTCCAATTGTGTGGACTTCTCTGCCAAAAGAAGCGCAATTTATGCTGGCTAAGCCGATGATTACACTATTGTCTAAGGACTATCACAGCAAACAAAAAGATAAGAGGCCAAATGTTGTACAAGCACTGCTAGAAGGATTGTCATTGAGTCATCCTCAGCCTAAAATGCCTAGTGAGGTTATCAAGTTTCTGGGTAAAACTTACAATGCTTGGCACATAGCTGTTTCTTTATTGGAAAGTCAAGGTATGCTATTTCCTCGTGAAACACAGTGCTGGGAAGCTCTGGGTGAACTATATCATATGCTGAACGAGGAAGATGTACATTATGGATTATGGAAAAGAAGGCCAATTACTGATGAAACAAGAGCAGGCCTCTCACTGCTCCAACATGGATACTGGCAACATGCTCAAGATCTTTTCTACCAGGCTCTGAATAAAGTAACACGAGGTACATACAACGACAATGTTCCTAAAGCTGAATTATGTCTTTGTGAAGAGCAATGGATTTCCTGTGCATGCCAATTGAATCAATGGGAAGCTCTGGTAGATATTGGCAAAAGCATGGAGAATTATGATGTGTTACTTGACTGTCTCTGGAAGATTCCTGACTGGGGGTTTTTGAAGGAGAATGTGTTTCCAAAGGCACAAGCTGAAGAGACAACAAAATTCCAACTAGTACAGGCATATTTGGCTTTTCATGATGGAAGTGTTACTGGAGTTACTGAGGCTGATGGTAGACTTGTTCAAGGAGTTGATCTAGCATTATATCAATGGTGGCAATTACCTGAAATGTCTGTTCAATCTCTTGTACCTTTGTTGCAGCAATTCCAACAATTGGTAGAGCTTCAAGAATCAGGAAAGGTTCTCATAGAAATTGGAAATGGTAACAAGCAACACGTTGGAGCTGATCCTCTTGGAGGGGTTCATTGTAGCTATATGGACCTGAAAGATATTCTAGAAACTTGGAGAACGAGGTCACCTAATGAGTGGGATAATTTTTCTGTCTGGTGTGATTTGCTGCAGTGGAGGAATCACATGCACAACACAGTAATTAATGCATTCAGGGATGAAACTAACCCTCAACTTCGTCATCTTGTATGTCATGACAATGCATGGACTGTCAACAAGCTTGCTCATGTTGCCCGCAAGCAAGAACTTTTTGATGTCTGTGGAACTATGCTCAACAAAATGTATGGCTACCCAGCTATGGATGTACAAGTAAGTCCAGGTGTTAAAACATATTTTTTGTCTGTCATGTTGAAGTAAAATTTACATGATATTCTTTCATGAATTTATTATCTTCTTTTTACAGTACCATTTGATTTTTAAGTCCTAAAATCATGGTCTTTCAAATGCATCTTCAGGAAGCATTTGTGAAGATAAGAGAACAAGCAAAAGCCTATTTAGAAACGAGAGGGGAATTAACAAATGGTATCAGCATGATTAACAATACCAATCTCGAATGTTTCTCTGCAAAACATAAGGCGGAGATCTTTTGGCTTAAGGGGGAACTTTTGCAAAAACTTGGCGACAATGAAAGCGCTTATTATGCATATTCTGAATCTATCTGTCTTTCCAAGGATTTATCTAAAGGATGGATAAGCTGGGGCAATTATTGTGACCAGGTATTGTTTCCCACCACTTTAAGCAATTATCTGCTTGCTAACACCAGGCTTAGTCCATGCAGTGTTTTTCATCATGTTTTGGTCATAAAGCTTGTTTTCCTTTTTGATTGTAGATGTATAAGGAGACAAATGAAGAGATCTCCCTAGAATATGCAGTAAGCTGCTATCTTGAGGGTATTAAGTATGGTGTTTCAAATGCTAGAAGCTACTTGGCACGTGTTATATATTTATTGAGCTTTGACACCACAAATAAGCCAGTGGGGAAAACTTTTGACAAATACTTGGATCACATACCACATTGGGTTTGGCTTTCATGGATACCTCAGCTACTCGTTTCTTTACAAAGACCTGAGGCAGCTCATTGTAAACTTGTTCTTCTCAGATTAGCTACAGTGTATCCACAGGTTCGTTTATAATTTTGAGCTCCCATTGTTGGTTCTTTCCTTATAAATTGCTGTGTATTGGTTCAATAACTTACTAGACATAATATATGTGACAGCAGTTATTCAGTGGTTGTAAGGATATTCATTGAATGGATGATAATAAATAGAAAAACATTGACCATTCTAAATAAACTTGGTAAATGAGATTGTTTTTGCTTGTCATAGTGACCAAGTTACTTTTCATATAAAAGTTTAGAAGCGAGTGGAGTGTTACATGTTTGGCTTATTATATTCTAAGCTTTGTTTTGAGTGGCTCAATTGATAGGTTTCTGCTGATGTTCTAACCTAGTCATGCACTTTTATTTATATAGGCTCTCTATTACTGGTTGCGGACATATTTACTGGAAAAGCGTGAAGTCACTAACAGATCAGAATCAGTAAGAGCTGCAGCTTCTCAGCAACGAGCTCTACAGATAACTGAATCTGCTGCTAGTTCAACTTCTATAAATTCAGTTGAAAGGAATCTCATAACTTCAAATTCAAGTGCAAGCATCCTACCCTCAGATGTTGCAAGTAGTCAAGTTATGCAGTTGACTGTGTCTCATGATCGTTCAAATGCTCAAGGAAAAGAATCAGGAAAAGCACAAACAATCAACGAGAATGTTCCTACAGGGTCTGAATCATCTCAGACAAATACTGCAAACATAAACGATTCTCAAGCTAGGATAGGGCGTAATCCTGGGCATGACTGGGGAGCATCAGCAGTGACAGCATTTGATGCTGCAAAGGATGTTATGGAGTTTTTCAAGAGAAAGCACACAAATTTGGCAGATGAGCTTGAGGTTTGAATACCACCATCCTTAGTTTGCATCTTCTGTGTATTCTTACTTGTTATATCTTGTTTGGAATTGTGGATTTTAATACTAAGAATCTAAGGTGTGCAAATTTTGAAACTATCTTATTAGAAATGATGTTGAGTCCACACATGAATGTTACATATTCCCTATTGCACATCAAAATGAATCTATTTATATTTTGAAATTTTGAAGTATACAGAGCAGATGATTTATATTTTCTTACTGTTTCCTATTAACTTAGTTGCGGCACCCTTGCTATTTACAGCAGAGTTTCCTTGCCCTTTATGGTAAAGATTTTGGCTGCTGCATTTCTGATCACATGGCTCTATTGCCTGTCATAATTCCTCCCATAGTGGACTGATGTTTGGGACATACTAAATGAATGAAGCTAGAATTTAACTATTTTACAGATTGCAAAAGTGCCAGAAAATACACTATCTATAATTGTGCTCTAGACAAACGTATTTTGTTGTATTTGTGGACAACTAAATCAATAGGTACCCATTTTGAGTACTTGATTTCTCACTAAGAAAATAAGTCTCGGTTATGGGAGCTTGGTATTGTACTGAAAATTTTAGGCCAGTGTTGTACTGTGTTTTCCTAGTGCTTGATCATCTATGAATTCAAAAGGCTGGTTTGTTTCTAAAATGCATACTTACAATCATGGTTTCAAATCTCGACGATTTCTCGCCGTTTCTCGGCAAATCTCATGGTATAGCTAGCAGCTGAGAAATTGGGTTGTTTCTTGCGAGATGAGAAGCCCTAGTTTTCTTGGTGATTTTTGCCAAGAAATCTCGGCGAAAATCACCAAGAAACTCCCGTTTCTCGGCTAGTGAAAAAAAAGTCAATGCATTAAAACTTAAAAGTAAACTGCAGATTATTTTATCGTGATTTTCTCATTCATGGTTAATATGCACTTGCAGTTTGTTATTCTTCTTTTGCACAGGCCACGGATAGTAAACTGTTATGTGAAAACCAGAAAGCGTGCCCTGTTATTAGTATTTTACAGCCATACATATTACAGTGCCCTAAACAGTTTGCAGTTCGCCGCCTGACACCATTATTGCACTGTGCACAGCGTCCGCGATTTGGTAGTTTGGGCCCTTGTGACATCTCCTTTGGGGTAAAGTTAAACTAGTCAAACCCCCCCGTTTTTTAAATAATAGATTAACTTTCTAACCTAAGGTTATATCATGTAATCTAAACCATACATACATTTTGAATTCTATTGAGTATTGGAGGAACAACTCATAATGATTAATTAATTGCATGCACTTATAATCAAGGACAAATAACTTGCAATAATCAAAAGTGTATTACAATGTGTTTTACATGCTTATTAAAGGAAATCAGTTACTCACATGCCATATATTTAACGGAAAACTAAATGTAATTCACATCATAATGTCAACATCTCAAACATAAATAGTTAAGATAAAGACTTATTTAAACAATCTATTCCATCAATTACAATCATTCACTATTGTAGTGACTACGACATTTAGCTATAGATTACAATATCATATTACAAACCTTTCTATCCTTTCTGCTTAACTTGAATACTCGATTATCATTTCAAATTTACAACGATGTAAATCATACATATATGATCTAAATTTTGATTGCAACCACCATCCAACTAGGACTGAATTCTATTGCAAATGTCCTTAAAAACTTACAATTTTGATAAACATACATTAACAGTGTACATTAATAATTACAATAGTCAATTTGTTCAACATTTGTTTCTTTCGCCAACTAAGTAAGAAAAGGGTTTATCATAGACCACCAGGATACCATGTTGATGCAAAGAGGGAGAGTATCATAGAGGGCTATTCCTCCAACCATAGAGCCTTTCAGATCCCCCGCATACCTCTCATCCACTGAGAGTGGCCCTACCCTTCACAAGTAAGATAAGGGTCCGAAAACTGAGAAAAAGATCATTGTGTAACTTGCCATCACCGCAACTATTCCACGTAGCTTCTTGCGAGTGTGACTATGAACCGAGACATGAATTAAAACATTCATAATGTACACTACCCGTATACACTACTTAGGCCATAAGTTTTAGATTCGCTAAGTACCCCTTGTTGAATATTAACTCATTAGATAACTGAGTTACTATGTGGGTTTAACTAGGATATCCTCCCATCTCTTTGACTACATGTCTCACATCCACTACTCTTATCCCAAGGTCTCCCCGACCTCGACATCTCATAGTTATTAAGTCTATATATTCCCTATTACTAGTTTGTTTTCTTAAGAATGCGTTTATAAAGTGATGCTTTACGTGGGTATCCCATGCCACCCATTTAACCCGCTGATTTGTCTACTGTAATGTCCCCTTCCTAGGCGACACATGGATGTGCATTGGTTGGCCTATTATTTGGGTTCCCGTAGGTCAGCAGAGTGGTTAGGGAACCTATCCAGGGGCGGTGGAGCTTGGCAGGAAGCTTTACAAGCTATTTCAGACAGTTTGTGACAGTTTCCTATTTTTTAGGAAGGGTCCCTATTTTTTAGGGTTTGATTGGGAGTTGACTAGGATGCATTAGGGGACTCCCAGGAGCATTTTGGGAGATTTGGTCATAGTTCCTATTTTTTAGGAGGTATCCCTATTTTTTAGGAGGGGACTGTCAGTTAGCTTGCCACATGGGGACCTCACCTTTAAGGCACGAGCAGCATCAGTTTCAGTTTCAGATGGCCAGATGACGGAAATGGAATACAATAAGGTGATTTTTAATGTCACTTTATAATAATAAAGTATTAAAAGGACCCCCACCTAGTTGACATAAGGTTGTGTTAAAAAGGTGTTCCTTTTAATAATGATGTTGGACCCTCAACTTGGGCGCCCAACTTAGAAGTCTTCATGAATAAAAAAATCTTTCAAAGATTCTTATTTTTGAGCCTTTTGAACCCTAAAAGTGGGCGCCCCACATGGGAGTCTCATAAAGTGAATTTGGATTCACTTTTTGGCCATTCTTTTGGCATTTTTTATTGAACCTTTTCGCAGATTTGAAATTTGTGGAAGAATTGCAGTAGCATTCAGTGCTTTGGAAATGAAAACTCTCAAGGATTATGGTGGATTGGACGACAACCCAGTTCATCTTTGTAGAGGGCCTACTCTAGGTCTTCGTTTGGGCATTATTGAACAAGTTTTAAGTGACTATATTGCAGATCTGAGCTTGCAACAGTACTATATCAGCAATATCCTTCATATCCTTCACATTCAGTTGCATGTAGAGCCTCTCCCAGGCCAATACTACCATTTGTATGCAATTTGCTTTGCAGATCTAGTTTCTACAATGAATATAATATGCAAATCTGATGGGTATGTGACTAAATCTCTTAGTTGGTGTTTTACTATTTATTAATTGCTTTCAATTCTCCTTTGTATTGGATCTTAGTCGCATGTACATCTTTTGCCATCTTTGGCAAAATCTACACATTTCAAGAAAACAAAAAACCCCTTCTGCATCTTTTGTCTAGTTTATAAGATCACAATAAACAAAAAAAATCATAAAACAATCAAAAGACAAGAAAACAATTTATCTTTTAGCAGCAGTTTTGAGTTAGAACCAGCAGGGTTCCTACAGTGATATCAGAGCTTTGATTCCTGCCATCCTAAAGGGTTAGAGCATCTTATGTATCCAAGACAGGGTGATCCTCACAGGTTTTACACACGCAGAAGAGTTGCATTACAAGGAAACCAATTTGAGGACATTCCATTGGAAACAATGGGTGACAGGGAAGGTGGTGATCCACGTAGAAATGAGGTTAACAATGATGAAATGAAAGCTAGAAATATTATGAGAGATCTTGCAACAGGGCAACAGTTGATAGCTAATATGTTACAGCGGCTTACCACAACTATTGAGAATATGACCCCTCTGAGAAGGCCAAATCAAGTACAGGAGGAATTGGGTAGTGTTGTTGGAGCCCCACGGGTAAGAACAACACCCTCATGCACCTATGATAGGACTAAGCGCCCTACATTCGTGAGGAGTGAACCAGAAGAGGGAGACGTGGTTGAGGAAAGAGGAGATGTAGCCTTTGTTGATAATGTCATGACATTACATGATGAGTGGGAATTATTACCCCAGCTAGTTAAGGATCATCTAAATTTTGACCGATTTATGAGTCAAAAGAGAGAACATAGCAGGCTTTGGCAGGATAGAAGACCCAGGCAGCAAAATCACGATCTTAAGCATGCAACTGACAAACTTACACTTCCTACTTTTGATGGCAGCGGTAAAATAACAAGGGCATGGATTAGCAAGTTGGATAATGTCCTGACACTACGTCCTATGACGGAAACAGATGCAATTAAGTTTGCAGCACATCATTTAGACGGGGTTCCCTATGATTGGTGACATCATGGAACGATTACCTTGCAACACAACTTGATCACCACATATCAAGAATTTGTTGATAGTTTGGTTGAACGGTTTGACAAGAAAGATCCAAAATTGTATTTCAAAGATCTGGCTCAGCTGAAACAGATGGGCAGTTTGGAGTCCTATATCAGTGATTTTCAGAAGCTCTTAGTAATGGTCACAAGTTTTTCAGAGAGAAGGTTGCTCATATTATTCATTGAGGGTCTTTATTTACCCATGAAAGGATGGATCAAGGCATTTGACCCCCCTACACTACAGAAGGCTATGAGGAAGGCACGTAGTATGGAACTTTCAACCCCTCGTACCAAGTTTACTCCAAAACCGCCCACTTTATTCAATGATAGTATAGCGGCCCCAAGGAAATCAGAATATGTTGATCAAAAGAAGAATTTTGCAGCCCCTTTGGATAGAGAAACACTTAATGATTTGCGTAGAAGGAAGCTATGTTTTTATTGCAAGGGTCCTTATGATGAACGTCATGAATGTCCTCTACGGCCTAAGGGTAGAAACCAACAAATGGAGTGGTTTTATGAGGACGAAGACATGGCTGATATAACAGACCAACAAGCTGATCAAGAGGAGTTAGGAGCTGAATACTCAGGAAAAGAAGCTGAAAGTGAGGGAGAAGCACACTTACAGGAAGCTCACGTCTAGCATGCAAAAGGGTCTTCTAGGTTGCGTGGGATATTGGCAGGTCAAAGTCATCTCCTTTCTTGATATAGGGGCAACTCATAATTTCATAGATGCACGGTTAGTGGCACAACGTGGGATTCAAACCCAAGAGTTTGAAGGCATACGAGTGAAGGTTGCCGATGGCTACGCTCAAGTGTGACAAAATGATTCCTGATCTTCCTATGAAATTAAATAATTATGAGTTTAAGGCTGATTTCTATGTGGTCAATATGGGAGACACGGATTTGGTACTTGGCATGAGGTGGCTTCATGCCATTGGAGAATTTACACTCAATCTCAGGGACATGGAGATGAAATTCCAGGTGGATGGGATTAGTCGTGTTAAAGGCCATTAAGGACAGCAATTTGAAGGTGATCACTCTCAAGAGAATGGAGAGACTCGTTAGAAATGACATGGTGGAGTGGGCAGCAGAATGTAGGTTCATGCCTTCTCATAATGAGCAGCACAAACCAGCCTATCATTCAGAGGTTCAGCAGCACAAACCAGCCTATCATTCAGAGGTTCAGCAGCAAAAACCAGCCTATCATCCAGAGGTTCAAGAGCTCAGAGTCAAGCATGCAAAGGTATTTAGTGACATACCACCTGGTAGACCTCCAGATAGAGGCATAGAGCACATCATAGAGTTGGAGGAGGGCACCAAGCCCATTATGATTACACCTTACCAGCACCCAAAGCGTTTGAAAGATGAAATTGAAAAGACTGTTTAGGAACTGTTAGCTATGGGACATATAAGGTCGAGTAAGTCTCCTTTTGCTTCATTAGTTGTTTTGGTGAAGAAGAAAGATGGTACACTCAGGATGTGCAATGATTATAGGATGTTGAATAAAAGGACAATTAAGAACGGGTATCTCATTCCTCGCATCAACGAGCTGATAGATGAGCTTCATGGAGCTTGTTACTTCTCCAAAATAGATTTGAGGACTGTGTTGTCCCCAAAAATGAGTGACATCTTTGGGACAACCTACGAACTATTTTGGTTCGCCAGACCAAAATCGTCTCTTCCCTTTTCAAAATTTGTTCTGAGCATTCAATTTCCTCATTTTCCAAGCTTTTTCAGTCAAGGGTTCAACAAGTTCAAAGGCTTTTGCAGGCGAGTTCAGTCAAAAGAACAAGTTTCAAACACTTAGTCATTTCCAGGATTGGTTCAGCACCTCAGTTCAACCAAAAGAGTTCAATCGGCAAGCTTCAAAGAACAAAGGCTTGAACCGTTGAACCGTTGAACCTTGAACCATTTTGGTTCAACGGGTTCAACGACCAATTGGTTCAACACGCTTGGTTCAAAAGATCAAAAAGACTTAGCCAAATAACGAAGAATCGACCGGTTGAACCATTGAACCGTTGAACCAAAGTTGGTTCAATCGGTAGGTTCAAGGCACTGCCCCAAAGCCAAAGGAACAAGTGCCCTTGCAAAAGGCAATGGACCGAGGCCAAGTACCCTTGCGGAGGGCAGTGAGCAAAAGCAGACAAAGTTGGAAATCCCTCGGGAAAATGACTAAGCAAAAGAGGCCGAAAGAATTCTTTCGGAAGCATTTTCCGCGGGAAAATGACTAAGGCAAAATTCCTTCGGACTTTTTGTCCAAAGGAATTCACTCGGAAAGAAAACCCGAAGAAATTGAAAAGAACAAACGGCTAAGTAACAAAAACTTTCCTTCGGACATTTTGTTCGAAGGAAAACCCTGACAGAAAAAGCCTGAAAGCCAAAAGCCCGCCGAAGAAGCAAGAACCCGCTGGGGAAGTTAAACCCTGAAGGCCGCTCGAAAAATTCCAAAGGGTAGGTACCCTTGCGGGGGGCGCTTGACGATAGAGAAAGGACCGTTTTAAAATCCCGAAGGGACACCTTCCCTTCGGGACATTCCAAAGGCTGAACAAAGACGCAGAAAGGAACCTTCAAAGACTTAGACAAAATGGGCTTCAAAGAATGAACCGAATGAATTGATTGAACCGTTGAACCAAAAGGTTCAACGAGTTCACAGGTTCAAAGGTTCAACCAGTGCGATGAAGATCAAAGAGCTTAGAAAGAACAAGGAAGCAATGATTGAACGGGACAAAGGATGAACCAATGAACCGATTGAACCTTGAACCGAAAGAGTTCAAAGTTCAATGGTTCATAGGTTCAAAGGTTCAAAGGCGGCCTCAGTCAAAGAAAGAAGCAACAAACAGGTGGTTCAACGGATGGTTCAACCAAGGAGCAAGGAAGCAATTGAATCAAGAAGCGATGAAACCAAAGAGACAGAATGAACTAGTGAACCAATGAACCAATGTACTTTCAACAGGTTCACAGGTTCAAGGTTCAACATGGTTCAAGCAGCTAGCGACCATTGACAGCCCTGCAGACGTCAAATTTAAAGTAAGGGAATATCCATGGAAATTCAAATAGAGCACGGAATTTAAAGGAAAAACCAAGCGACTGGCTGAAAAGAAAGCTCGAAGGCTCAAATTGCTACAGGGGAGAGAAGATCAATGCAAAAGATCTAAAATATCTTCAAGGGAGTTATTTCCAGTAGGTGAAACAGTGGATCAAGTAGACTTCTGAGCGCACCAAATCAAGGACGCGGCCTGTTTTTCTTCCATGAAGTAAAGACAAATTGGGCAGCTGCGCAGACATCAGGGAAAGGACCAGAGAGTCCATACCACGGAAGAGACATATTAAATGAAGGGACACGCTATAGTTAAGGCAATGCATTGCTCCTGGCATGGTCCCTCTAGACAGAACTGAAGGCGCATTGAAGACGTTGACTGCAGCATGGGCCGTCTCATGGGAAAGAGCGCCAAGCCTTGCGTAGTTGCTATACATTTGTAATTTCTCTTATTATGAAAAGAGACTTTTCATTTTTACAGAAGCGAAACTCTGCCCAATTGAAAGGAAAAGACTGAGACTTTGAGCTCAGATTGTTGTTCATTTCATTTTATCTGAATGAGAAAGCAAGTTGTTTGCAGACTTTGTGTTGTTTTAGCTTGTATCATTTTAAGAGATTGTTCTTATATCTGTCTTCTGAATGTGTTCTTGTTTATTTAATTTGGCAAGCAGAATTAGTGAAAGTAATAAGGAAGATGTCCTGAAGCCAACTGTGGGAAGGCTTTGTGCTTTCACAATTATTTTCAGTGTGTTTTTTCTCTTTTCCTTCTGTGTTGAGGATTCTGGGACGACTTTGTGCCCCCATTATCCTGTGTTTCACTCCTTGGGCAGTTGAGGTGTAGACTTTGTGTTATATTTCATCCTGCTGGTTACTGCGCCTGTGTTACTAGTTTCTTGTTACTACTTGAAAGAATTCCTGCTGTTCCCTGTAAGAACACTTCTGAAAGAAGACAAATGCCTTCAGTGTTTTCACCAGGGTTTTTTCCTTTATTGGTTAACATCATCTCTGAAAGAAGAGAGATGGATGATGTATCCTACCCCTGAGTGTTATTTTCTGCATATTTATAGTATATATAGCTCCTGCATATTTATAGGGAACCTCCCCTTGATGAGAGGAGAGATTTGTCCACCTCTGATGTAGTAAACCTGCACACTGGACTGACCAATCTCCTTTGTTGTGGATGATAAGACCCATTTTGCTCAATCAAACAGCTGACTGACAAAATATTCACCCAACAGACTGGATATCACTAGATCAGTGTCAGGGAACAGGATATCGAGAAGACTGCTTTCAGATGTCATTGTGGACACTATGAGTTTTTGGTTATGCCATTCGGCCTAACCAACGCACCAGCTACTTTCCAGTCCACTATGAACATGGTCTTCCAGTCTCAGTTGAGGAAATATGTTTTGGTGTTCTTTGACGACATATTGGTTTACAGCAGATTTTGGGAGGAACACATGGCTCATCTGGATATTGTTTTGGGCATACTTGGTAGGGAGTCCTTGTACGCTAAGGAGTCTAAGTGTGCATTGGGCATGGTAGAGCTTTTATATTTGGGCCACATCATCAGTGCAGAGGGTGTTTGCATGGATCCTGAAAAGGTTTGTGCTATCATTGATTGGCCTACTCCTGAGAATTTGACTCAACTCAGGGGATTTGTTGGTTTGTGCACTTTCTATCATCGGTTTGTCAGTGGTTTCTCTAGGCATGCTGCACCACTCACAGATTTGACTAAGAAAGGAGCCTTTGTTTGGACACCCTCAGCACAGGAGTGTTTCGAGAAGTTCAAACAGTTGATGACTACTTGCCCAGTCCTAGCTCTACCAGATTTCACCAAGCCTTTTGAGCTTCATTGTGATGCATGTGGAGAAGGCATTGGTGCCGTGATTATGCAGGATCATCATCCGATAGCTTTCGAGAGCAGGAAGCTACGAGGTCCCGAGCGGAGCTATAGTATTTATGACAAGGAAATGTTACATGCATGCATTGGCCAAGTTCAGGCAGTACCTTGTGGGCAGTCAGTTTTGTGTCAAAACTGACCATAACAGCTTGAGGCATTTCGGGACCTAAATGAACGTCAACAAAAGTGGGTCAGCAAATTATAGTCTTATGATTTTGACATCTCCTATTTCAAAGGTAGTTAGAATGTTGTTGCTAATGCTTTATCTCGTCGTCCCCATTTGAGTTCCATGGCAGAGATTTCAGAGGATTGGAGACATTTGATCGTTGCAGAGTATGTCAAGAACCCATGGGCTTTTGGCATTATTGATAGAACAATACATGATAACAGGTACTCTCTTGTGAATGAGCTCATCATTTACAAAGAGAATATGTTTGGTCCCAGGTTCAGATGTGAAGAACAAGGTGTTGAGGACTTTCCATGATTTACCTATGGCTGGACATCCCGAATACTTTAAGACCTACAGGCAAGTATGGGAGCGATTCACTTGGAAGGGTCTCAAATCTGATGTTCTTCATTATGTCAGGGAATGATCTATTTGTCAGCAGAACAAACAAGAGCATACATATCCTACAGGTTTGCTTCAGCCACTTCCTATTCCTGAGAGGAAGTGGGAATGCTTATCGATGGACTTTATTACAGGCTTGCCGAAAGCCTAGGGCAGAGATTGTTTATATGTAGTGGTTGATCCGCTGACGAAGTATGCTCACTTCTTTCCGATTACAACTACCTATTTAGCTACATAGGTGGCAGATTTATTCTTTCGTGAGGTTTTCAGGCTGCATGGTTTGCCTCAGAATATTGTCAGTGATAGGGATAGTCAGTTCATGAGCCATTTTTGGCAGGAGCTTTTCAGATTATGTGGGACTGAGTTGACTCCGAGCACTAGCTATCACCCGCAGATGGATGGAGAAACAGAGATTGTCAACAAATGGGTGGAGGGATACCTGCGGAACTACATTTCCAGGCAGCAGAAGGCTTGGGTTAAGTGGGTGTATCTTTGTGAGTTTTGCTATAATTCACTTACCATATGGCTATTCAGATGACACCTTTTAGAGCTTTGTATGGATATGATGCACCTAGTTTACTTCATTTATTGTTGAGTGATTGCAGAGTGCCTAGCGCAGGGGATTTGTTACAGGAGAACCAGGATATTATGAGAGCTCTTCGTGAGAACATGCAAAAGGCTCAGAATCAGCAAAAATAGTATGCTGATCAGAGGAGGGTGGAGCAATCTTTTGAGGTTGGGGATATGGTGTATCTGATGCTTCAGCCTTATAGGCAGTCCACTCTTGGGAAGAGGGGCGCAGAGAAACTCAAACCACGATATTATGGTCCGTTCAAGATTATCAGGGGAATAGGCGAAGTGGCTTACAAGTTGGATTTACCGGTCAATAGCCGGGTGCATAATGTGTTTCATGTGTCACGCCTCAAGAAGGCATTGGGGAAGCATATAGTTCCTTCTACAGATTTACCACCCTTAGACGATGAGGGGAAGTTGGTTTTAGTACCTGAGGCCATCTTGGATTCCAGAGAGCGCCATCTTTAGAGATGGATTATCAGGGATTATTTGGTAAAGTGGAGGAACTTGCCAGTGGAGGATGCTACTTGGGAGAGTGAGACTATTTTACAGCATCCAGCATTGAGTTTGCATGAGGACATGCATATTTAGGGAGAGCGGACTGTAATGTCCCCTTCCTAGGCGACACATGGATGTGCAGTGGTTGGCCTATTATTTGGGTTCTCGTAGGTCAGTAGAGTGGTTAGGGGACCTATTCAGGGGCGGTGGAGCTTGGCAGGAAGCTTTACAGGCCATTCCAGACAGTTTGCGATAGTTTCTTATTTTTTATAGGAAGGGTCCCTATTTTTTAGGGTTTGACTGGGAGTTGACCAGGAGGCATCAGGGGACCCCCAAGAGCATTTTGGGAGATTCGATCACAGTTCCTATTTTTTAGGAGGTATCCCTATTTTTTAGGAGGGGACTATCAGTTAGCCTGCCACATGGCGACCTCACCTTTAGGGCACGAGCAGCATCAATTTCAGATGGCCAGGGGATGGAAATGGAATAAAATAAGGTGATTTTTAATGTCACTTTATAATAATAAAGTATTAAAAGGACCCCCACCTAGTTGACATAAGGTTATGTTAAAAAGGTGTCCCTTTTAATAGTGATGTTGGACCCTCAACTTGGGCGCCTAACTTAGGAGTCTTCATGAATAAAAAAATCTTTCAAATATTCTTATTTTTTATGCCTTTTGAACCCTAAAATTGGGCACCCCACTTGGGAGTCTCATAAAGTGAATTTGGATTCACTTTTTGGTCATTCTTTTGGCATTTTTTATTGAACCTTTTAGCAGATCCGAAATTTGAGGAAGAATTGCAACAACATTCAGTCATTTGGGAACGGAAACTCTCAAGGATTATGATGGATTGGATGACAACCCAGTTCATCTTTGTGGAGGGCCTACTCTGGGTCTTCGTTTGGGCATTATTGAACAAGATTTAGGTGACTATATTGCAGATCTGAGCTTGCAGCAGTACTATATCAGCAATATCCT
Organism: Torreya grandis; assembly: GCA_037957365.1. Lineage (NCBI taxonomy): Eukaryota > Viridiplantae > Streptophyta > Pinopsida > Cupressales > Taxaceae > Torreya > Torreya grandis. The sequence goes on along the minus strand of JARHVA010002714.1, from coordinate 145,945 downwards.
TCAGATCCTTCACATTCAGTTGCATGTAGAGCCTCTCCCAGGCCAATACTACCATTTGTATGAATTTTGCTTTGCAGATCCAGTTTCTACAATGAATATAATATGCAGATCTGATGGGTATGTGACTAAATCTCTTAGTTGGTGTTTTGTTGTTTATTAATTGCTTTCAGTTCCCCTTTGTATTGGATCTTAGTTGCATGTACATCTTTTGCCATCTTTGGCAAAAACTACACATTTCAAGAAAACAAAAAACCCCTTCTGCATCTTCTGTCTAGTTTATAAGATCACAATAAACAAAAAAAATAATAAAACAATCAAAAGACAAGAAAACGATTTATCTTGCAGCAGCAGTTTTGAGTTAGAACCAGCAGGGTTTCTACATCTACACAGCGAATTTTGGTATAACTAGATTGATATGGATACAAGTTAATTCACGTATTAATCCTATGTTCAAATTGCCAATATTATATAAGTGACATTATTAGAATAATGTTTTCTTTTCAGATTGATTTAACGACTCATTCACCAACATGAATACTAGTTACACAATTAAACATTTCCGCATTTAATGTTCATTCTAAACAAATGAGATGTTTTTAATGACCCTATAATATCAACTTAATCATCCTTTTACATGATAGACGAAGATAAAACAATTAAACTAGACTTTAGAGGATAGAATTTATGAAACTCATTTTTGTCGTGTTCTCACTCCATATGTAGAGAGAATAATAGAAAACATATGGGCACTAAAATTAGGATAACTTGCTCGTTTATTAACGAAATTTTACGATTCAAAAAATTCTGAAAAACTTATTCCAATACACATCAAACCCATAAATTGTTTGATCAAAATTTGTCCCACTTGAGAGCAGCAAATACGTTTTCATACGAGTTTATTGTTACAAATCTTTGTGGTCTCTAAAGTGCGTTTAGATGTTTTCTTCATTGCTATTTTTTTTTCTAGTGTACGTTATTTATTCTAATAAGAATTCTCAATCTTTAAACTTCTATCAAACTTATTATATGATAAAGATTTCATTTATGTATAAATATATAAAAATATATGTGTTTGGTCTCTTAAACTTTTAAAATCTCTCATTCATTTATTTCATATCGATAATATGAAGGTAAAAAATTATTCGTATTTATTGTTATTACCTGATATAAAAATGTTATTTATATGTATATGTTTTAGCTCCTTTTTATCAAATGCCACTCTTTATAAACTTCTTCAAACTCATCATTTTTAACAAACGCCTCTTTTTATATATTTGTTCAAAGTCATCAGGAAACTAAAATTATAATGAAAGGTAATAATGTCAAATCTTTGCTCGACTTAATGAGGCGTTATAGTTTAGGAAGAGTTTTATTGGAGAAAGGCGAATTTAGCAAATCTAGAGGGAATTACATGAGTTCCCTGACCTATATAGTGGAATGACTTGGTTATCTAGGGGGAGCTGTATAAATATGAAAGGCACAATAGCCAAAATGTAATAAGTGTTTAAATGAAAACTTTTGCTTATAATAGCTGTTCATAAAGAGGAAAGTCAACTTAGACAATTTAGATTGGTTTTACTAATGAGGGAAATAGTACGACAGAGTTACCCAAGGTGCCATTTTCATATTTTCTACAAAAATAGATTCATGGACATGTGGCACTACAACATGGCAAGGTTATAGGTGTGAATTAATAAATCTGTTTATTATTAATGCTAAGAAGGGAGGGGGCGAAGGGGCTGCGCAACAGCTGTTCCATGGAGTTGTCACCTAAAGTGCCATACCATCTTAAATCAAAGTTTGATATTTAGCAATTGTTTGCTTTCTAATTTTCAATCAGAATCCATATATCGACCAGCAGAGCAAAGAAGGTATGCAAATAGACGTTGAAGACAAATTGGACGCCATACTACCAAAATGTTCTCAAGGCCAAGCAAAAATATCAACTTCAGGGAATTATTTCGCAGTTGCAAGTGATCAAGAGGAGAATGGCAACCCTCTACAAGTTTCACCCAACTCAGAGATATTTTATTGTTGTCAGGAATTTCGTTAATAGAGTTATTTGAGGTAATAGATTTGCGCCTAGCTTTAGGGGCAACCAAAAATAGAATTAAGTCCCTCTTTTTTTTTTACAAAAACAAATCAGTTTTTATTATTAGTCCTGAAAGGATAACTATAGTCTTCAATTCAGTTTAAATTTTGATTAAAATGTGCATTGTTGACCAATCAAAATTCATTATTTTTTTGTATATTATAATATTTAAAAACTTCTAATAATTAAGTTGTACATTTGTTAACAAAAACTATTAGAAAAATCATTTAACAATTTTTTCATTGGTGGAAATCACTAAGATGTTATTAACGGATAAATTGCTGACATCATGAAGAATAACAATTGTAATTATTGCTCCATGATGGATGCTAGAATCTCTCAACAGATTACTCTTACAGTTGTTATTAATTGAGTTAGTAATTATGACATTATCTATCTACCTTCCTCCTCCGTCCTAGCTCCTATCCTCTCTCCTTTCTTCTTGTTCCTTTTCTTTCTTCAGCGTCGATCCATTGTCTGTGTGGCTGCGATGGTGTTTATGCGCCCTGTTCCATGTGCGGTCGATGAAAAGGAAGAAACAGAGGAAGCCCAACATTTCTCCATTTTAAATACAATAGCAATCATGTTGGCCCTTTACCAGCTAATCTTCGACATGATTGGATAGCACGGGGTGATTCTCTCCCGTGTTTTTGCCAGGTTCATGGTCGTCCTCCTTGCAGTGCCGTTGATTGTTCCTATAGATCTGTTGATACAAGAATACTATTCAGACAATGCCAGATCGTGTTCCTTTTGGAAATCGAACTTGGCGCGCAAGGATATTGAAAAGCAAGTTGAAGAGCCCCTGTTAAAGAAAATCGAGGAAGTAGACGCGTTAGCGTGTGCAGCCCCTATGGCAGTTCTTGGATCAGCACCGCCACCACCGCCAACTACTGGCACCGTAGAATGTACTGAACTCAAGCCACGTATTGGTGAAGACCATACGTTATTCGAGGCACTGCAGAAATTCGACTTTTGGTTGTTGTTCTTAGCATTTTTGTGCAGTCTAGGCACAGGAATGGTGGTGATTAACATGGGGCAGATTGGCCTCGCCATGGGCTAATGGACGTTTCTGTGTTTGTGTCCCTCATTAGCATTTGGGGATTCTTTGGAAGGATTGGAGCAGGCTCCATCTCTGAGCATTTTATAAGGTATGTACAGTCTATGGACCTCAAATTACATGTGTTTTTAATTTTTAATCTAAGGCCTTGTTTTAAATTTCAGGAAGGCGGGCGTTCCAAGGCCAGTGTGGATGGCTGCATCGCAGGGATTGATGATAGCGGGGTACATAACAATGGCAATGGGCATGCAGGGGTCTCTGTACATAGGTTTTATTGTAGTGGGTATCTGCTACAGTGTTCATCTCTCCATTTTTGTTCCAATTGCATCAGAGCTTTTTGTGTTGAAAGACTATGGCTTGATATACAACTTCCTCATCCTCAACCTGCCCATTGGCTCCTTCCTCTTCTCTGGCCTTTTGGCTGGAATTTTGTATGACATTGAGGCTGCAAAAGGGCACATTAAATTAAATGCAATCCCACCCCTAACAGGATGGTCGCATACAAACTTGTTAAGCGGGCCATACAACTTGGATTTGGAGAATGGCAAGACTTGCATGGGGGCCCACTGTTACAGGTTGGTGTTCTTGGTCATGGCTGGCATTTGTTTGCTGGGATTTGGATTGGATGTGCTCTTCACATTTCGAACGAAAAAATTGTATTCGACCATATACAAGTCTCAGAAGGCTACATAACCACAAAAAAAATCTTTGTCATAAAATCGAGTCATGAGGCCTTTTATTTTATGTTTAAAGATAGTAATCAATAATTTATAATTCTTTGCTACATTGAGTTTTAGATTTTCACTAAGAACAATGATGCCATGTAAATTAGTAATTTTGAAAGAACAATCGGTTATCAATGTGCATCATACTTTTCCTTCAATTTTATTAGCAATATATAAATTTTTATATGAAATAAATTTGAAAATTGAAAGCTAAATTCTTGTTTACACCTTTTTTTTAATTAAAATTAATAATTACCAAATGTAAAAATTACATTTTTTTTAATACTTGACAACTTTTAGCAAAGGTATTGCTTTGATATTCATATTTTCTTTGTAATTATTGTTTAAATATTTTAAAATTGAAAACTCTCTCTATATCTTTTAATTAAAAATATAAATTATTTTATAATCACACAATCTTAAATATAGGCAACAATATAAAAAGAAGACAAATTATCCTTAGTAAGGCTATTGGAACTAAAACTGTCTACTTAGGTAAATAAGTTAAAACACTTGTACAAAGAAGCCCATCAAAAAGATTCGATTAAAAAAAAGGCCACCAATAAACAAAGTAGGAAAAGAATTTTGTGATAGGATATGAAAGGGGATTCAAACTTTCTTTGCTTGATTTTGAATTTACAAACACAAAATTAAAGTATATGATTTTTTTCATTATTTAAAAATTATTGAAATATAAATTCTTGGTTAAAACTTTGTTTTTGTTCTGCTTACAATGTATATACAAAAATCCGTGACTTGTATAAATAGTTGTTTACACATATATACCTTAAATTGCTTTCACCTATTTTGTGTTAACATTTCTTTTTAAACAATATAAACATCAACTACAATATGCTATCCATGATAAAGGTAGGCACTAGTCGTTATGCTACCCTTGTTCAAAAAGCTACAAAGCTGTAATGATTCTTTAACTAAACAATAAACAAAGGCAAAAACTACTAACTCCCGCAGGGACTTGGCACATGGCGCCCTTGTTTGCCATTGCCCAGACTTAAGTGTTATTTTGTTGGTTCCTAACACTAAGTGTAATTTTCTTCCTTTGGCAGGGACAAAACTGCTGTACATATATTTGAGTCAATGGATAAATATCTGAAAAAGACAACTTACAGGCAGCTGTGATTTGATTCCAAGACTCATCTGTTTATATCCAAGTGCTACCACTATGCTAATGTTATTAAATAAAAAAGCCTATCTATCTAAATTCTACAGCCAAAGATATTGCTAATTATGGTTTTTTTTGATAAGCTGACATAGAATCTTAAATGATTGAACTCGTAATCTGGTTATTATTTTATGGTCTGAGCTATGATTTAATAGTCTGATTCTGATATTATACTCTGTATTTACTCATTCTATACAATATGATTCAAAGTATTATCAGATGTCAAGCTTAATAGAAATTCAAATTCCAATGATATTGCTTCATAATTAAATAAATGAGATATAGAGACTCTTAAGTAACGTATTGATTTATTAGTAAACTAATGCAAACCTAGTAAACCTTATTAATACATTGCCATTCTTTGGTTTTATTATTAAGGTAAACTAAATCTCAACAAGTCTTTATTTCTTGGTCTCTGGCCCTAATGGCAACTTTACTCTTGTGGTGCATAGCAACTAAACCAGCAAAACACTCACATATGCACCATATTTTTAATCTATTACCATTTACAGATCCTAAAGTTCGGGAAACAGATTATGACACATTGCAAAGATATCAAACACGATAAACATTTTGAATTCCTCAATATGTTCTAAGAGTACTTGGTTCTGATGCTAAGATAAAAAGCTTCCCTCCTTGAGTTCTCTACCTCCTCATTCTTCTACAAGCTTTGCAAGTTCTTCTCTTCCCAGAATGTTCTTCTTTCCTCCCAATAAAATCCTCAAATTCCAAAAAAATAATAATATCCTCCTTTCGTTCAAAATCTCCAATAAATAGATTCAAGCATTGGGTTCTTTTCACCCACTTCACTATTTACTACACCTCTTTTACTATTCCCCCGCATAGCACAATGGGTGGGAGTAGTTGCAGAAGGATAAAAGTCTTAATTTTAGTCAATGTTGGAATTTAATACTAATTATATTTTTGTCCCCCAGCGGTGGCGTAATTGTGAATATTTCAGGTTTGATTTGAAAGAAAAATTGTTTAAAAGTTCTTTCAAACCTAAAGGAGCTATTAGACAATTTTATGTTATTATTATTTTTTATTTTCAAATAATTATTTATGGACTAAAAAAATAGGGTGAACACCTCACTAATCATGCAACCATAAAATAGTCCAATTATTGCAAAAAGGGCAACCGTATATAGTTTAGCATACTAAGTTCATGCACACACTCACCTTGACTGGGTTGATTAAATAAAGCTAGCGTACCGAAAGAGAGTTGGTCAAAAGGTAAGAACCATAGCTAGCCTGCCTATAGAATTTTTGTGGCATACTCGGTCCATTCGATCAACACATCCTCTTTCCAGTTTCTCGACACCTTATTTATTCCAACTCTTCTCAATGATACCCTCCCTCTCTGCAGTGCTGGAGTACCCTGTGTTGCAAACGTACACTAAGACAAGACCCGTTAACAGTTAATAAATCTAAATATATATATTAACTAAGCAAGTAATATAATGTTAAAGCATTAACACATCCCTGCATCACTTGCAAACCCATTTGCTTGCTTTGCGCAACTCAATGTCAAATTTATGTTAGATCTATGTGCATATCATTAATCATTTTAAATCCCAAAATAGTATAATGCATAATAATAATCATCTTGAAAATGTAGTCATTTAATTCCACAATGATACCAGCTATCAATAGTAAATAAATGTCACAAGTTTACCTAACCAGGATTATGTGGCACACCACGTTGACATGAGTAAGTAATTATTACATGCATATAAAAACGGGATATGACAGCCCTTGGGGCCCAATAAAAGTTTGAACTTTGAATTTTTTTATATTATTTCGCAGCTTGCCCGAAAAATAGAGAATCGGTTGATTGTTGACACTTCACAGTAATACTTATTACTATTATACTGTAGACTGCTGGACTGTGCATACTACATAGGGCTGTTGGCTGCGGGCTTACATGTAATTTAAGTTTATTTTATGAATTTATATGTTTTTCAAAGTAGCAATATAGTTGCCGAGAAATTCTCAAGATCCGAGATCCGGTTCAAATTTTGCCCTCCCGAGAAATCACCGAGAATGAGATTTAAAACTATGCTTAGGATTACATTAGACTATTAAATTATGCATGTGAACTGGGCAACTTGTAACTATCTCCCGGTTAAACCATTATTTTGTTTCCTTATGTACTCCTTTTCCTGTCATACTGTATGCTTGTTTCATTGTTGTTATTTTCTTTTTAATTTATTTGGATTACCAGAGAGGAATGATGCTTGATAGTGGCCTGTGAGTTATATCTATATTATTTCGTTTCTCCTTGTACTTCGTAATTCTTTATCATATCAAGTTTTTTTTCAACATTGTTTATGGCTTGTTTTCTGGGTTGATTTGGACTAACATTTCACACAAGTGCAGAACTGAACCGTCAAAAAATATTAACTTGTAGGCCATGGGCCGGGGTGCAGTCGTAGGGCTGGGGGCCTACCATCCAGCGCCCCCGGGTTCAAGCCCTGCTCCCCGTTAGCCACCTCCCAGATTTAAAAATCGCATAAAGAAAAAAAAAAGAATAAAAGAACAAAGAAAATGTAACTAGTTTTTCCGTTTACACTTGGTCTTCTTTGTTTCTTCAGTTTGTTGTATATGAACATGATTTTACAGGTGTTCCTGATGGAAATTGGTACAAGATTTGGCCCCTTGCCTGAAGAGAGACTTCTTGCTGCAGTGAATGCATTGCTGCACAAATGCTACAAATATCCAACTGCCACAACAGCAGAGGTTCCACAATCACTCAAGAAAGGACTTTCTGGTGTATGCAGAGCTTATTTTCCAGCAGATAAAGATGTCGAATTCGTTAATGAGTACAAACAGAACTTTGAATGCGATTTTCACCCTGGCAATACATCAACATTTCCATCAACACTTTCTGATTTGACTAGGCGCTTGAAACATTGGAAGAATGTTCTTCAAGAAAATGTGGAAGATAGATTACCCACTGTCTTGAAACTGGAGCAGGAAAGCAGGGCTTTAAGTGAGTTTCGTGCTGTTGATATGGAAGTTCCAGGACAGTACTTTGCTCATCAGGTACAGATTCCTCCTGTGCATGTTGAGCTCCTGCAAAGAAAAGTTGGATATTTATGGAATGTAAAGGCAATGTTCTTATTTGTCTCTTATGTTAAACTGCGCAATATTGTTGGTTCATTTATGGGGGAAGGTTTTAAAAGTCAGCTTCAACTGGCATTCCTTGAATGAAAAATGAAAAATAAGGGTAAATAAAACTTGAATCTCAATTAGAATTTGCCAACTTGGGGAAGTTTGTTTCCATTCAAAATTGCTTGTGTGGGTGACTTCATACACACACATACCCTTATTAATGATGGGTAATTGGTTCCTTTTATTTACTTCCGTTGGTATATTTGCAGGAGATTGCACCTGACCATACAGTGAAATTAGAGAGGATCGGTGCTGATGTGCCTGTCGTACGTCGCCAGGGCAGCAGCTTCCGTCGATTTATGATAGTGGGGTCTGATGGTTTACAACGGCATTTTCTTGTGCAGAAATCACTAATGCCCAGTGCAAGGAGTGATGAACGAGTGGTACAACTATTTCATGTCTTAAACAGATTATTTGACAAACATAAGGTGTCAAGAAGCAGACACCTTGCATTTTTCACTCCGGTCATCATACCTGTTTGGCCACAGGTGCTTCCGGTTTCTTTCCTCTCTAAACAGAATTCTCAACCATAGTTTCTAATTTTTTTGCATTGTGTGATTTGTATTTATTTTGTGGCGTTGTGGGTTTCGTATTTATTTTCGTGGCATTGTCCGTAATGCCGTATAGGTTAAAAACACATATTAAAGCATAAATAAACCTTTCATTCATTCAAATATATTGAAAATTTAATAATATAAAGAAAATTATTAAGAGCAATCTTCTATATTATTTTATAATTTAGTCTGAGATCACTTTAATTATGTCATAATGCATTCCTACAATGGCATTTGGGAGCTGCAGAATTGTAATGGTGTGAGTGTATCAAATTTTAATTATTAGTTAACATAATTTAAAAAAACAAATTTAAATATATAAACTTTTATTTAATAATATAAAGAAAATTATTAAGAGCAGTCCTCTATATTTTTTTATAATTTAATCAGAGATCATCTTAATTATGAGGATAAGTCCTACAATAACATGGAAAGACTGCCTAACTGTAATGGCGTGAGTGTGTCAATTTTTAATTATTAACCAACTTAACTTGTAAAAACAAAATCAAATATATAAACTTTTAATTAATAAGAAATATGTACTAGACAAGGGCCACAAATACTGAGGGAATTGAAAATGCAGAGGCCGTAACAAATTCCCATCATCATGGAGTGGGGCTGCTCCTCAGTAGAATTGGCTACTGAAGCGCAGGCTGCCATTATGAGCATCAGGTTTAGCCACCGAAGGAAGGCTTTGGCGCAGGAGCCTGAATTTCTTAACTGGGATGCCATTGCAGCCTGCGATTCTCAGAGTGCATTGATTTGGGAATATATCTATTTACCATTTATAATAAAATAAAATTTAAAAAAAACAACTTTTAACTTGCAACGGCCATAAACAGCCTTACGCATGAGATGCATAAGCCAACGCCATGGCTAATCATCTTTGATATCCATTGTTTATTAAAAAATAAAAAGGGAAATGAGGCAGCCCATAGTTACGGCTAAAGCTTTAACCAAGGCTGCCACCAAAAGGCCGCAATTAGCGGTGCCAGGTTGTGACATTTCATAGCTGCGCCACTCAACATATTCCTCAGCTGCATGTTGAATTAAATTAGGTTTTATTTCCGCTTAATATAAATTAGGTTTTATTGTATGTAAGAAAATTGTTAATAGTTTAATTTTTATTGTATCTAAGTATATAGTAATTATTTTAGGTTTTAGTAATTTTAGGTTTTATTAAATTTATATGTAAAATAAAAATTAGTTATATTTCTGTTTTTATATTAGGTGTGTAAATAAATTTGTAAGAGATGTGACTTTTTTATATAAATATGTTTAGAGGTTTATATTTTATATAAGAGTTGATATGTTGAATTCTAACACATGATTTAATTAGGATTATATAAATATATATATTGAATTAATAATATATTGATTTAAATGAGAGTATATTATTTAATAAATTGATAAAATTTGATATATATATAAAATAATATAAAAATATTTTTAAAGTTTTAAGGGAAGAATCCATTGTTATGTTTAAAAGATTTTTTTTTTTTCAAATAAACATTAACTAGTATGCATATTTTAAATAAATTTATGTAAAATAAGTTAATAGATATCAACATAAATTTATATAAAATATATATGTTAATTATATAATGAAAGTTGTAAGCATTTGAATTTGGCATAAATTTCTGTTAAAATTGAAATGTTTACACTGTAAAATTCCAAGATCCTAAATATAAATGTACATTTATTTTTTCCTTGCCTACAGGGATTACCCTGTACTGCAATTTAATTTGCAGACCTTTGAGTTGTAGCAATTTTTCCTTCGGTTATATTAATTATGTGAACTGATGAAACAGGATCTTTATCTACATTAACACATCATTATAATTTTATAGTGAACTGATAGAACATGCTCTTTATCTACGATTCTACATGAACGCGTCATTATAAGTTTATATTGCATTAAATTTTGAAATATTTTTTAATTCAACCTAATTTGAGCCGACATCACTTTTCTTATAGCCATATTAATTATTTTGAATAAAATGTTCTGTTTACCTAAATTAGGGCTTCATTGTAAGTTTATATTGTGTTGATAAATGCAATTCTAGTAAGACAATGTAGTCTTTAAGAACAATCCTTTGTTGTTTTATAAGTAATCTGGAACAGAACTAGGTTCCCTCTATGATCCCTCCTCCTACTGAATTAACTAAATACTCTGTGTCTTAGAAGTTCAAAATACGGTCTATGAAGTCCAAAAATCTGTGGATTATGATATCCGTGGTGTGAAAGACATGAAAGCCAAAAACTTATATAATACCGTCTCCATTTGTTTTGAAACTTAGTAATGAATCCCGTATTTTGCAAATTAGCAATAAAGTAGGGAATTTTCCCATGCCCTTTACCATATGAGATGCAGAGTACCAACGAATAGACAGTAAGACTCTGTGCACCTTTACTATAACTTTGATTTAAGTGAAATCAGAAAACAAAAAATTATGGAGAAATTTGAATGTGAAATTATTTCAATCTGCTCCTAATTTGTCACTGGGATGTCATGTTTATTAAGCTATTCTTACTCACTTGCGCAGTGGCTTGGCTCACATGTGGGTTTCCAGTGAACCAAGTGGAGTTCTGCTAGAATGATTCTATACAGTTAAGATGTTAGCTTGCGGTCATAGTTTCAGTTCAAAGACATAATATATCAATTTTACTTCACACGGTGTAATTGTTACAAGGATCTGTGAGGCCCACTTATCCCATGACAAATACTTCAATGGAGGAAGAGTGTAACGTAGGGGCATACCATCTTCATTCTGTTGCTCCAAAAGTAAAACTTTAAAGGTGCTGACTATGGAGACCTGGCTTTGTATGCTCATTCAATCAACAAGTATAATTTGTTTCTGCTTTGGCTGTTCCTTCTCTTGCAAGGATTGGACTTCAACCTCATTTCATAAAGGGGGTGGGCTTTTAGCTTCCCCGGTGATTGCTTGTTTTCTGTTTGGAGCCACACTGCGGAAGAGTTGGGCATGGGAAGTTCAACAGCTGATGGAATTTGGTTTTCCCAATTGACTACTAGCCCGTTAAATTTGGGAAAACTGGGCTGGTGGAATTGACTTTTCTGCCACAGTGGCTCAACTGTCTTCACTTGGAAGTAGAGTAGTTTATTTGGGGTGGATGCTTCCTAAAGAGTAATGGATGTGTGCAAAGGTAGACTCAAGCTAACAGCAGTCAGCTCGTGAGCGTAATGGTATAAGCCTGCCTAACTGTGAGACTGACCGGTCAAATAGAGACAAAAGTCGGCCATAGTGATCCAGGAGTCTTGTGTGGAAGGGCTCTCACTCAACGGATCAAAGGTATGCCAGGGATAATAGGGCAAGGATTCCCAAGAGCTCTTATCGAAGTCATGTTCTCTCCATCTGGGGAAAGGCCCATATATAGATAGACTCGGTGGGCAGGTCGGTAGGAGTTTCCCGCGGGGAACAAGAAAGTTGAATGACCTCCGATATCAATATAGATTTCCTGTGCATGCATATATCAGGAGGGGACATATATAGAGAATCGGCGTCTATTCACCTGGCCTTCCTTTGAGAACAAGATTAGGGCCACCTCTGCCTTATATAGATAGGACACACCCCATAGATATATCATAGAGGGGGTATGTCCACAGGTGGTTCAATCAAAAGATGCATCACTGGTCGATTCGCCCTGGGTAGTAAAGCAGAGAGAGGTGTTGCCCAACCATCCATATAGATAGTCGTCCTATCCAATCTATATATCTATTGCTCACCCCAACTAGATAGATAGCCTAGCCCTAGATTTATAGGGGGCCCTGACTTGACTATCTATAGATAGCCGGCTGACCTTGACCCCACCCATATATAAGACTATATAGAGGGGGCCCATCCCCATAGATTCTAGATTCTATAGATCTATCGCTCACACCCTTCTCGACCCTGCCCTAGATATATTAGTAGGGTAGGGGCGGGGGAGTGCCTCTCTCTATTCTAGAGTCCTCTATCTGGTCAATGATTGGGGGTCAAGAGTCGGGGGCTGGCACCCCATCTAAGAATAGATAATGGAGGGGGCAGGGGCCGGTCCTCGCTATTCACGAGGAAACAACCATGCAAACCAACCTATTTGGTTAATACCAATACCATGGGGAAAGAGTTAATACTAGCATTGCTCGAGGTCGAGGAGGGTTTGACCTTCTCTTTTTCCCCACGGTGGAAAAAGGTCGGGAATGGAGATGGATAAGTCCAAGTCGAGGAGTAGCAGACATGTTCTTTACCAGAGCCTTTGAAGAGGCCTTAGGGATTAAAGAACAGCCCAAAATTGTATAGGAAGGCCAAGGAACTTGTTTCACAGTGAGAATTGAAGCTATATGGCCTTGTTAAATAGGAATTGGAATCTTCATGTAGCCAGATAAACACTACCAAAGTATCTTTGCAGACCCGTGGGTCACAAAAGCACAGCAGCGCTGTGTTTGGTCCCTACACTAGGAAAAGAAGAAACCTTTATGAGGTTTCTAATACCATCCGCTTGCCTTCCATGGGTTAAAAAATCATTAATTTTGTGAGGATCCTATCAACAAAATAATCTCCTAAAGCCAATGGATTGAAATATCCTCAGGAGTTAGTATTTATAAATTTTAAGCTTCCGTGGTTTATAATAAAATGTTTCTGGAAAACCTGTGATTGATTTTCTAAAATCAACATTTCGGATAACACTACGCAAGAATTGAGCCATCATCAAAATGGCATCTTCATCCTAGGGATGAATCACAGCGTGTGATCAGAAATGACTCTATTGAAAACCTAACGAGAGGTTTTCTAGAAGCATTTATAAGATTTAGTATGTTCATCAATTTCAATAAAAGCATATCAATTGCAATTAAATAATACAGGCTCAGAATTACAATCATCATCTTTTTACTAAGTTGCCGATACGGGTACGGGTACGAGAATCGGATACGGGGATACGGCAATTTTTTTTTGGGGGGTTTGGATATGGCTGTACAAAAATATATATAAAAAATTTAAAAATATAAAAATATAGACATATAAGCAAAATTAACCACATATTATGCATAGAAGAAACATAATAAGTTAAATAACCACAAACATACTAATAATTCAATGCCAAATATCATCATAATATTCAATTGTCGAAACTTAGATTAGTCTTATTTATTATTACAAGTACATAACGCAAATGTCACAACTTACCAGTATGGACAAAAATAAAGACAAAAGAAAATCCCCTCTGCTCAGTTTGGTGAAGATTACAATGAGATGACCTGGTGTTAAATCAAACTTAAGAGTATGCCCTGTTCTCTTCTTTGAGCTTATTCACGAGTTGAGCTTTTGTATTGTACCTGTGCAAATGATCTCACCATATGTACTACACAAAGAGTCCTGGAGAACCATATTTTTGGGACATAAAGGATAAGCAAAACAGGACATAATTGATTTCAACCTCTCCCTCATCTTGATCATGTTACAGACATTTATTTACTTTGTTTTGGCAAGGCTGAAACGCGATCCAATAACTGGAAGACTTTCTGACTTGCTCTGGCAACCTTTACAGCTGCTGTATAAGTTAAATAACCACAAAACATACAAATAATTCAATGCCAAATATCATATTATTCAGTTGTTGAACTTAGATTAGTCTTAGTCGTTATTACAAGTACATAGTGCAAATGTTACAATCTATGGACAAAAATACAGACAAGAAAATGCACTATCTGCAGTTTGGTGAAGATTACAATGAGATGCCCTGGTATTAGATCAACTTAAGACTATGGCCTGTTCTCTTCTTTGAGCTTATTCACCAGTTGAGCTTTCGTATTATTAATTATACCTGGGCAACTGATCTTACTGTATGTACTGCACAAAAAGAGTCCTGGAGAACCATATTTTTGGGACATAAAGGATAAGCAAAAAAAAAGACATTATTGATTTCAACCTCTTCCTCATCTTGATCATGTTACAGACATTTGTTTCCTTTATTTTGGCAAGGCTGAATCATGATCCAATAACTGGAAGACTTGCTGACTTGCTCTGGCAACCTTCATAGCTGTTGTATACAGCCCTAATAAAGAAGATACAGATGAATTGATTGAGGCTCACGTTTTGAAAACACAGCCAGCCATTGAAACTGCAGATAGGTTTTCATACTTTATTTTGTTTTTAATTGTTTTTTGAAGTTCGTGTTTCACTTTTTATTAGGCGAAATTACCAAAAAAAAAAAAAAAAAACTGCTGGATACGCAAGGGATACGGGCAGGATACGTCCTGCCCCCTGCGGATACACCCGGATACGTCTTGGGACGTATCCGGGTGTATCCGCAGGGGGCAGGACGTATCCTGCCCGTATCCCCCTGCGTATCGAACCCATATCCGTATTGTATCCGTATCCGGGACCCTATACAGCAGTATCCAGTAACGTAGTCTTTTTATAGATGTTTGGGACAAACTGCCATGCTCCTTTCTGGCACCATGGGATTCTCTATCCCAGATACAAAAGAAATTGAGCTAGTTGTTTCTTCAGCTTTTAGTGCTATCTTAAAAGAAATCCACGCAAAGGGTGGGACCACTAGCCCAAGCAGTAGCAATCAATGTGTGATGTTGGCTTTTCTCATACAATCGACGACATGAATAGTAAAGCACATTATATAACTGCGCATTCAACCCTAATTCATCTTCATTTTGGTAACTATTTTCATTTTAGTAAGTAAAAATACGTTTTGTCTGAACCCGAAAGATCTGTTAATTACTAAACATGTTCTAGTATTCATCTTCTAGGTAGTTCAAATCACCACCTTAATACAACTTGAAGGGTTAAACATAAAATGTGAGGAAATCTTTTAACAAACCCAACTCTGAAGGGAAGGCCCCCAAATGGACTCCAAACCTGAATGCTGAGCCAAATGCTGGTATGGATTCCCAATCTCACGCTGGAGATAGGCTCAAAATCCAATTGGCAATGGAGCAAGCTTTCGCATAGCCTTAACCACTTGGGCGATAAATTAGGTGATCATGAATCACGAGTTCCTCAGTTGTATGCATTTTGACAAACTTACCACATGTACGGAGAAACAGAATGACTCTGTGGAAAATCAGCAGCTCTGCATTGGACATTGAATGAATAATTTTGATTACCAGCACCAGAGGTTGAAGTAAATGATGAAATTTCTTCTGTGTGACCCTATTAAAATTTTAAAATACTTGTGGCTAAGGTTATGGAGGAAACAATGATTACTCAGCCTGCTGCAAAAAGACAGGCCACTTAAGCTGGGAGCAACAGCTGTACTCAGTGACAAAACACCGATTGGAGAGATCTTGTTTTCCACCCTGTACAGCCCAACACAAATCTTCCATGGGCTTCGGAGGACACTATGCAAGTCAACCACTCTAATGACCTCAAATTGAAGGATCCAATCCATTGATCACATTAAAGAGTGTTATCTTTCAAGGCTTCGGCTGTGTAGAATCTTTGTCAAATAGATACCGTTTTGTAACGAAAGAACTTGTTCTCCATGAAATCAGCGACAATAGAAGTAGCAGTAGTCTATGTATGCAGTAAGCGTAGTTAGCGTTATTTTTGTAAATATCGTCTTCAATATAGTTTTTGAGGTGTATTGTTGCTGTTGTTTTATGTGGATTACGGGAGAATGTGTATTCAATGTTATTATATACTTATATTTATCTTTATTCTTTTAGAGGTATGCTAAATGCTTTGGAACATTTTATTTCCCCACTTTCACCTCTAAGTAATACAAGAAACTACAGAATTCAAATGGCATCAATTTTAGTTAAGCTGCCTTCTTGACTCGGACTTCTTAGTTTTTACTGAAAAAAACACTTTGTCGCCAAATTCAATAGAGGAGTGAAAATTGAGCTTTGCACATTTTTAAAAAAAAACTACATGGGATTCATGGCCAAGCTAAGTGGCATTCCTTGTGAAATTCACATTGTATCGCTTAGTGTCCAACTTCTAGCTACAATACGAAGGATTGCCTATGTCCAAACCCTTATGGTTTCATATGTTCGAGAAAGTAGTTTTGATTACCGGGACCATGTTGCCCTACTTATGAGTGTTATAATGTACCTATAGTCATTTGCTATTTTCCTGATTTTATATATATGTTTTTTTATTCCAATTTATGTTGAACTGTTTAGGCTGCTTTCACATTCAGGTTCGCATGGTGGAGGATGATTTGATGTATAGTACTTATGGGGAAGTGTACGAAAGCAATTGTGCTAGAAATGGTCGTGAAGCTGACCTTCCAATCACTCATTTTAAGGAATGTTTGAATCATTCTATTCTGAATCACCTGCCATCTGAATCTGTTGCAGAGTTGCGACTCCATGCATATAATGAGATAACTCAGCCTTGTCAGCGATGGTGTATTTTCTCAGTACATGTATAAAATATTTCCAAATTATACTCTTTTATGGACATTCAAAAAGCAGTTTGCGAGTCAGTTAGCCTTGTCAGGCTTCATGTCATATGTGTTACAAATTGGTGGACGGTCTCCAAACAAAATTTTATTTGCTAAAAATACTGGCGAAGTGTTCCAAATTGATTTTCACCCTGGTGAGTTGATCACTTGTTAGGAAGTTCAGAAATGTGAGGCTTGCTTTGTGAATTTGCTTGCCTGACACAGTCTCTGCATTTACAGGTTATGGTACAAATGGAATGATCGAGTGTAACGAGCCTGTGCCCTTCAGGCTTACCAGTAATTTGGAAATTTTCTTCACTCCTTTTGGTGTTGAGAGTCTGTTTGTTTCTTCCATTTGTGCAGCTGCACAATCCATTGTTGCGCTGAAGGTAGCTTGCATATTTTTTCAGATATGATTACTTTAAACTACTTGGTAGATGCAATGACTTATTGTTCCATATTTGAGGCAACCTGTGAAATGGTCTGTTGTTGGTAAACAGAGTCAATACGTTCAACACCACTTGGCAATGTTCTTCAGGGACGAACTTTTGTCATGGTACTGGAGAAGACCAACTGGAATGCCATCAACACTAAATGCAGCAGGGAGCATCAGTCCTGTAGATTTTGAGCACAAGGTGAAAACAAATGTTGAGCAAGTCCTAGGGCGTGTACAAGGCATTGCTCCACAAAGCTTCTTGGAAGAGGTTCTTAAATTCATGCCTTTCCTAAAAGAAATACGTATAAATGGATTTTTATCTTGTAAATACACAGAATTATTTCTTATCTTTTTATCATTTTGAAATTTCAGAAGACCGCTACTGAACTGCCCCAATCTGCACAACGGGGTGTCACAGAGCTAGTGGAGACTGCATTGCAACCTAAGCGCCTTTGCATGATGGATCCAACATGGCATCCTTGGTTCTGATAGGGTCCGTAATGTTTGCCAATGACAAGGGTTTTTTTGTCAGAGTTCCTGAGTGCATGCCAACTGGCCATATGTTGCCCACACCTACGCCTCATACGCATCCAGTCATGCACTGAGCGTACCCTGCACTCAAGGTGCCAAAGGTGCCTTGTGTTAAGAGATTGTGTTAACATGAAACAACTTTATTACAGCTCTTGGTCCCATAGACTGCTTGGTCTTATGGACGTTATTAAAATCTTTCATTCATTCATTTCCTGTGCTTTAAGTACACTAAACCTGTGCAGTCCAAAAAGTATGAATGAACATGATATAAGGGTTATATTATGTACTCCAGAGTCCATACCTTCAAACCCATGCAGCCTCAGTTTTTGTATATTGTTTTCCATCAATTTTTGTGTGTTTCCATTGTTCTACTTACATAATTCTCCCCCAGTTGTTAGTACCTGCTGCGCAGGTAGTATTGTAATCACTTAGCTCTATTATTTTTGCATTGTAAACACTTACTCGATTATTTTTGCATTGAAATTTGTGCAACCAATAGAAACAAGGTATTTCTCCATACACCTGAGTTTCAACATTAACTTTGGAATATGATGTTATAAGAGGTCAATGATAAGACTAGTTTCCTCGGAAAATTGAAATATTTTTCAATTAAACAAATAATAAAAAAATAAACGTCTTATTTTTAATGTTAAAAAAACATTAACAGTGGTCGGCATCCAAACATGTCACACCGACAAATAAAACTAAGGTGGAAACGGTCAGCTATTCTGACTTCCATGTGCAGAGTGATAACAATTACTTAGCGGTTCATCTAGATATTGTAAATACTGGGATAACAGAAGCTTTCACTTTGGTTGCTGTACTTACTTGAAATTCAGCATTCAAATGCCTTTGTTAAATTGATTTCCATCACTTTCCATGAGTCAAATGAAAAAGTTACCTACCAACTACACTTAATTTCTGCGGCAAATAAAATCTGCCAGCCATAGAAAAAAAAATTAAAATAGATTTAAGTACTACTGTAGAGATTGCAATACATTCCAAGAGAGGCATTGGTTCCCTTTGACATTTCAGAGTCTTCTTAAAAGGATCAACTTGATTGTACACCTTCTCTGCCTGCATGTATTTATGTAGTCTGCCTTAACATCCAGGCAGTTGTTCAAATCATAATATGAATTTCATAATTGACATCTTGTGACAAATATCTAAAGAAAGGAAAGCAAAATATAAGATAGAATATGGAGACTCACTTCTGCACACATCCTTCCTACAGTTGAGATTGTCTCAGAGGGGTATAATCCACGAAAAGTTTCTGCACCTAAAAAAATTGCATCTGTACCTGTAATCGTGAAAGTTAAGTAATCCATTAAAGCATGGCCCATAATTGTTGTAATCTTGAACTGATCCATACCCACTGCTTCTGTGCTTGCCCTTTTCAAGAGGCTCCAAGAATTTGCTAATTTGAATCAACCTATAAATCTATTTTCTAATTAATTTCCAAGTTTTCATAGTAAAATGCCACTTAACAGAGACAATTGGCGTTCGTATTGACAACCTTAGTGAACGCAATGCAACACATTGAAGGTGGTGTGGCATCACCACCTACAACAAAGCATAAATAAGGAGCCAATGTGGCAATCAATGTCTGACAGTATGACTATGCATCCACCAAAGCAACTGTAACACGATGGCCATTAAAGCCATTATTGACTTCCCTTCCAACATAATTCTTGTTGTAATATTAGTGAAAAGAGAAGAGATTGGAGACCTATCCAATCTCCAAGGCACCAAACTTGTTTTTCTTCTCCTCTGTTAGGCACCAAACTTGAGATGGTCTTAAGAGTACAAATATTTAGGGCTTGATTTCACCAACAAGTTCAGTTGGGATGCATGCATAATGAAGAGAGTCCAAGGAGGATGAAGAGTATTGTACTCTCTCCAAAACAAGTGCAAAGATGCTGATTTGTGGGATTGGAAGACTCCCAGGGTCTTGTTTGAGCATTGTACTCTCTCCAAAACTTGAGATATTAGTTCTAGTGGTACTCTATGGATGTGAAGTTTGGGCTAGTGGTACTCTATGGATGCGAAGTTTGGGCTAGTGGTATGTAACGTGGAGGCAATTTTAGAGAATTTAGAAATGTCTAATTACAAGTACCTTAAGATTAAAACGTCAGTTCCATACGAGATAATTCTAGCAGAAATGAGTATTTTGTCAATAGAAGCTACAACTATGATGTGTCTCCTAAGGTACATAAAGAAAGTAGAGGGCATGAAGGCGGATAGATGGCTAAAGACTGTAATAAAAGAAGAGTTGAACAAGCTAAAGAGGATGTGGATAAAATAATACAATTTGTGGATGGATAAGCGAGACATTAACATGCATGAGTCCCTGAAGACCAATCAAGAGATAAAGAGATATGTGAGGGAAAATTATAAAATAAACATGTGGACAAAGCAGATAGGGAGGAAAAAGCAGTACTACATGACCAAGTTCAACCCCAATTATGAGCATGACCAAAAAACCTACATAGGGGCAAAAAATAAATGGAGAATGAAGATGCTCATAGTTCAATTGAGAATGGGGTCACATCAACTTCAATGTGAGATGGGTAGATGGAATATCCCAAAAGAAAATTGGGAAGAAAGAATATATCCTATGTGCACATCAGGTATGGTTGAGATGGAATGGCATTATCTCATCG
Organism: Torreya grandis; assembly: GCA_037957365.1. Lineage (NCBI taxonomy): Eukaryota > Viridiplantae > Streptophyta > Pinopsida > Cupressales > Taxaceae > Torreya > Torreya grandis. The sequence continues at coordinate 125,127 of JARHVA010002714.1, read as the reverse complement.
AATGCTCCTCTATGTCCGCTATATTTAAGGGTGAGAACATTGATAGAAACGGAGAATTTTTTTTTTCAAGATCCACAGTAGGAGAGTGAGCCTTCATAGGCAGAACAACAATAGGGTTGGGAACTAGAGTCAAAAACTCAAAGCCTCCTTTTTCCAATGGTTTTTTCACTCTATTAGGTTATGATTTTTGGTTTGGGGTCCCATAGATTGTTTTTGGTCTCGTGGACATTATTAAAATATTTAGCTATCTATCTATCTCATAATCAAAGAAGTGGATAACGTTGAATTTTGCCCAATTCCAAATCACACGAGGTGGAATTGTCCATGCTAAAAATTGAGCAATAAATTTCAAGTTGCAGTTGTATAATCTCTTATGAGAGTCCCTTGAAATCTTAATGAAAATACTCAAATCATCCCATGACTTATCCCTCAAAATGGGGATGCTAGGGGAATTTGAGGCCAACTTGAATGCATGTAGGTTTCGAGTTCAATTATGCAATGTCTGCTATATTATTTTGCACATTTTTATTCAACATGGCTCAGTGTAGCATGTTTTGGTTGCGTATAAAAGAAAATGTTGTCGACAATTCGTTGTGGATATGCATTATAAAGTAATGCATTATGTTAATGTACAACATCGATAATCATGTTTATATCTATTTGCACTTGTGTCAAGTCACATATTTTGCAAAAAAAAAAATAAAATCACACTTTCAAGGTGATAAACATGGCCACCAATAGCCATAATATTCATGATATCAAGATGAGCATCATGTGGCCTCATCACAAATTGTTCATGATCACCACAACAAATGAAACTCCAAGCCACAAATTGATGTCAAGCAATTAAGTCTAAGTTGTAAAACATACAATCACATGTAGTTTTAGTAATAATAAAGCCATGACGACTAAACCCATTGGCTTTTCCACAATCACTTATAATAAATTGATAGTCCGGTCCACCAAGATCTTCTTTGAAGGCCTTTGTGGAAAAACTCTTAAGTTTGAGCCGTTGGAATGGTGATACTTTTCAAAGCTCGCTCTAGATATTCTTCTTAACAAGAAGTACTAAAGTTGCATTACAACACTTGTTCAATATAGTAATTTCATTCCCATTGAGAATGTGTATACAATTTTATTTGTAAATGGTACTTTGTTTGGTCTGAATAAAAAAAAATGATACTCAATTATGAGTTGTAGTGTGCAAACGAGTAAATTATGAAAGGAAAGTCCTTTTCAAGGTGCACAATGTTGGGTGCCTTGTTTTTTGTCAATAAGGGAACTTATAGCATATAATACCACCTTGTACTCCTAGTGTGTAGGAGACACTTATTTGTGTGTCAAATACGAGGTGTGCATACCCTACCCCTTACAGGGTTTGAGCTTGTGACCTCCCTTTTAAGAGTCAAGCTCTTCACCATTATTAACAGATGTTAATATTAATTTTATAATTTTTCTATGATCATAACCATTTGCACAAATTATGATCTTATAGTAACCTTGTTGATCTCATCCATCTATATTAATGTTTTCATTTGAAAACACGAAAAAATAAATTGGATGTTCAATGATGATTGTAGGTTGCAAATAGGTAAACTAATTATATAATTTGTTATTGTGAATGATTGTCATCAACCATTAGAACTAATTGCAAACGAATTTTTATAGTTATAAATAGACGTTCACTTTGAATAATAAAATTTAAGTTGTAGTGTAGTTCATTCCGCAATAATAAAGCATTACCTTATGGTACATGATTACAATATTATCCCATATTTTCATAGTAATCACTAATACATATTTATGAAAGATTATTTGGTAATAGTTGTACAACTTTTACCAAATAATCTTGTAAAGTAGTTAATTGTATCATGACATGTCAGATTTACAACTATTAAATCACCAATATACAACAAAATTAATATATGATAATTATTGGATCAACTCTTTTTTTGAATGCATTTCAAATATTTTATTTCAAATCAATTGAAAAGATAAATTTTTCTTCACTTAAATCTTCTAAATGAAAAAAATGAGCTAATAAAATGGTGGGTTCCATATTGTGATGTAATTTTTTTTTGTTTGTAAATATTATTTATGTAGCAATGTGAACTTCTAAACTTAAAATCTATTATTATTAACTCTTTTTTCTTATATATTATTTTATAAATTTTTAGGATGTATTTTATTAATTTATGTATGCTTATATAACATTAATGTTACTATAATAATTTATTGTTGGTTGACCAAATTGCATTGATATGTAGTAATATTTTAAGATCTTTGACAATTGATAGAGTCAAGGGAAACGTGAGATCTTTAAAATGTGTTAAAGACAAAACAAATGAAACTTGACTTCTATTTTATTAAGTAAAAAATTATTTAATTATATATATAAAAGAAAATAGAACATAAAGTACCATACAAAGTAGGGGGAAAAAAATGCACCCACAATTTCACGATCTAAATGTCATACATCTAGTTACACTTTTCTTATCCCTTATAATTGAAAATACACTAATAATGTGGCTCTATAAAAACATAGGTCATGTAAAACTAGGAAAGATTTGGGCAGCGCTTTGAAAATACAGCTTTACAATTATTAGGTGCTTTAAAATAATCAAATTAAAAGAGAAATATCAAAGAATAATATATGCATATCTCAATTTACTTTTAATTAGGGGTGGGTGGATATTAATGGGGACAAGGGGGTTTAAAGTGTTTTGTTTTTTTTCTTATAAATAATAATCATTGAACTTGGAGAGGCTTTTAGGTATATTTGGACAAATAAGTTTGAATTTAGAAAGGTTTTTAAATATATTCGGGCAAATAATTTTATGATATTGTAATAAGAAAAATTATACAATTTTAAATCTAGTTCCTAAATATATAATATTTTTAATTATTTAGATGAAAAAATATATAAAATTGATATATTTTTAATAATGACATAAATAATTTTATGATAATGTAATAAGAAAAATTGTAAAATTTTAAATCTAGTTCTTAAATATATAATATTTTTAATTATTTATATGAGAAAAATATATAAAATTGATGTATTTTTGACAATGACAATAATATTTTATGAAAAAGTAATTGAATTGTACAAACTTTTTTTAGAGTAAATGAATGATTTTTTATATGAAATCATATATAGAGATAGAGAAAATGTTGAAGATCATTAATGATATATTTTATTTATTTTTTAATTGATATATTTTTTAATTAATTTTACAAGTCAATAAAGTTAGAGAAATGAAACCACAAAGTGTATGGATAATTTTTTACCTTAACTTTATAGAAATAATTTTTCTAAAAAGTGTAATCAATGACATGTAGATTGTTGAGTAATGAGTTTTTCAAAAAGTTGATTAATTGTTAAAAAATTATCAAGTTATTTGTAACGATATATGTATGAACCATAATGAAGCATGTTATGCATAAATTAAGTAATAATTAAAAATAACAATTTAATATTGAAAAAACTATATATTTAGAAGCTATGTTCTTTCATTTACAAACTGATTTAATATTTTAAAAGAATAAATAAATTTGCTTCCTTAAACGTGTCTACAATAGTGCAAAAAACTTATAAATTTAACAAAAGTCAGGTTGATTGATTTAGTGCAAGGTTGAGTGTTAAGCCCAGATCCTTCAAGCCTAAAACCATGGTTATTTTGAAAGAAACAAACGAAATTTAAAAAATTAAAAACAAAGGGCACATTCTTTACAAAGGGTATGCACTCTATGAAGTGCAAAAGTACACATCAATTTTAATTTTATTTTGGAGAGCACTGATAAAATTTAAAATAAAAATAAAAACAAAAGGCACAAGATAAATGTTTTTTTTTAAAAAGGGCACAAAAGAAATGGAAAAAAAGAAGAAGCAAAAGGTACACTCCATTTACAAAGGGTATACACCATATTTATTACAAATGGTGTGCTCCCTATATAGTGCAAAGGGTGCATGCCTTATGTATTCCACTCCATTGTGTTTCTTATGTCTATATTAGTTGCATATTTGGTGAAATAAATATTTAAGTATATTCTTATATTTTAAATTTAAATTATCAATTATAAGAAATTATGGTTACTCTAAGTATTTTAAAATTGGTTATAGCATTATAGGAGTTATCGTTTTGAAAGAAAATCCAATTTAGACAGTACTTAACCATTTTTAGAATTCGAGTATTGAACATAAGGTTTTTTGGGTATAAATTTTATATCTAATGTTTGTTTTTCAAAAACAAATGATCGTTTTATAAGTTTTATGACATTTGTAGGAGTTTTAGGCATGCCAAAATTTAATTTTATAAACTTTGTATCTGTAATAGATAGTGAGAACCGAGATGATATTGACACACAAATTTGTATACACTACAACATTTTAGTTCATTTAAAGTCACCATCTAAAGTTATCTTAAAGTCATATAGGCTTTTCTTTTTCAAACTTAGAACTCTTAAGCATAATTTTAAGTTGCATGAGGGAGGCGTCTCTAGAGGGAGACATTAGGGTGTCTTTAGAACACATAACATTAGCAGATGATGTTAAAGTGACTATAAGTTAACTTATAACAAGACATTGGGTGCCTTTAGTACATGACATTTATATGTCTAAAGGGATGGTGTAGGATGTTTTTAAAGGTAAAGTTGAGATTTTTTGAAAGTTGATGTTTGGATGACTTAATTTAATACCTTTGGTTGACTTGATTTGTGACTTATGACTATATTTGGGGGTTGACATTGGTGTGTTCCTAAATCCAACTTTGTTGTCATCTTTAACATGACTTGATTGCAACAACCTAATGTTATTTTGGGTCTTGATATGCTCTTATTGAGTGCTCCATACAACCAATTGCTCGATTGGCTACACATATACACAATTAGGGTATATTGATCCCCCTAAACCTAATTGTGAGAACTTAAAGTGATTCAAGACTCAATATGCCCTAATTGAGTGCCCCATATAGCCAATCACTTGATTAGTTAAATATGGGATGCAATTAGGGCATATCAAGACCCTTAACCCTAATTGTAATAACTTAATGTGATTTTTGATTCAATATGCCCTAATGTGTTTGGAATGGACTATGCACTATAGAGTTGTGAAGCACTCTGTTGTAGACATGTTGGTTGTATAATAAGTTGTCATCCCAAGTGTAAGCATGCACATGGTTGTATATTCAAAAAGGGTGAACAAATGTGTAGCTGAAAACTTTTATTTGCCCATTTGTTTATGTATGAAATACTAATGACTGATCCAACTACATATCCATCAAGTACCAAAATGATTGTCAAAAGTGACTTGCAAAGTGCAGTTATTGATTGAAAATAATGGATATTGGGAGTCCAATTTGAACCCATACATGGCTAAAGAAAGCTTGTGCAGTGCTAGATGCATCAATGTATTTTTTTAAATCAACCATGATAATAATATTTGAAAACCTATCCACTATAATAAACACAACGTCATGCTAACACTTTGTCATAGAAAACCCATTTATGAAATCTATGTTGATAGATTCCCATGGGTTAGATAGAACTATTAGATGTGTATAAATTCCAATCTTCTTATTCATGGGTTTTGTGATGCAACAAGGAATGCAAGACTTGATGTGGGACTCCATGTATGTGTGCATGTGCAGATAAAAAAAGTGTGGCTGTAATGCGACTAGAGTCTTTGTCACGTCGAAGTGTCTTGATGTCTTGGTAACTTAGGGTTTAAGCATTTACATCAATATTGAATAAATCTAGATGTTCCTATAGGAATACTTCATCCTCCCATGTTTTATCCTCATTAGTCAAATTCTTCCACTTGATCAAATACTCCTTATTCTCTCTTGTTTGTGCCTTTTAGTGCATGTCTGAAAGATCTCTTTAGGCCCTAAAATGACTCTACACTTGTTAACTCAATATGGGTGGATACTGTATATATAATTACCTTATGTACGTAGGATACATGAAATACTATATGTTGAAACAACTCTTATATTGGAACTAGAAAAATGGGCCAAAGTTATTTTTCTTCATGATCTTCCCCACTCATCATGAAAAAAGATAATGTTAACTAGTTATTTTTTCCATCTTTAAATGAATCACTAACTTTATTCATTTAAATCATGTTTGGACAGGAAATAATCTTTTTGATTATATGGTTATGCCCAAAATTCTAATCCATTAACCTAATAGAGGTTAGTTAAGTTTCCTCCAAAGCTTTTATTGACAGTTGACTTTATTCCTTCAAACCACCATTCTTGGTTTGATAACTAAATGGTCCCACAATAGATTCATCAAATAGGTTTCTATATTTATTTTCATTCTTGATTTATCCCACAAGGGTCTGTATGCAATGAATTAAGATGGATCTATAATATGTTCTATGTAGTGAATTCTTAGCTCAGAGAAGGTAATCTTACCAACAACTCATTGCATAGCATTTATATTGGGACATGACTAATTTAGATTCCCTAAACCTACCTAAGGGATATATTATTATATAACACCACTAGAGAGGGTTCTAAAGCCTCTAGTCAAGTAAAACCACACAATAACCCTAGCTAACTCTACAATACATAAAAAAAATCTAATCTTGTGTTCACTAAAATTTGTGGCATAAAGGGGGATAGTTAAATAAACAAAACATAACATGCAAAGGAAACTCCACTCAAGTTGAAAGATCCCTGATGGATCTCTTTGCTGAAATGAAGTATTTGTTTTTGTGATTTTATTTGTTTTATGATTTTTATCAATTTTTTTGTGTTCTTTCAGACTAGAGAGGAGATGCAGAAGGGGTTTTAGTTTTCTTGAAATGTGTATTTGCCAAGATAGCAAATAGATATACATGCAACTGCGATCTCATATAAAAGTGAACTAAAATTAACAATTAAATGATAGAAAAGCACCAACTAAGAATTTTATGTACATACCAATCAGATATGTATTTTATATTTATTGTAAATCTTGTTTTGCAATGCCACTTGCATACAAAGATGGTATTGGCCCAGGAGAGGCTATGCATGCAACTGGAACTGAAGGATATGTAGAATAATGCTGATTTAGTACTGCTGCAAGCTTAGATCTGTCATAGAATGCCCAAGAATCTGTCCAATGATGCACAAAAGAAGACCTAGGGTAGGCCTCCCACAAACATGAATTGGGTTGTCTTCCAATTCACAAAAATCCCTGAGAATTTCCATTCTCAAGAGAATATATGTTGTTGTCCTCTTCTTCAGAGTCCAGATCTGTAGTAAAGCTTCAAAAATATGTAAAAGATACCTCCAAAAGAATTCCCAACGCACTTTATTCTATTTCCAAGTTGGGCGTCCACTTTTAGGGTTAGGGTAGCATCAAAAGGGAATCTTTTAATGATTCTTTTCTTTATTTAAAGTCTCCCAAGTTGGGCGCCCAAGTTGAGGGTCCAACTTCTCATTAATAAAGTGTATGTCTTTTAACACAACATGTGTTAACTAGGAAGGGGTCCATTTATTAAATTTTATTACAAAGTGATATTATTAATCACTTTAATTTATTTTTATTAAATATTAAAGCCGCACTTTAATATTCAATAATTATTCCAAGTCCATCACCTGGCCAATCTGAATTGAAAACTGCTGGAGCTCGTGCCACAGGTGATGCCGCCACATGGCAGGTTAACTGATAGTGCCTCCCTAAATTTTAGGGATACCTCCTAAAAAATAGGAATTGTGACCAAAACTCCCAAAATGCTCCTGGGGGTCCCATGATGCCTCCTGGTTAACTCTCGGTCAAACCCTAAAAAATAGGAACCCTTCCTAAAAAATAGGAAAACTCCCAAAATGCTCCTGGAGGTCCCCTGATGCTTCCTGGTCAACTCTTGGTCAAACCATAAAAAATAAGAAACCTTCCTAAAAAATAGGAAACTAATGCAAATTATCTGGAAAGCCTGGTAAAATTCCCTACCATGCTCCACTACCTTGGGATAGGTCCCCTAACCATTTTGCTGACCTACAGGAACCCAGATGATAGGCCAACTCTCAAGTCTCTGCTAGACATAGCTAAAAAAGGGGACATGACAGTCCTCCCCTCTCAGAGATGCTTACCCACAAGCAACATGCAAGGTCGGATGCTATGAAATGGACTCTCCCTCCCAGGTTTGCCTTCATAGATGTCGTCATAGGCTACTGTCTCAAGGTGTGTACCATATGAAAAACTATCCTCAAAGGCAAACTCCAAGTGCTTGTGTCATAGTTTTATTTTGCCTCCAAAGTATGCCCATCAATTGCAATTATCTCCATGTCTTCTTGCCTTGGAAAAAATAGTGATCGAAGATAGGATTCTCTTTGTTGTCTTGCTTGATCTATATTACTACAATGTTCCTTGACCTCTTGCAAGTGTTGTTTTGCTTGAGCAGCCAACATCTTTGCCCTTTTAGCTCTTTACAACCACTCACTACCCCTATCTTGTGTTTTTTCCACATCTTTCATAGTATGATATGCAAAACTTGAATCTTTGCAGCTTGAATTCCCCTCATGTGCCATAGTTGTTATCCCATTGTTATCCTCAATAAGATGACTGCTGTCATAGAATTGAAAATCAGAAATGACATCATACCTATTTGTAATGTCTTCAAGGGACTCAACCAAGTCTTCACCCTTTGCTAGTTGACCGTTGCCAAGTGTTGGTCCAAGAAGTGACTTCAATGGAAAATCAAGTGTGTCATGTGCCATAATTTCTATCCTGTGGCTGTAAGCTAAATCTGCATGTGTAGAAACTAGGTCTTCATCATGATCCATCAAGGGATCTCCGTCAAAATAATGAGTAGAGTCTTCTACATCATGTTCTCCATTAGAAATATCTTTGTGAGAAAGCAGGTCACTCGGTGACTGATTATCCTCATGGCTGGCAGAAATAATCTTTCGTATCTGGATCTAATGTTCACTTCTGCATCTTGACCTTGTAAGTAATCAAGAACCTTCAGAACTCGATTTCCCCTTACAATCATCATTACTGATTGAAACATCAAATGTTGTGAGAGCCACGGGTCTTCTAATTTGAATAAGTCTTCGCTTCTTAATGTCCTCTAAGAGTTCACTGTCTTATATGGGGTCTTTTTTCTCAAAACTTCTACAATATAAATACTTGCATATCTGCTTCCTGCAAAGAAAAGAAACTTGGTGTCCAAATTTAGAAACTTCTTCTGCAACCCAAAGGTCTTCAGCAATAACTAAGCCCACATCGAAAGACAAAATCTGGTGCCCTTTTGGGTATAGCACTACTTCTCTTGTCACCATTAGAATGTCAAGACCAAATAGGATAATATGAAGCTTCCTGTAAATTACCTTTGCAATCTCTTCAAAAATAAATCCTTCTGTGTGGAAGCAAGGGGGAAATAGCACTGGAAGTACTTGCTGCTTGCGCCCATCTGAATATTGTTGAACCCATTATTTAGATCCAATAGTAGAGACTGTCAAGCCAGACTTGAAAAGATTTGTCAAAAAGGTCGGCAATCCTTTGACATAGCAGCTTCGAGCAAGCAGCTAAAAATGAATAGCTTCTGGATAGACAATATCAATCTCATCTCTGGCATCATCTAAAATGGCACAGTCCTAATTCTCAGGTTTTAACATCTCTACAATAACTCAAACCCCCATGCCATAGTGTCGATGTACACTCAATGTACGAACAAATGTGTTGCATCCTCTGCATTAGGATTCACACCCTGTCAGTCTACCATTAAGAATACAACTGAAGCCATCTTAGCGCTAACACGATCAAGGTCATGTTCATTCAAAGGAGTGCCCTCAATAAACTCTACACGGCCTTTATAATTTGTTAGAAGTGTCTTCATCTCAAACGAGGGTTTATACGGAGCCATAATCACAACTCTAAGTGGAAATGCTGGCATATATTTATCATGAGAAGGATGATAGAACTCCGAAATAAAGTCTTGCACTGTTTTATATGATAGATTTCCATTGATTATAACAAATCTTGAACCAACCACCTTCTGTGCAGAAATTTTCCTCCTTTCAGCAAGCTCCTGTGTCCATAATTAGTCTCATATCTCATGTAGCTCAATTCAAGGCTTAAAGGCAACCACAATGGCCTTCCAAATAGTTTATTATGCTCAACAAGTTTGAAACCATTCCACTCCATGATGAATGTAAGTGTAATTTCTCTGTGAGCTAGACTAATGTTCATGTAATTTAGAAGTGAACTCTTACCAAACACATCTGATATGATAGGGGACTCTATATCTTCAGGCTGAAAGTTCAGTTCAAGCTGTCTTGGTCTCTAATCCTTTTTGGAAACACATGCATAGAGATGTATGCGACCTGTATTTGCACTTACCTCAATCTCATGTATACAATCATCTATGCCATTCATCATGGTTGAAGTGTGTTCCAAGCTCTTGTTCAAGGTTTGCCAATGGAGTTCATCCAAAGTATCCTTAACATAGAAGACATATATATTGACTGCATTCTTTTGCCCTCGCCTGTGAGCCCGATCCTCTACCTGAATCATTTCTAAAGCAGATTTGGGTAGTTCAACAAAGACAACACTTTGAGCTATTGAGAAGTCCAACCCTACACCACCAGAAGTTATACCAATAATTGCAATCTTCACCTCTGGCCTTAAACGAAATGCTTGAACTGCTTCTTGACGGTCCTTAGAATTTGTGCTCCCATCAATACGGACAAATTCAAGTCCTTTATGACACACAACTTCCTATATTCCATCAAGGACTCTCAAATGATGACCAATGATTACCATATTTTGAGTACTTGTGTCTTTATCCACAGGATCTGTGTCTTCAGAATCAATGAAGATAAGACAACTAAACAACCAATCTTTGAAGCTATGAAGCTTCGCTAAGCCAATCTCTTGATAAGAGAGGCTTCTACCTGATTTATTTGTTTGTTTATTTTCTTACAGATCATCTGAATTGACAAATTCAACCCCACCATCTTCAATGTCTTCATCTTCACAGTCACAACAACCCTTAGCAGTAAAGCCACACTTGCAAACATTCTCAAGGTCTTTGTGCAAATCATTCTTTGGATCCTTACTTGCTAATTTAGTGAACTTCAAGTTTGCTGACTGTTCCTCCTCAACATTATTTTAGGGATCAATGTATTCTACTTCCTTAATAGAGGTACATGAGAAAGTAATAGCATCGTATCCATTTGGAACAATTTCAATCACCTGCAATTCCTTTCCAACCTCTTCATTAGGTTTGGGCCACTTTGATTTCTCTTTTGGAGGAATGTTGGGTGGTGTAAGCCCAAGCATTTTGTAGAGTCTTCCCATTTTTAAACAATCTGCTAACAAAATAATTTTATGAGGAATCCCACAACATAAGACCACACAGGCTGGCAGGATGCACAGCTCTGATACCACTGAAAGATCCCTGATGGATCTCATTGCTGAAATGAAGTATTTTTTTTTGTGATTTTATTTGTTTTATGATTTTTATCAATTTTTTTGTGTTCTTTCAGACTAGAGAGGAGATGCAGAAGGGGTTTCAGTTTTCTTGAAATGTGTATTTGCCAAGATAGCAAATAGATATACATGCAACTGCGATCTCATATAAAAGTGAACTAAAATTAACAATTAAATGATAGAAAAGCACCAACTAAAAATTTTATGTACATACCAATCAGATCTGTATTTTATATTTATTGTAAATCCTATTTTGCAATGCCACTTACATACAAAGATGGTATTGGCCCAGGAGAGGTTATGCATGCAACTGGAACTGAAAGATATGTAGAATAATGCTGATTTAGTACTGTTGCAAGCTTAGATCTGTCATAGAATGCACAAGAATTTGTCCAATGATGCACAAAAGAAGACCTAGGGTAGGCCTCCCATAAACATGAACTGGGTTGTCGTCCAATTCACCAAAATCCCTAAGAGTTTTTGTTCCCAAGAGAATATATGCTGCTGCCCTCTTCCTCAAAGTTCAGATCTGTAGTAAAGCTTCAAAAATATGTAAAGATACCTCCAAAAGAATTCCCAACACACTTTATTCTTTTTCCAAGTTGGGCGTCCACTTTTAGGGTTAGGGTAGCATCAAAAGGGAATCTTTTAATGATTTTTTTCTTTATTTAAAGTCTCCCAAGTTGGGTGCCCAAGTTGAGGGTCCAACTTCTCATTAATAAAGTGTTTGTCTTTTAACACAACATGTATTAACTAGGAAGGGGTCCATTTATTAAATTTTATTACAAAGTGATATTATTAATCACTTTAATTTATTTTTATTAAATATTAAAGCTGCACTTTAATATTCAATAATTATTCCAAGCCCATCACCTAGCCAATCTAAACTGAAAACTGTTGGAGCCCTTGCCACTGGTGATGCCACCACATGGCAGGTTAACTGACAGTGCCTCCCTAAATTTTAGGGATATCTCCTAAAAAATAGGAATTGTGACCAAAACTCCCAAAATGCTCCTGGGGGTCCCCTGATGCCTCTTGGTCAACTCTCGGTCAAACCCTAAAAAATAGGAACCCTTCCTAAAAAATAGGAAAACTCCCAAAATGCTCCTGGAGGTCCCTTGATGCCTCTTGGTCAACTCTCGGTCAAACCCAAAAAAATAGGAACCCTTCCTAAAAAATAGGAAACTGATGCAAACTATCTGGAAAGGTTGGTAAAGCTCCCTACCACGCTCTACTGCCTTGGGATAGGTCCCCTAACCATTCTGTTGATCCACGGGAACCTGGATGATAGGCCAACTCTCAAGTCTTTGCTAGACATAGCTAAAAAAGGGGACATGACACAAGTCAATTTAGAGATAATTATAAAAAGGAGTAAAACATTTAACCTATTAATTTATGCTATATCTATCTAACAAAATGAAAGAGTAAGAGTTACAAATACTTACCTTGAATGAACCTGTCTGCCTCAATTTCTCCCTTAGCCAATGGTGTTTTGTAATAAAGGGGGATAGTTAAATAAACATAACATAACATGTAAAGGAAACTCCACTGAAGTCAATGTAGAGATAATTATAAATAAGGAGTAAAACATTTAACCTATTAATTTATGCAATATCTATCTAACAAAATGAAAGAGTAAGAGTTATAAATACTTACCTTGAATGAACCTGTCATGCCTCAATTTCACCCTTAGCCAATGGTGCTTTGTAATAGGTTGTTGTGGCTTTGTAAGGATCATGCTATATTAATCATCTCTATGCTAAAAGACTCCTACTTTTCATCCAAGACTTTTCCATAAGATAAACTTCTTTCCTTTCAATGCAAAATCCCAATCAATGATTCCTCAAGTGTAGAATTTACATAATTGTAAGCTACAATAATGAAAAAATGAATGTTTCTCTCTCTTGGATTGAAGTGAAGGTGGTATTTATAGCAAAGGATTGACCCTAAACCCTTCTTAAAATTTTACCGACAAGGTCAGTTAACTCGATCTTATTAGGTAGAAAAAATAGTCGTTAGGCCTCAAACTAGGTCAGTCAAGCCAACCTAGTTCCATAAAATGTGGTTTAACCTTCACAACTAGATTAACCAAACTAAATTAGTAGGAAAAAAAAGTGTAAATTAATTGACTATGTATGTGATGGTTGATGTAGTTGGAAAAGTGGGGTTTTACTTAGTTAAGGGCTATTTGAGAAGGGAGATTGCTTAGGCAGTTGGATAAGGGCATGAAAGGTGTTGAAATAGGAAGTACATACATAAAATAAATATTTAAGTATAAGTTGAAATTTAGACATGGACATATAGTTTCTTATACTTCAAGTTGTATGTATGTATGTATATATGTATGTATGTGTGTATGTGTATACACACACACTATATATACACACACACACACACACACACACACACACACACATATACATGTATGTATGTATATATATGTATATACATACATACATACACACACACACATATATATATATGTATATGCACATACATACATATAGATATATGTATATACATACATACGTATATATGTGTGTGTGTTTTCAGGATGTTTGAGAGTGATTTCGGACCTTTAGGAGCTATAATGTATATTCTAGATTTTGGGGGGTTCTCTTAGATTTTAGGCTTAGTCATATTTTAAGATTTTAGTATATTAGTCTTAGCCATATTTTAAGATTTAAATATTTCAAGGAGACATCATAGGAGGTGAATGGATAGACACTCTAAATAATTTGGACTAATAGTAGGAATGATACAAAGCCACAATAATCTTGCAAAGCACCAATGGTCTGTCCACCCCTTTATCGATGAACCCTTTAATGTGTGCACTAAGAGAGAGTGAAACTCAATAGGTTTTTGTAAGAGATAAAGTGTCAATAAATGATCAAGTTTAAAAATATTGTGTAAATATAGGGTCTTCTTCATTAGAAGTCATCCCACTAGGATATAATGTCATACATATATATTCAAGGGGAGAATTTATGACTCATTCATCTACATCATCAAATGCTTCTATTCCATGTCATGCTACCATTACATGGCTAGATTTGGCTAAGTTTCAATGCAAGATATTCACTTGGGTAGTATAGGTATTGTATTGTGGCTAGGTCAGCTACTTATCAAAATGAATATAAGTATTTTTAGTGAAAAAAAGAGTCCTAGGTTGATAATTCATTAACCTATTATCCAAGCACCTGACAAGTCTAGCTAGTAGTAAGCCCTTACACATTACCACCTAGTACAAGGCAATGTAAATAATATATTATGTACAAGGCTTGAAAACTTTAGTTGAGTTCCATACCCTCCAAATTAAGTTGCAACTCTTATGTACTAGCTCATAGGCTTAAGTATCATTGTAAAGGTGTCAAGAATTATTTATATATTAATATATGTCTATGTGTGTGTATCATATATATATATATATGTGTGTGTGTATATATATATATATATATATATATACACATATATATATATATATATAATATATATATATATATATATATATATATATATATATACATGTATGTGTGTGTGTGTGTGTGTGTGTGTGTGTATACATGTATGTGTGTGTGTATATATACATGTATATATATATATATACATGTACATATATACACATGTATGTATATATATATTCATGTATGTATATATACATGTATATATATATGTATATACATACACACACATATATATGTATATATGTATATACATATACACATATATATGTATATGCATATACACATATATATATGTATATATATACACATGTATATACATATACATGCATATATATGTATATGTATGTGTGTGTGTGTGTGTGTATGTATACTTTTGGGATGTTTGAGAGTGATTTCGGACTTCTAGGAGCTATAATGCAAATTCTAGATTTTGAGCGGTTCTAATAGATTTTAGGCTTAGCCATATTTTAAGATTTTAGTAGATTAGTCTTAGCCATATTTTAAGATTTAAATATTTCAAGGAGACATCATAGGAGGTGAATGGATAGAAACTCTAAATAATTTGGACTAATAGTAGGAATGATACAAAGCCACATTAATTTTGCGAAGCACCAATGGTCTGCTCACCCCTTTATCGATGAACCCTTTAAGGTGTGCACTAAGAGAGAGTGAAACTCAATAGGTTTTTGTAAGAGATAAACTGTCAATAAATGATTAAGTTTAAAAATATTGTGTATATGCAAGGTCTTCTTCAGTAGAAGTCATTTCACTAGGATATAATGTCATACATATATATTCAAGGGGAGAATTTATGACTCATCCATCTACATCATCAAATGCTTCTATTCCATGTCATGCTACCATTACATGGCTAGATTTGGTTAAGTTTCAATGCAAAATATTCACCTGGGTAGTATAGGTATTGTATTGTGGCTAGGTCACCTACTTATCAAAATGAATATAAGTATTTTTAGTGAAAAAAAGAGTCCTAGGTTGAGAATTCATTGACCTATTATCTAAGCACCCGACAAGTCTAGCTAGTAGTAAGCCCTTACACTTTACCACCTAGTACAAGGAAATGCAAATAATATATTATGTACAAGGCTTGAAAACTTTAGTTGAGTTCCATACCCTCCAAATTAAGTTTCAACTCTTATGCACTAGCTCATAGGCTTAAGTATCATTGTAAAGGTGTCAAGAATTATTTCAGATGGACATAATATGAACCTAATTATACACACCGTAAATGTAGGGTTAATGTTGCACACAAGTGATAAAAACAAAGGTGAATTCAAATCTTTTTCCAAGATACTTTACTTTCAAATGCAATTTGTCAATTCAGTTCAAATGATCAAAAGTGCAACATTACTTAGAGGGAAACAAGTGCCTAAATGGCTAGGGTATTTCCTAGAATCAGGCCTAGTAATAAAAAAACACCATAAAATAGGGGTTATGCTTTTAAAGTCAATTCAAAAAAATGGAATCTTATTAGTGCCTTAATGTATTCATTTGGTTTTAGAGTTCATATTTATTTTTAACTCAATTTTATAATATTATTCAAATTCTTGAGCCAGGATTCAGTACAATTCTATTCAAGGTAAATTTCAACATTTTACATATTTTAACTAAATTATTCACTCCATTTATTTGTATCAATCTCTTTGCAAGCCAAAATCTACATGCAATAGAACTAGTAGAAAATAAGTTCCATATCCATTCATTACTCATAATGAAGTACCATTATTTTGATGGACAATAAATAGGTTGGGTTTAACACCCTTTTATTTTTCAATTTACATTATATATTTTTGCGTCTACCCAATTAGGCTAAATGAATTTCATTTACTATAGAGTTAGCAATGCATAGTGTTGCTTAACACAAGTAATAACTCAAAACTCCTTCAATTTCCTTTCATTCATACAAATCTTGCATAAATGAGACAACATTCTTTTATGCACTCTAAAAAACCAAATAAAATCAAGGTTTCATTTAGGGCAAGGTCATTGTCGACTATGTATGAGTCAATTGAGCCCATGCCAAATTAATATTGTGTGCCTATGCTAACGAAATGGGTTGCCATACATATCCATCAATGAAATTGGTTGTCATACATACCCACTTGACATGGGATTAGAGCTCTATATAGTTCTATGGAGTTTTATTATAATTTAGTAGCATTTTGGTCAAATCAAGTGAATTCATGTCTTGTGTTTTGCATCAAACACTTTGTTAACATTGACAAGGATATGGCGAGTGTTTTTCCTAAGTGATCACTTGACATATTTTTTTAAAACTTGATGATACATTTAACTCACAACAAAATGTATGAACCCTCATACTCTTTGTTTGAGTTCAAATAATATTTACCATTGCATTTAATGTCATAACACCAATAATTACTGATGAATTGATTTAATCAAAATAATATAATAATAAGAGTTCTGAATTAGGGCTGAAGAATAATACACTCAAATAGGAAGTCATACTTTTTTCATACATTTTCAACCAATAATATTCAAAGAAGATGGGAGAGCCACACATGATATTTTTACAAAATAAACATTCTAAATAATAAATAATTTTATCAATATATATTTACGGAACAACCATAGCCCAAATATCCACAAGAAAATATCATATAATAGCAAATGAAATACCTACCAATATCAAATCATAAATCCATATTAAGACTTTCTTGTCCAACAATATGCCAATAACATACATATATGCATATGCACCTCTATTCCTATTCTATTGCATTGGCGTAGGGCTGTATATCCACATGTTTAACCATTAATAAAGATTAATAATACCTATTAACAATTGCAAACAAGAATCAAACTTATTCTCAAGGAGATCGTGCATGATACTTATGTATCTAGGTCTAGTTTTCTTCAATGGTTCCACTTATTTTTATCATATGAAAACCATCTAAAATGCAAATATGAAAATATAACATGCTTACCATATTTTCATTCATTTTAGCATGCAAACCTAGCCATATTTTATATCAAAAGAGGTACAAACCCACACTCATTAAAAAAAATGCAAAAAAGAGCTCAAGACCTTGTTTGAAAGTGCAAGTATAATGGTATCCCAATTATTTAATCCCTTTAATTTTTCCCCACAATAAGGTATATCCACAATAATTTCTGTAAACCTCCCATGATTTTCAAAACTTTTTCACCAAAAGCCCACACCCAAACATCCACAAGAGCAACCACTTTACAGACCTCATGGCCATTAAAAAATCCCATAAATATGACATAAAATAGAATTTAAAATCAACATGAGAGAGGTAAAAACTAAATCAAATACTAAATAAATGAATGCACAACAAAAACATATTATTCACATTTAGATAATAAGGAGTTTGTAAATTTACATCTAATAAGATTTTTCCAACAAAACTCAATCAATCCCATGTGACTATTTACTCTTACCTTTCAAATTATCCATGAAATTATTCTCTTTACTTCTATGCCCTAAACATGCAAAAAACAATCTAAATAACTGCACTAGACATTGCATAGGCTTCTTGCCTTCATTTGGGAGGGATTCACCATGGCCTCGTCGACCTCCTATTCCAATGACGACTTGAATAAGTTAAAAAAATGATTCAATTTTTTCCTTTCAAATCCTAACTTCCATATAACTCTCTATTAACTTGGGTTGAGTTTGAACAAAAATTCACCCACCCATACAAAAATCAAATCCCATTTATCTCTTTTTAATTTTGTGTTGAGACCAAGCCATTAAGTTGTAAATGACACATTTTTATGGTTTCCCAAGCCAAGTTTAAGGATAAAAAAATGCAACATGGGGAAGGTTGTCTCTCTCTAAGTCAAACTAAGGTTCCAAGCACCCATGTGGCTTAGTCACTTAAAATAATATAAATAAATAATAAACAATTGATTAAGGTATACTTAACTTGCTTACCGTTGCCCATTTATATTCCAAATGTAATGCTTTAATGGTGTAAGCAGTATTGAAATGTTATTAAAATGAAAAAGGCCCGTTATTACCCTTGAAGGATTTTATAAGATAAAGCAAATGTTGTAGTATTCATCAAAACTTCATAAGTTAATGTTTAATTACATTAAAAAAAATCCATGAAAGGAAAAATTGACATCAACGATGATGGTGGATGAATTCCAATTCTCCCATGGGTGTCAGTTTTGATTCAGAGACCACTAAGTCCATTGATCATTATATTTTGGTAATATAATAGCGTACGACTATCCACATCATCAATATAATGATTATTATATTTCATGATAAGTTAGCAAACTCAATTGAAATTAAAACCAGTTATTAAAATAACAATAAATTGCTCACATTCAATTTACCAATGTGACATTTGTAACTATTATGTATGCCAGGTCTAGATTAGGTAAGATTCCAACTTCATGCCTCCAATTCTACAGGCCCTGTATACACATAATTCATTATCAGTAACTAAACTCTACAAAACCATCATAACATTTATAAATATAAGGTTAATCAATAAAATAATCATAATGGAAATTAAGAATTAAAATAATAATCTATGTATGTTAATATATATATGTCAAACACAACAATATCAAAATAATAATAAGATATCACTGTCCATTATGGAAAAACATAACCCAATGTTTAATAGTTAAGCAGCTGAATAAAGTTGATAGTCAAAATCATGAGCCAAATTTAGGGATATGATATCTCACCCCCAATAAAATAGGTATTGTCACTGCATTTTGTGAAAAAAATATACATTTGGTCTATCGGGCCAACTTCTACAAGGCATATCTACCTCATGTACCAAAACAAGTCCTTGTAAGGAAAATAGAACTTATTAACATTGAACTTTGAAACTTAAATTACAATCAACAATCTATAAATTATTAGAGTAAAACCTTGTTATTAACTCTAATGTTGTATAAATATATCATCACAAAGGCTTGAAAAAGTCTTATAGTAGATCTTAAAATTACAAATTAGTTGGATGTTGAATTACAATCCTAACATTAGTGTAGTATTTACCATTAATCCTACTTATCTTAAGTAAGAATACATCAAACATTTTATTTAAAAATGCCAAAAAGTTATAGTAACTTGTATTTAAAAAATCTCGATCAAGTTAGAAAATATGTTACATAAGAAACTACATAACTTTTTGTATAAGTTGCTACAAAATCTAAAATTTCCAAATAGACAAGATGAACATAGATCCATAAGTGGTAGGAAGATACTAAATCATAAACAAATATTTTGTCTTCAATAAAAATTCTATCTCCCATTTTATCTTATTTTTCCATCTAGGTGTTAGTGCAACGTACCACACCAACCCCACTAGACATAGGAGAATCCATATAAGGTATTTACATGAAATCATTTAGTTTTATGCATACACTCCAAATCACTATCACAACTTCCTCATTTGTGTCAGCCATATAAAGGAATACAAAAAAGTAGATGATACCAAGGTTGCACAACCCAAAAAGGGGACTCCATTTTTTTAAAATTTTCCATCCCAACTATGAAATACTATTAACTCATATAAGATATACTTGCATTCATGGTTAAATTTTTGGTTATACTGCATACTCGATGTAACAATCTAGTTCCAACATGTACATGTGTCTACAAGACATTTTTTTGACACCAATCATATTTAAACTTAGAATAAGCCTATCATAATTTAGTTTTGTTTAAGTCCACAATCTTTAAATTCAACTGAGCTCATAGTATTTTTTAGTTTGCTCAAATTACTTAGGTCATGCCCTTATGAAGTGCTAGCGATAACAAAAAGCCTAGGGAGGCCACCCTTATTATCCATTTGTGTTTCATCAATTTATTTGTGCCGTAAAGCATTATCATTTGAGTTCAATTGATACTTTCACATTTCATTATGACTATGTCACTAGTTTGTTTGTTATCATGATCCAGTCAACATTGTAAATATATTTTACTTGAGTAAAAGGTTCCATGTTCACATAAAAGTGAAGAGTATACTTATGAAATTTTTAAGTCCCAAACCTTATTTGTCTCCTTTATAATGTGTTAGCCTTTATATCCATGGAAGCATGCCATCAAATTTCATCTTGTTTCTTAGGTTAAACCTATTCATAATGTTACCTTAATTTTAATAAAGTCAAGATAAAATTTTCATATCACCCACTGCAGGGCACAAAAAAACATAAGACAATTACAAGATGATTAAAACAACTATTGTGCTTAAATGAGAAGAAAATCAACCATGCTCGACCGAAAAAATCCAAAATATTATTTTAGATGTGAAACCATAAGTATGACTAAACTTAATCAGACATGATCTCAACAAGTAATTCTAAACTTACCATGTCAAATGGTAGTAAGGTTAAAATCATGTAATAAATTAACAACAAGCAAGGCTTTGAAATTCATTCTTCGAATATAAGAAAAAAATTGAGCATTGCCTAGGTACTCACCTAAATTTCAAAATGTAGCTCAATCATCCATGCTACAACAATACTAGAAACCATTAGACCATACAAAATATTAGTCTACATGCCTAAAATAACATTTGTAATCTTAGTAATTTATGTCTCATAATTTTAATAGGTGATTATTAGTGCAACTCCACCAAGTCTAGGCCAAGAGGACCTCATATTATAGCAAGAGTCTTGCTATAAGGAACTTGTTCCAATCATAAACCATCTATAACACCTTTAGATTCATGAAAAAATTGGGGTTCAATTTAGTATTTCATAGTCTATGTTATCAACATTGCCTACCTCTTTAAAATCAACAAGGAATTAATAATATAAACAAATGTTCTCAAACTTATTCTACCCCAAGAATAAAATTCAATCTGCACACCGAGTAACACTTTATCCTAGTTCAAATCAAGCTTGTTATACTAAGTCAAGGCATCCATTTTCATACCATACCATAGAAGTTGTAGTTCAAACAAGAATATTCTTAAGACTTCATAAGACAACTCAATATTGTATCTTATCAATAAAAAAAACAAGGTAGTTCCTATTGCATTTTAAGATTATTCCTAAAGACACACACATCAGTTTTCCTACTCATCAATAAAACAAAAAAACTTAAATTTTGAGTGTATTTTTTTTCATAATATCATATATTGTGAGGAAATAAAAATATTCAAGGTTTCCTCTATAATCAAATAAATGACATAATTATGGATTTTCTAACATTCACAAGGCAATTTCAAGTCAAGGAAAATCACGCTTGACAAAGATTCTCCAATTCTTGGAAATCAACATTTTATTCATAAATGTGCCTTGGTCTAAAAAATTCAATCAATTAATTTCTCCATATCTTATTCAAGCACATGTCAACCTTTCCAAGTAATTATATGAGATCAAAGATTCAAAGTCATTATTTCCATGGAGTATAAAATTATGCTTTTCATCATTACACATCCAATAAATTAGGTTTTAGATCATAAAATATTTTATCACTATGAAAACTTTAGTCTCATTAAATTTTCATGATTATAACATAGGTCTAATATTACATGTTTATGTAATGAAACACGATTCATAATCATTTTAACAATTATGCTAGATTAAAAACATAAATAAGATAACAAGCACATATAAGCTTGATGTTAAAGAAGACAAATTATTGCATAAATTATCATCATTATGGACATCATCACATCTCCATTCTATGAAAGTTACTATCAATATAATGGGTAAAATGACAATGTAGACCATGCCATTAATATACTTATTCCACAATATCATAGAATCCATGCCCCTATCAAGTGTTGATGCAACAAAATAAACACAACTATGTTTATATAAGTGGAAAACTCATGCATCCATTTAAAAAACATGTTGACCTATTGATAACAACATCATATATAATATGAGCATATCCTTCTCAAGGATCTCTAGTACAATACTACCTTATCCCAAGATAAGTTCATTCTAATACAATCAAACCACTAAACTAACAGAAGGTCTTTACAATCATTCATGCCTCATGGAAAAATGAATCACCAATGTTTCATTGACTTTCTTATTCAATTCAATAACATGCACCTAACTCATCCACCTAGGTTTGAATCATTCCCCTAAATATCTAAGATACAACATGCCTAAATACCCCATTCTAACTGTTGACCATTTTGGTCTTGCGGGCCAAAACATCGGTCTCCTTTCTTTTCCTATTGTTTTGAGCAGTCAGTCATGTGTCCACCTTTCTGCAAATGCTCCCCCCTTTTTTCCTTGCAGTAGCCTTGTTCTAATAAAAGTTGAAAGATCTAAGCCTTGTAGGTTCTTGGCTTGATATGGGGCTTATTTCACTTTGGGAAGTCAATTGCACAGGTTTTTTTGGCAAAGGGAATGGGCCGGTTCCAAAGGGATGCAAGTATTTCAGTAGGCTCCAAAGGCAAAGTGCCATTGAGGAAGGCAGTGAGCACCTTCAGGAAAGTGAACAAGGCGGAAAAGAGGAGCTTTGAACTTTGAACTTTGGAGTATTGAACCGTTGAACTGTTGAACTCCAAAAAATGGTTCAAGTTCAATCAAAAGGTTCAAAGTCATAGCTAAAAAAGCCTGAAATGGCCTACACAATTCGCAAAAGGGGAAACAAATTGTCTTCAAAGGGCATTTTAGTCAGTGGCAGGACCAAATCAGAAGTTTCAAAGGGGATTTTAAAGACCCAAAGTACCCTTGCAAAGGGGAGAGTTTCCTTCAAAAAATGACGAGGCAAAAAAACCAAAAGGTAGGTTCCTTCAAAAAAATCCATGCAACAAACAAAGAATTCCTGCAGACTTTTTGTACAAAGGATATTCATAAGGCAAAATGGCAAGGGTCCTTCAGACATTTTGTCTGAAGGAGAATACGAGGAAGAGAGAAAAGAAAAATTCCTTTAGACAAAAATCCTGAAAGAATTCCTTCAGACATCTTGTCTGAAGAAAAAGACCGACCAAAAGAAAGAAGTGCTAGAACATGAAGGAAACATTTCCTTCAGACAAAATGTCTGAAGGAAGAATTGAGAAGCCAAGGCAGCCTGAAGGAGCCTGAAGGGCAAGGGCCCTTGCGGGGGACTCTCAACTACCAAAAAGGGGGACCTTTTCCAATCTCCAAAGGGACACTTTCCCTTTAGGAGGGTTTAATTGCAAAAGGCCGAAGGAATACAAAAGGCTGAGGAAATTAACAAAGGGATGATAGGCCCAAAGACGTCAATCTTAACAAAGTGAACTACCCATTGGAGGTTCAAACATCTGGTGACATCCCCACAGATGTCAAATTAAGGGAAATGGAATAGCCATTGATTCTCAAATATTTAAAGACAAGCCCATGCATGGAAATGAGTTAGAAGAGACGCTGAAAGAATTCATAAGCGTGAACCCGAAGGAATTCAAAGGCCTTAAGGCCAAAAGGAAGAGACCACCAAGAAAGGAGCCTGAAGGGCCAAGAAATGATAGAAAATAGCCCCAAGGGCCAAAGAGCCAGAAAAGGATAAAAGCCAAGCATAGAAGCAGACAAAATAGTCTAGGTGGCAAAAGAAGGTGTCGGCAGAAGGAGTTATTGTTGTGGATGAAATAGTCTCCACCAAGTGGTCATCAAAGAGCAAAAACATTCAAGAGGGCATCCCATTTTTTCTTTGTTTGTCATTAATAGGTGGACAACTATGCGAACTTTGATGGAAGCATGGCTTTGTTGGTTATGGAGAGCAATGACCCATACTTTTGTAGGAGTGTTTAATATGCCCAGGCAGTAAAGTCAAGATTGGAAACTGCCATAGCATGGTTCCTTCAGTGACTTCCTCTTTCCAATGTATTCAATGTAGCATGGGCCATTTTTGAAAAGGGGTGCCATTACTTTCTCTCCTTTATATATTGTAAAATCTCATTGTGAGAAAGACAACTCTCATTTTTTTAAGGTGAAGCCCTACCAAAATTTCACCTTGAATCAATAGAATGCATTTTACCTCTATTTGACTGGTTATATCTCTGAGTGTGTCTAAGTATTAACCTTATGTTCAGTCATTTTGCATGATGCTTTCACAAGTTTGACACCAACATACATGGTATAGATAAAGCACCATTTTTGTAGGTAATAAGGAGTGCTGTATCTAGAGCACAGAGACAGAAGAGGGTTATCAGATAGTGTGTTTTTCTACAACACCTGTGGTAAGTTCATTTTCTAGGTGTCTTTATTAAGCCTCCCTATTAAAGCTCCCTATAGTCTAGTCTTTTCATCAGATAAAGTGTGTGTATGTCCTCTTCTGGTCTGAAGTGTGAGTAAATGAGTAGATCAAACTTTTTTGGTGCATCACCATATTAGTTTAGGTTCTGTTTTCAGTAATCCTTCTCTCTTTTCACCCCCTTTTATATATTAGTAGTAGTGAAATAACTCAGAGATGCATCAAAGGGAGCTAGCCCTTATCTAGAGATTCTCCCCCTAGTTTTACCAAACCCATAGGCAAGAGAGGAGTCTATGTTGTGCCGCATGGAAGACAGAAGCTCAACCTTCTATCAAGGGTGCAATCCATAGCGTCAACAATTTTTGGCATGCCCAGTGGGACATTTTTGTGCAAGGAGTTGAAGGATTTTTTTGGTGTGTTCTTCAACCAATCAGCCTTTAGAGGCATTTCAACCAACACCAATGGTGACTCTAAGTTAAATTAGCTGGTTAAGCAGTCCTGGTGCCATCAAGAAATCACATTTTGGTATGTATAATCCCATTGCTCAGCAACATGGACCTTGTTTTTCTTCATATAACTTTGATCAAGCTTAGGTTGTTCATGGCATCACCTCAAGCAGCTCTTCTGGTTGCCCTTCACCTAGTGTAAAGGAAGTAATGCTAGAATTTAAGAAGCAAGTGATGGAGATAGACAGATTGGATGAGTAGTATAGATATCAGCAAGAGCTTCTGTACAAAGAGGCTTGTTTATTCAGGCAAACTCAGACCTTGTAAACCATGAAGGAGGAAGTAGAAAAATGGAAGAGTTCATTCATTCAAGGTAGTTAGCCTTGTGTGCCCCCTCCTATTCTAAAGAAGTCCCCCTCTTGTGCACCAAATCCTTTCTACCAGATAACACTTGCTCACTCTAGCTCATCCGATGCAGTAACCACTCCTACTCTTAATCCCTTGTACCTAGCTTTCCAACATCAAAGGGCATTAGAGCAACCTCTCATGGAGACTAACCTTCTCAATTCTTTAGAATGTGGACCCTCTTTTGATGGGAATCACCCTATATCTTTTGGAAAGCAACACATCTCTCTTGAAGCAGCTTTTCCTGTGCATGAGTAGACCCTTCCTAGTCTCCCTCAACCTCCTCAAATCTTTCAGCATAGGAGTGCCTATCATGAACCAACTCAGGACCTTGAAGAGGATAAAGTTTCTGCCTATTCACAAGGGAAAATTTCTAATCCCAAGGTCATGAGTTAGAAGCAAACAATGGAATCATGCGGTAGGAAAAAAGAGGAGGAGAGGCCTATTCATTTTGATAGAAGCCTTGAAGAAGATGAAGCTGATCCTACCCATCATGATGATGCTTGTGACCTCCAAGAAAGACTCATTTAAGAGAATATAGCCAAGCAATTTATATAATTAGAGTCCAGAATGAGGTTCCTCAACCAAAGTGTGATGGATGGTTCAGGCTAAGCAGAAGATCCTACGTCTGAACACACCCCATCTACACTCCTCTAAGAGAGCTATTAATCCACATTTGGTATAGATAAAGTGCTAGCCAAATGGAAGGAAGAGAATCATTATATTATAGCTCAAGGACTACCTCCTCTTCCACATGATTTTAACCATCAACCTTCCACTTCATCCCTTCTCAAAGAGGAACTTGTTTTGTAGGAGGCAAGTGAAGAAGAGAGGATTTAATTTGTAGCTGCCCAAGAGGCTATCATGAGTGACAATGAAGATGAAATCATCATGGATGCTCCCTTTGAAGACATCATCATCAATGGAGAAGACATAGGTCATGCATACATGTGGATGTTCCAGTAATATGAAGAAGAGGTTGACAAACTTTATCTATCAACAATGGATGATGAGGAAAGTAAGCATGGTGAGCTCTCTCCTCCCTTGTTTGATGAACTTCCTTGTTGCTTTGATGAAGAGAATGACCATGCAATGGAACCCGAGTTGGAGGAGGATTAGG
This sequence comes from Torreya grandis, assembly GCA_037957365.1. Lineage (NCBI taxonomy): Eukaryota > Viridiplantae > Streptophyta > Pinopsida > Cupressales > Taxaceae > Torreya > Torreya grandis. The sequence continues at coordinate 98,115 of JARHVA010002714.1, read as the reverse complement.
AGCATGTTTGGGAACAACTAGAGACTTTGGTCTTTGAGAAAGAAAAGGAGAGGCCTGTCCATCTTGATGAAAGCTTTGAAGAAGAGAGCCTTGAGCAAGAAGGTGATTTCTGTGAGATGAGCAAGTAGTTTGTGATCTCATTTTAGACATCAAAATAGTCACCCTTCTTCAAGAAAGCCATGAGGAAGCAGAAGATCATTTTGATAGTCTCTTCAATGAGGCAAAAGGGAACAAGTCAATCCATGATGCATATCAAGGGGGTTATGAGCTAGATGATCCCTATGGTGATGAGCCAATAGCCATTGACTTCTTGGTGAGATACACCAGCATGAAGGGCCAGCATGAGGCAAGCTTCCAAGAGCAAGATGAATACATATATGTTGGAAGCATGTTTGACCTTGATTCATTTGGATACAAGCCAATCAAGGTGGCAGACAAGAAGAGCAAGTCACCAAGTCTCCTTTCTATTCAGCCACTTGTCTGGCACCATAAGTTTTCTTGCCATGAAGGAGACTTAAGAAGTTTTCTCTTTGATCCAGGAGGGAGGAAAATGTACCTAGTTAGCTATAAATAATAGTTTAATTTTAGTTGTGTGTCTTTCATTTTCCCTAAGTGCTTTTGCAGATGTTCACAGTTTTTTAACCTTGTGTGTGTTTTATTTCCCTTTTAGGGTAAAAGCTTCATGATTGATTCTTGGATATCTCAATGCTATTGCTAACTCTTTCAAGATGTATCTCGACTCCATGCCTAATAGACTTTGAGGCTACTAGTCTTCTTCAGCATATCAGGCATGCTTCCCCTGGGAATTGCCAGATTTGTTGACCATTTTGGTCCTGCGGGCCAAAACATCAGTCTCCTTTCTTTTCCTGATGTTTTGAGCAGTCAGTCATGTATCCACCTTTCTGCAAATGCTCCCCCCTTTTTTCCTTGAAATAGCCTTGTTCTAATGAAAAGTTGAAAGATCTAAGCCCTGTAGGTTCTTGGCTTGATATGGGGCTTATTTCACTTTGGGTAGTCAATTGCACAAGTTTTTTTGGCAAAGGGAATGGGTTGGTTCCAAAGGGATGCAAGTATTTCAGCAAGCTCCAAAGGCAAAGTGCCCTTGCAGAAGGCAATGATCACCTTTAGGAAAGTGAACAAGGTGGAAAAGATGAGCTCTAAACTTTGAACTTTAGAGTATTGAACTATTGAACCATTGAACTCTAAAAATGGTTCAAGTTCAATCAAAAGGTTCAAAGTCATAGCTAAAAAAGCCTGAAATGGCCTACACAGTTCACAAAAGGGGAAACAAATTTTCTTTGGAGGGCACTTTGGTCAGTGGCAGGACTAAATCAAAAGTTCCAAAGGGGATTTTCAAGACCCAAAATACCCTTATAGAGGGCAGAGTTTTGTTTGAAAAATGACGAGGCAAAAAATCCAAAAGGTAGGTTCCTTAAAAAAAATCCATGCAACAGACAAATAATTCCTTTGAACTTTTTGTCTGAAGGAGATTCATAAGGCAAAATGGCAAGGGTCCTTCAGACATTTTGTCTGAAGGAAAATACAAGGAAGAGAGCAAAGGAAAATTCCTTCAGACAAAAAGCCTGAAGGAATTCCTTCGAACATTTTGTCTAAAGAAAAATACTGACCAAAAGAAAGAAGTGTTGGAACATGAAGGAAATATTTCCTTCAAACAAAATGTTTGAAGGAATAATTGAGAAGCCAAGGCAGCTCGAAGGGCAAGTGCCCTTATGGGGGACTCTTGACTACCAAAAAGGGGGACCTTTTCCAAGCTCCGAAGGGACACTTTCCCTTTAGGATGGTTCAATTGCAAAAGGTCAAAGGAATACAAAAGGCTGAGGAAATTACCAAAGGGATGACATGCCTGAAGACATCAATCTTAACAAAGTAAACTAGCCATTGGAGGTTCAAACATCTGGTGACATCCCTGTAGATGTCAAATTTAGGGCAATGGAATAGCCGTTGATTCTCAAATATTTAAAGATGGGCCGGCACATGGAAATGAGTTAGAAGAGATGCTAAAAGAATTCATAAGTGTGAACCCAAAGGAATTCAAAGGCCTTAAGGCCAAAAGGAAGAGACCGCTAAGAAAGGATCTCGAAGGGCCAAAAAATGACAAAAAATAGCCCTGAGGGCCAAAGAGCCAGAAAAGGACAAAAGCCAAGCGCAAAACTGGACAAAACAATCTAGGTGGAAAAAGAAGGTGTCGGCACAAGGAGTTATTATTATGGATGAAACAGTCTCCACCAAGTGGTCATCAAAGAGCAAGAAATTCAAGAGGGTAGCCCATTTTTTCTTTGTTTGGCATTAATAGGCTGATAGCTGTGTGAACTTTGATGGAAGGATGGCTTTGTCAGTTATGGAGTGCAGTGACCCATAATTTTTTAGGAGTGTTTAATATGCCTAGGCAGTAAAGTCAAGACTGGCAACTACCACAACATGGTTCCTTCAGTGACTTCCTCTTCCCAATGTATTTAACACATCATGGGCCACTTGTGAAAAGGGGTGCCATTACTTTCTCTCCTATATATATTGTAAACTCTCATTGTGAGAAAGACATCTCTCATTTTTGTAAGGCGAAGCCCTACCAAAATTTCACCTTGAATCAATAGAATGCATTTTACCTCTATTTGACTGGTTATGTCTCTGAGTATTAACCTTGTGTTCACTCATTTTGCATGATGCTTTCACAAGTTTGACACCAACTTACCTAGTATAGACAAAGCACCATTTCTGTAGGTAACAAGGAGTGTTGTATCTGGAGTGCAGAGATAGAAGAGGGTTATCAAACAGTGTGTTTTTCTACAGTGCCTATGGTAAGTTCATTTTCTATGTTTATTCATTAAGCCTCCCTATTAAATCTCCCTATAGTCTGGTCATTTCATCAGATAAAGTGTATGTATGTCCTCTTTTGGTCTGAAGTGTGAGTAAATGAGTAGATCAAACTTTTTTGATGCATCACCATATTAGTTTAGGTTCTATTTTTAGTAATCCTTTTCTCTTTTCACCCCCCTTTTATATATTAGTAGTAGTAGTGAAATAACTTAGACATGCATCAAAGGGAGCTAGCCTTTATCTAGAGATTCTCCCCTCAATTTTTCCAGACCCATAGGCAAGAGAGGAGTCTCCATTGTGCCATGTGGAAGACATAATCTCAGCCTTCTATCAAGGGTGCAATCCACAGTGTCACACTAGCTTTACCATAAAATTCAACATTAGTTACTTTCCATGTGCCCTTAACACAAATAGAAAAATCTCATTGAATGCCCTTTTTGTTGACTTACCCATATAGGCCATCAACAAACAAGTAATGCTTACTCTTAATGTAACTATTCATCCAATGGAGATGGATAAATTGGCCAAGGTTATTAGGAAGCATCATATTGTTGCTAAGAAATTTTAGTCTCTATGGATTATTTCAATTTCAAAGAAACTATTGAATATTGGCACCTTATAATCATGAAATAGAGTACAATATTATTTTGTTCTTAAGAGACTGAAAATCTTTGAATCATTGTAGATACATCATAGTCAAGTTCAACTTTAAATTATTGAGCCAAGTTTCCTTGCAATCAAAATACATTTTCTGGGATTGCCTTTCTAAGGTTTACTAGGTAAATGCCAAGGGTTCATGGCCCATAAATTTTCAAGGATGAGTCCACCATGGTGTGACATAACCTATTAGTTGATAACCATCAATTATAGCCTTATATCATATAAGGTGTAATATTTTTTCAAATTCAATAGAAGGAGAATTAGTTCCCTAAAAATCCTTAAGGTAGTAACCATTCTCTGATACTATATGTAACAACTCTCTCGTTGACAACCAAAAAAATAGGCTAAAATGTTTTCCTTCATGACCATCCTCGCTCATCATGATAAAAGAGAATGTTAACTAGTCATTTTTTCTATCCTCAAATTAATCATTAACTTGATTCATTTATCTCATGTTTGGAAAACGTACAATTTTATTGAGTTTGTGGTTATGGCCCATAATTGTTAATCCCTTAACCTAACAAAGGCTAGTTAAGTTTCCTCAAAATATTTTACTAATGGTCTACTTTATCCCTTCAAACCACCATTCTTGGTTTCATAATTAAAGGGACCCATTCAATAGATTCATCGATTAAGTATCTAGATTTAGTCTCATTCTTGATTCATCCCACACAGGTATTATTCATTGGAAGTCATCCCACTAGGATACAATGTCGTACATATTTATTGAAGGGGTGAACTCACCAATCATTCACGTAATTCATCAAATGATTTTATTATAGGTCATGCTACCATTCCATTATCTGCTTTGGTTACTTCAACACAAAATATTCACTTGGGTAGTATAGGTAGAGTGTTAAGGCTAGGTCACTTACTTTCCAAAACTAATAAAATTTATTTCAATGCAAGAAAGAGTCTCAAGATAAGTATTCATTGATCTCTTATCCAGGCACATGGTAATATGACTATTATTAAGCCATTACACACTACCACTTAATATAAAACAACACAGAAAATATATTCTATACAAGGGCTTAAAAATTTTAGTTGAGCTCCATACCTTGAGATTAAGTTAAAAATATTATGTACTAGTTCACATGTTTGAGTATCACTATCAAGTGTAAAACATTTTTTCATATGGATAGAATATGTACCTACTTATACTAAATTACCCTCCTGCAGAGTTAATGTTACACACATGGGATGAAAACATGGGTAAATTTAGATCTTGTTCTAGGATACTTTAATTTAATATGGAGATTCTAATCTTAGTTTAGATTATCAATCGTGCAACACTTGTTAGTGGGAAACAAATGTCTAAATGACTAGGGCATTTCATAAAATCAAGCCTAACAATAACAAACCACACAAAAATAAGGGTGATGCTTCAAGTCAAGTCACATTTATGGAATATTATTAGTGCCTTAATTATTCATTTATAGCTCAATTCCATACTATTATTCAATTCTTTAGCTATGATTCTATTCAAGACACATTTACACATTTTACATACTTGAGCCAAATTATTAATTCCATGTCTATGTATAAGTCTTTTCAACCCAAGATCTACATGTAGTAGAACTAGCAAAAAAGAATTTTCACATACGTTTATTACTCATAATTATACAATAATTTCAATAAATAACCAATAGATTGGGTTCAAGGCCCTTTCATTTTTCAATTTACATTACAAAATTTTACATGTACCTAGTCAGGCTAAATTTATTTCATTTATTATAGAGTTCATAATGCATGGTGCTACTTTACACAAGTAACAACTCATGACTCTCAAAATTTATTTTAATTCATTTAAATCATGCATAAAGGAGACAATATGCATTCATGCACTCTAAATGAAAAAACAAAGTTAAAGTTTCATTAGGATAAAGGTCATCACCTACTCTACATGAGTCAGTCTATTCCCTGTAGAATAAACATTTTGTGCTCATGCTTATGAAATGGGCAACCATACATACCCACTAAACTTTGGATTACGACCCTATGTAGTTATGTGGAGTTTTCTTATATTTTGATTAGTGTGTTGCTTAGGTTAAGAGAATTCTTCTCTTACACCTAACATCAAGTGCTTCATCAATATTGAAGAGGATGCATCAAATGTTCATCTACATAAGTACTTGGAATATTTTAAACAAAAATGATGACATGTTTGACTTGTAACAAAATGTATAAACCATTATATTCTTTCTTCAATTTAAAACTAGATTTAACATTGCATTTAATGTCATAATAACCAATAAGTATGGATGGATTGATCTAAGTGTATGTAGATCCAATTTTACATTAAGACAACAAATAATGTATATAAACATGATTTCAAGTGTTCAAAAAAAAATATTAACATACTTCTTATTATTATAAACAACTTATCCAACTTATAATCCCAAACAACCTCAATATAATGGAAACATTATGGCCATTAGACAAGATTAGATTTGGGGTTAAACCTCCTTTTGTTCTCATTTTAAATGCACAAATGAATATTAAACAAAATATTATATCTAATTTCAAATTTTAATCTCAAGTAGAAGAAAAAGTCAATATCAAATATTACTAAACAACTCACTCAACTTTTATTCTTTTGCTTCAAACCATTTCATCAAAAATAATATATGAATAAGAATTCTAAACATTTATTAAATAAGAATGCACCAACAACAAGTAAAATTAAATCATGTCACTTTGTTTTACTTTTGTTAACCAAGCAGTAAATTGTTACCAACCCACAAATCTTTTTTTATCGCCCCTCTCAAACCATTTCATTAAAATAAGATAATATTAAGAGTTTTAAATCAAGGTTGAAGAAAAATGCATTCAATAGGAAGTTATACTTTTCCATGCATTTTCAGCCAACAATTTTCAAACAAGATGGGAGAGCCATGCATTATATTTTTATAGAATAAACATTATAAATAATAAATAATCTTGCCAAGATCTATTTAGGAGGCAACCATATCCCAAATATCCACAAGAAAATATCATATCACAATAAATAAAAAGTCCATCAATATCAAATCATAAATCCATATTGGGGCTATTCAAGTCCAAGAAGATGCCAATAGCATACACAAATGAATATACATATTTATGCCCATGTTATTGCAGTGACGTGGGCATGTACATACCAACATGTCAAAATAAATAATATTAATAAAAATAACTAATGCCCATTACCAATTCAAACACAGGGTTTTAAGAAAGGAGTAAACAAGAATCAATCTTATTCTCAAGGAAAACATGCATGATATTTATGTTTCTATGTCTATTTTTCTTCAACGTTTCCACTTTTTTTTCATCATGCACAAACTAAAAAAGTGCAGATATAAAAATATAGGATACCACATTTTTTGTAATTTTTAGCATATAAACCTAGGTACATTTTATATCAAAAGAGGCATAAACCAACACTCATAAAAAACACAAAATGAAAATGCAAGAAAGAGCCCAAGACCTTTTCTGAGTGTGCAGGTCCAATGCCATCCTAGGGATTAAATCCCTTCAAGTATTTTTTCCCACAAAAAAGTACATCCTAATAATTTTCTTCAAAGCATCCAATATTTCCACAACTTCTTCTAACAAAGCCCACACCCAAATATATACAAGATCAACCACTTTATAGGCCCAATGGACATTAAATAGTACTAAAAATATGAAATACAACAACCTATAAAATAAATGTGATAGAGAAAAAAGTGAAATCAAAGACAAAATGAATGAAAGCACAACAAAAATGTATTATTCACACTAATATAACAAAGATAATGCAACTTTACTAATCAATATTAATTCTCCAACAAAACTCAATCAATCCCATTTGACTAATTTTTATTACCTTTCAAAACATCCATGAAATGATGTTCTTCAGTTCCATGTCTCTAATCATGCAAAACTAAATTTAAATGATTGCCTTGGATGTTGCATGGGCTTCTTGACCTCAAAAAGCAGGGCTTCATAATGGCCCAGTCGACCTCCTCTTCCAATTATGGATTGAATAAGTCAAAAAAAATATTTCATTTTTCCCTTAAACCCTAACTTCCCTCTAAATCTCCATTAACATGGGTTAAGTTTGAAAAAAAATCAACTCACCGTTATGGAAGTCAAATCCCATTTAGCTAATTTTTAATTTTGTGTCAGGTCCAAGCCATTAAGTGTTAAATGCAATATTTTCATGGTTTCCCAAGCTAAGTTTAAGGCTTAAAAAATGTAATGTGGAGGGGAAGGATTGTGAATGAGAGGAACGGTCTCTCTATGTAAGTTAGACTAAGGTTCTAAGCACCCATGTGGTTTAGTCACTTAAAAATAAAATAAATAAGTAATAATTAATTAAGGCATACTCAACTTAATTATCGATTTCTATTTATATTCCAAGTATAACACCTTAATGGTGTAAGCTCTATTGAAATGTTGTTATAATAAAAATAGCTCCAATATTAACCTTAAGGGATTTTATAGGATAAAACAAGTGTTGTAAATTTTATCAAAAACTCAAAAACCAATGCTTAATTACGTAATCAATAAATATGTGAAAGGCAAAATCAACATCAACAACAAAAATGTGGATAAATTCTAATGCTCAAATGGATGTCAGTTGCAAATTAGAGATCAATAAGTCCATTAATTGTCATATGTTGGTAACATGATAACTTTGACTATCTACATTATCAATATAACAATTATTATATCTATTGATAAATAAGAAAACTCAAGCATAATTGAAATTATTCAACATTATAAAAATAAATTATTAATTCATTATAATAATATGATATTTTTAGTCTTTATGCATGCTAGGTCAAGATTAGGTATAAAGCCAACTTTATTCCCCTATCCCATAGGCCCTACATACACATAATTCATCAGTAGTAATTGAAATCTATAAAAACATCATAATAATTCTAAATTTGATGCCAATTTATTATTTAACCATAATGAAAATGTAGAACCATAATCCATAAATGATAATCATCATTGTAATTTGTTTAAGCATAAAAGTCTAAAAATAGTAATAAGATATCATTTTCCATCATGGTAAAACATAAACCAAAATTTGAATAGTTAAACAACTTATTAAATTTGATACTCAAAATCATGAACTATATTTAGGGATACGATAGTTGTGTGTGTAGACTAAGGTACCTCTAATTCATATGAGACACTACCAATTTTCAGTAGGATTTGATAAGGATTTTAATAGTGATAAGATAGTTTTTAATCATTTTGATGTTTCATCAAGGACATTTTATTGTATGGTTGTAGGTGCACAAAGACCCAATTGCCTCATTCAAAAAAATTCTTGATATTGTGTTGATCTAATTGTTGTTTCATTTGGTTTTGTGCCATTTCCAAATTCTCTCTTTGACTAGCTAATACTTCCTTCTGGTGTTCAATGAGTTCTTATCATCTCTTACTATATATTAGTATGTCATCGAAAAATACCAAGTAAAATTTATATAGAAAAGGTTGTAAGATAGTGTTCATCAATATCTGAAATGTATAAGGTACATTTGTGAGGCCAAAGGCATTGTAAAAAACTCATGACCTTGATGAGTTTTGTAAGATATCTTATGCATATCATTATATTTAATTTAAATATGATGGAAACTTGATTGAAGATTCATTTTTTAAAAGTAGACAACCCCTTATAACTCATATAAAATCATCAATAACTAAAATGTGGAACTTATATTTGATGTGTTAGGAACCCTTGGAAGCACAATTGATTACCATATACAAGCAACTTAAGATGCGAAATTAACTAGAAGTAACAAGTAACTAGAAACCAAAAACAACACAAAATATGAGAGACAATACACAACTTGTATTAATACTCATCCATAAAAGAATAAAATTAAGAAGATGCCACTTCTTCTTCACACCTTTTAGAGGCTTCCCACACCTCAAGTGTACAGTACTTCTTTCCTCAAAGCTCTCTCTCTTACGGTCCCAACACATAACTCAAACACAGAGTTGGTGTTCACCTCCAACTAGTTAGTATCCACTACTACCAGTACACCAGTGCTCCACGCACTCCACAAGTGCTCCACGCACTCCAAGTAGATCTCCCCTAAACTACAACAACCTGTAACCCAAATGATCTTACTTATGGAAGGAACTGCCTTGCCTTCCTCTCTTGCTCTAGACCGAGTACACACCATACTCCAAGCAGATCCTGCCTAATCCTGCCCCATGTTGTGTTGTTGTCACCTTAATTCTACTGCCACCTATAAATCAACTTGGTTCTGCACACCTGCAAACCTTAGACCATGCACAAACATACACCTACAGATCAATGATCTTACTTACCCATGTAGATCTTCAAATGTGGCCTTACACACCTACTGACCAAGATCCTACACACCTGAAGAACCCTTCTGATTCTCCAAAACCAACACCCACACTTGGCACTGCTGTGGAACTAGGAGGAACACCCTTGCTCACTTCACACATAGAAGGAGCTAACTTTGCTCAACTCAAACTAGCACACCTTACAATACAGCCCATGAGTCTATTATATAGATCTCATGCAAACAATAATTAGACACCTAATTACAATAATTAGATCCATAGCTTCAAGTCTAAAATTGGCTCTTAACATGCAAACACTTGATTCGTTAACAAACTGTTCATGCAATCGATAGTTTTGAAACCGCACAGGCGACCGACATCAGTCCCTGTCAGGCTGGAGATGACTGATGTCGATCGATACCTGATCGATGTCAGTTGCCTTTCCCACTGTATATGACTGATGTCGACTGATCAAACCAACATCGATTTCCCTGCACCTTAGCAACCTCTCAACAACCTCCTCCATGTCTAAAATAGTGAAGCTTTTAGCTCCATAACCTAACAATCTCCCACTTGGAGATAAACAGTTGCACTGTACCTATACCCCATCTAATTTGTTTCCTAGCTTGTATCCCTCTTTAAGCTCAACCTTGAAGACCAACCACCACATAACCTGTGGTGCATCTCCTATCATCTGAGTAACCTGCCACATTTGAACCTACAAATCCATGTAGTGAAGTCCTGACCCTGCATAACATGTATACCTGTTGCTGGTCCCTCTCAAATACCTGAGAACCCACTTCCTCGAATTGGCTCCTAACTCTCTGACAGCTCCCACTGCTAGGGAAAACTCAGGTCTATACCAAACCTCATGTGATTTTCGACACTGAACTATTCAGCCCTTGGTGTGCTCCAATTTTGCATCCTGCATATTGAACCTCACCAACACCTGATTCACATCAGCTCCCACTGGAGACAAAATCAACCTATGATCTTTCATGTCTCTCATGCCAAAGAATTTTGCTACTCCAAATTCCTCATGACATGCCATTAAACTAACCTTACCTTTAGCTCATCAAAACCCTGTATGTCTGAACCTGCTAGCTAGCATACCATCCACATACAGTAACAAGATAATGTAGCTATCATCATCCACCTGGTAAGACAAACACAATGGTTCCACTGACATTGACTAAAGCCCTGCTTTGTCATCCACCTGTCAAAATCTGTACTACTATCCTACATCTTCCTTAAGACCATATGACCTAGCCTTTTGTATCACATGTCCATTCTCTCTATTCTTTAACCAAGGTATCCATTCATGTCAGTGCTTTCATACTGGCTGACAACCCTACCAAATCTCCCATTTGGTCCTGCATCATGTTCATGCCATGCTCCCACTGTTTCCTGGATCCTTCCTGCTCTGCAGTTAGCAACTAGTATAAAGAAGAGGAACAATGAATTTGAGGCTTACTTACACTTTCAATCCTCCCCATGGGCATTTGAGACTCCTTAACAGCTTGTTGTCTGCCCAAAATTCATCTCAGTGACCGACCTTGGTCACCACACAATCTGCATCTGACTGACGTCAGTTCCCATGTGACTATCCTTTCTATCGATGCCAATTTCTTGACTGACGTCGGTCTTACCTGGTCACCGACGTCAATTATCTGACCGATGTTGGCAGCCACCCTACTTGACACCACTGACTCTGGTCTGCACATGATTGACATTGGCACCTGTCTGTTCGACATCGGTTCCCCATGACCGACGCTGGTAATTGTGTTTGCCTGTGAGTGATGACTTTTTACTTGTGAGCTCTCTTTGAATCATACCCATGTCCAAACTACCCTGCTCAGAGTTACTCAGTCCCATCCACTGATCTCTGTCCATCATCTCCTCCAGAAACACCAAGGCTTTCCAGTTCTTAAGTCTGTCAAACACATCTGTCTTTCGCTTAAGAACATGCATCTCCTTCTTGCTCATGTGACCAAGCCTACAAAGCCACGTCTTCACAACAGAAGAAGAATTAGTAATACAAGCAAGTAGATAAAGAGTACTTGCTTTCTTACCACATGCTAATTCAAGTGCATCCACTGTGAGAGTTCTTGTGCATCTCTCATCACCCAACTTTCCTGAAGCAATTAGCTGCATCTTCAAGACTGGGACCTGCATGACCTTCTTCAACACCCATGTGTTGGCTGCCTGCAATTTCAGCATCACTTCCCCTTTGCCAACAATCTGACAAGGCTCACCAACCCCTCTACTTGGGGCTGCATGGAAAGAGGCAACATAATCTATTAACCAAGATTCAACTTTATCCAAGAAACATCCCAGAGCATCCTGTGCAACAACACCTGCAACATCTGCTTCTTCAGTTCCTTCATGCTGATCTTTTACCAACCAAAAATATTTCTTTACCTGCTCTTTCTTTCCATAACACCGTAAGTGACCATTTGTGCTATTCAGTTTCTCCATTCGTAGCTTACTTTCTTCTGTCGTTGCTATACTCCCACTCAATCAGAAAGCCTTGAGAGTGACCTGTAACCAAACAGAAACCTGCTCCCTACAACCTTAGCTCTGATACCAACTGTTAGTGGTATCAAACTATGAGCCAACAACCTTGCTCTGATACCAACTATTAGGAACCCCACATAAGCACAATTGATTACCATATACAAGCAACTTAAGATGCAGAATTAACCAAAAGTAACAAGTAACTAGAAACCAGAAACAACACAAAATATGAGAGACAATACACAACTTGTAATAATACTCATCCAAAAAAGAATAAATAAAGAAGATGCCACTTCTTCTTCACACCTCTCAGAGGCTTCCCACACCTCAAGTGTACAGTACTTCTTTCCTCAAAGCTCTCTCTCTTACGGTCCCAACACACAACTCAAACACAGAGTTGGTGTTCACCTCCAACTAGTCAGTATCCACTACTACCAGTACACCAGTGCTCCACGCACTCCAAGTAGATCTCTCCTAAAATGCGACAACCTGCAACTCAAATGATCTTACTTATGGAAGGAACTGCCTTACCTTCCTCTCTTGCTCTAGACTGAGTACACACCGTACTCCAAGTAGATCCTGCCTGATCTTGTTCCCTGTTGTGTTGCTCTCACCTTGATTCTACTACCACCTATAGATCCACCTGGTTCTACACACCTGCAAACCTTAGACCATGCACACACATGCACTTGTAGATCAATGATCTTACTTACCCATGTAGATCTCCAAACGTGGCCTTGCACACCTGCTGACCAAGATCCTACACACCTGAAGAACCCTTCTGATTCTCCAAAACCAACACCCACACTTGGCACTGCTGTGGAACTAGGAGGAACACCCTTGCTCACTTCACACATAGAAGGAGCTAACTTTGCTCAACTCAAACTAGCACACCTTACAATACAGCCCATGAGTCTATTATATAGATCTCATGCAAACAATAATTAGACACCTAATTACAATAATTAGATCCACAGCTTCAAGTCTAAAATTGGCTCTTACCATGCAAACACTCAGTTCGTCAACAAATTGTTCGTGCAATCAATAGTTTCAAAACTGTGCAAGCGATCGACGTCAGTCCCTGTCAGGCTGGAGATGACCGACGTCGGCCGATACCTAACCGATGTCGGTTGCCTTTCCCACTGTATATGACCGATGTCGGCTGATCAGACCGACGTCAATTTCCCTGCACCTTAGCAACCTCTCAACAACCTCCTCCATGTCTACAACAATGAAGCTTTTAGCTCCACAACCTAACATGATGGTGTACTTATTGAGTTATATGTAATAAGGGCACATCCTCTAGGTATCATCCTTCTTATGCATCATTACCACTAGATATGAATATGAACTTTGGCTATGTTTGATAATAAAATCCTCCAACATCCATTGTACTAGATTTTCCATATCTCTTCTAGACATATGGGTATCTATATGGTCTGATGTTTGTCAGTTGGCTCCTTGGAAGCAATCAAATGATAAGATAATGTTCCCTTTTGGTGGAAGTCTTTATGGCATCACTCCAATAATGACTGAATGGCTATAAAAAATATTCTATAAATTTGGCTGTTTAGACATCTTCATTGGTTATACTTGTAATGAAAATAGTTGTGCTACAAACTCATCTGCCCCCTTCTTGAGATTATTATATATGTGATGAGAGCTAACCTATTATGGATACTATTAATGTAATTTACACATTTTAAATTTTCTTCTATCAAAATGAAAATGCACGAACAACTCCCAAAAATTCATTTCTATTGTTTCCATGGTTGTGAGCTATCAGACTTCTAAAAAAATATCTACCCCACCCATCAAAATAAAAAACATATGAGAGTCTAGCCTATAATATCTCATGGAAAAACTAATAGTATGGAATTTCCATAAACAATTGACTATGCCACCATTTGTAATCATGATGTAAAATTATGGAGATAGATAAACAAAATAATTCAAGTGTGCCACCAACTTATTATTGATGAAGTTATGTGTACTCCCTAAGTCAATTAGCACTATCACCTTCTATTTATTTAGGAAACCCATGACCTTAAAGGTTTGATGAGTGTTAATACCTGAAAGTGTATGGCATGAGATAGTTGGTTGGATATCTTCTGATTCTTAATCTGGATCATCCTTACCCTCACCTACTATTTCACATCCTCTTATTCTTCATTGTAATCTTCATTGTAAAAGAATTTATTCTCAACACATTTATGTCCCTTTCTATATTTGATATTATCATATTTGAAACATAACTCTTTTTCTTGTTTCTCTTCAATTTGTTGAGAGTCAATCTGGTAGGCTGAGGGAATGATTTTTCTATAATAATGTGCTCTTTACTAGTAATGAATGCATGCTTTTTTACCAGATCTCTTTCCTCTACATTTCATGTAAATACCAATTTGATACTGCAATTGGATTAAACATGTGAATCAAGTTGGATGCTATCCTTGAGACCCCTAAGAATAGTTCATTCAGGTTTTCCTCTATGGTGTCATCCACACATAAGGACATGTTTTGGAATGCTAAATATAATCCTTGACATGCCTAATATGTCATAGTTTTACTAACTAGCATAAGTAGTTCCCAATGGATTTTTTTCCATCAATAAACATTGACCAAGTAATATTAAGGCCCTTATTTTTATTTTTATAACATAACCATATTTACCAAATGAATAGATATGGTTCTAAATATAGATATGTCATGACCACTTTCTATACACATAAGGTCTAATGTAAATCAAATAAATTTTCCATTTGATTGATCTAGGTGATTGGATACTTACCATCAAACTTACATACACCCACTTGCAGTAGCATATATTTCAAACCTATATTTGAACTTGGATTATTCAAAACCTAAGTGGTTCGTTGTAATGATTGGATAATGGCATTGTTTGCATATGATCGATGATAGTGTCTAATGTCACATTTATGTTTTTCAAATTTCCCTTTATTATATCAATTTCACCTTTGACCCCATCCAATTCATCTTGTTCATCCATGATTTTCACATCTACTTAGAGTTAGGTAATCAACCCAAAAACTCACGTATTAGAAGTTTCATACTCCATTTCTTCCTTGCTAGGCCTATGTCCTAATGTGTCTTTCCATTTTTTGTAGCCTATAGTTTTTGAAGAAACAATACATGAACTATATATGTAGGTGCTGCATCCTGATTCCTCATTAAGCAAACTATTTGACTATTCATGGATATTTATAGTGGAAACACATGATATTGATTATATTTTTGACTAAGCTTGAGATTTATACTATTATGGGATAGTAGAATGTTGCTAGTTAGATGATAATACATGATTGCTTAATATAAGTTGGTTAATGTATGTGTTTACATTTTAAACATATAAATATATTATTTCAATTATATTTTTGATTTATGTTTATCATGTGCTTTGATCTAATTATCTACGTGTAATGAGGTGGATGTAGGAGAATTCATCCCTTGAGTGTGCAAGAGAGAGAGCATCATCAGATAGGGTGATGTAGATGGAGATGTTGATGGTCTACAGAGAGCTGATGAAACCCTACACACACCACAGTATATAGTACATGGTAGAAATGCATTAAAAATAATTGCTTATGGTGTGTTTATTTCTTACTTGGGATATTGATTTATGTCATTTGATAGTATATATAAATGTTGTAGCGAAAAAAAGGAGAGCTACACCTATTTTTAATTGAGGGAAAGAGTTGAAGGGGGAGGATCTTATGTATTGGGAGAAGGGAAAAACTTTGGAGACAAGATAAGAGAAGAAGCAAGGGACACAATTTTGAAAAAGAGGACAAAGAATTACCAAGTAGGTGTTGTAATTTGATTGTTAAATATTTACTCATCCCATTGATTTGTGTGTTTAGTGGAAAGCTTGAATGTTTTTTTTTGCATACTTGAGTCATAATTAATTCATGTAAAAATTGAATATATATATATATATATATATATATATATATATATATATATATATATATATATATATATATAAACTCCCTTAAACTTGTAGTATGCTTTATGAACAATGTATAATGGTAACACTATGAACATGTGTAGTCTTAATGCCATGATTCATACAACATACTTTCTTTACCAGGTGTCACACATTGGTGGATAGCTGCTCAAATAGTATCATAATTTAACAATTTCCAGCTAAATGTATTTCATTAAAAAGATTTATCTTGTTTGAAACCTGTTGGTTGAATAGTTTGTCAATCAACATACTAATAAACAAAATAGGTCTGATCAGCCAAAGTAGGAAGACTGGTCATCCAATTGTGCAGTTTTTACCACATTAAAAAGGAAACTGATCTCTCCTATCATCAAGGGGAGGTTCCCTATATATATATATATAATAATAATACTCAAGGGTAGGATAAACCATCCACCTCTCTTTCTTTAGAGATGATGTGTGCAGATCAAAGGAGAAACTCAAGGAAAATGACAAAAAGCACTCCTCTTCTTTCATAAGTACTATTCAGCAAGCCACAATAATACTCCAAGTAGTAACAACAAAATGTAGCAAAAGATGTAATAACCAGCAAATCGAGATGCAACACAAAGTCTCCACCTGAAATGCTCAAGATTAAATTATGAAGGACAATGAGGGCACAAAGTCTTCTCAAAGTCCTTTACACAGAAATGAAAAGAAAACACACTGAAAGGCAATTATGGGGGTACAAAGTCTCTCCACAGTTGACTCTTCAAGACACCTTCCCAACTAATTTCACTAATCCTGCTTGTTGAATTAAAAGAATAGAGAATATATCAAGGAAAAAGACATAAGAATAGTTTCCCCAACAACAAAGATATCACAACACAAAGTCTGAAAAATCACTTGCTTTCTTATTCCAATAACAAAATATGATCAACAAACTGAGCTCAAAGTCTCAGAAGTGCCTTTCAATTTGGGCAAAGTTTCGTTCTGATTGTCAAAAAAGAGATCCTTTTACAATAGAAGAGAGTCCCTTATATAGCCTCTTCAAGAAGGACTCGGGAACAATAACACATCATGTTGCATTGGAATCTGTTAAGAAGACAGGCTAGAACTTAGGGGCTTTTACCCATTTGATTTTATCAATGCAGAGAAACAAGTCACGCTTATTGAAAGTTTGCAACTTTCAATGTCCACCTGGTGATCTGATCTTACCTTCATCATTCCTCCTTTTTTGATTAATTAAATCGAGTCATGTATTCAATTTTTTGTTCTATTCCTTCTTCACTTTCTACTAGTCTTGGCCTTAAAGTCTGTGAATGCATTCGGGTCTATAGGTTTAAAGGATCAATGGTTATTTTATGAGCTTTAAAATTGACGTCGTGCACCCATCACTATATTTTCAATGGCTAGTTCACTGTGTTGAATTTGACATCTTGGGGCACATCACCACTTGGTTCTCTTTTGACTTTTCTATTTGGCACCTTTCCAGATTGAACTTGCCCTTTTGGGCCTTAAGAAATGTCCTGCTTTGGGTCAGGAAGAGCCCCCCACAAGGGTATCTACCCTTCGAGCGATCTTTTAATGGCCTTCGAGCTTCTTCAGGCAACCCTTCAGCTTCAGGGAAACATTCTTCAAATTGGCAGCCGATAGTCCCCTGCAAGGGTATCTACCCTTCGGGGTCCTTCGATGGCCTTTCGCAAATTCCCACAGACAATTGTCCACAAAAATTTCTTGTGGACAAAAAGTCTATGGAAATTGTTCTATTTACCATATATTTGAATTCCTTCGGGATTTACTCCTGTGACTTTTCATAATTCTTTCAAACTTTTTGTCTAAAGGAATTCCTTTAGACAAAAAGTTTGAAGGAATTATGCCTTAAACTTGCCTTAGTCTTTTTAAAAATGACCCTTTCGAAGGGTATTTTTGTTGACCAAGTGCCCTCCACAAGGGCACTTGTCCTTCGGGAGGCTTCCTTGAACTAAGTCGATGATCCCTTTGATTGAACCAAATGTTGAACTGTTCCATTGAACCAAGCTAATGAACCGCTTGGTTGAACCAAGTTTTGGTTCAATCAGATGAACTGAGCATTGAACCACTTCGTTTGAATCAATCTTTGAACCAAATGTTGAACCAAGACTTTGAACCAATTTGTTGAACCAAGGCTTTGAACCAAAATAGTTCAAGCCGATGAACCAAGCCTTTAAACCATTTGTTTAAACCAATCATTGAACCAAGTTTTGGTTCAATGATTCAAATGAAGCCTTGAACTGATTGATGAACCATTTGATTGAACCAAAGAATGAACCAAAAGCATTGAACTACTTGATTGAACCCACCTTTGAAGCTTTTGACATTGAACCAAAGGATGAACCAAACATTGAACCTACTGTTGATGCTTGCCGATGGAGATTTATATTTGAACCAAGGCACTGAACCAATCCCAAAAAGGACCAAGTGTTAGAAACTGATTCTTTTGGTTGAACCCGTCTGCAAAAACCTTTAAACCTGTAGAAATGAACCTACCTGCAGAGTCCGTAGAAACCAATTTCATAGTTTTCTTTAACCTTGAAGGAGTCCATATAAATCAACCTATGAAGCTCATTGAACTTGCCCTGCAGAGTCTATAGATTTGTCTTCCTACTGAGTTCCTAGATTTCTCTTCCTACAGAGTCCGTAGATTCAAGCCTGCAGAGTCCGTAGATTCAAGCCTGCAGAGTCTATAAATTTAAGCCTATAGAGTTCGTAGATTTCTAAGAAGCTTGAAAAATGAGGAATTTGAATGCCCAAGACAAATTTTGAAAAAGGGAAGAGACAATTTTGGTATGTAGGACCAAAATAGTTCAAGTGTTGTCCCAAAAATGAGTGATATTTTTTGGGGGACAATAGCTAGCTCCAGTTGGAGAACTTCTATCAATTGCAAAAAGAATTGAAAGGAGTAGAATCCAAAATCTCCAGTGTCTTCATGTGTACCATTGGGTTATAGAGGCATTCTACCCAGAAATGAAAGGCATCAAAAATGGAAACAAACAAAACAAAATAGAATTAAAAACTATACAAATGTACATATATATAGATGGAATGATCTAACACTTCAAGAGTTGAAATGTTTTAGATGCTGCCCATTATGGGGTAGAGAAAAGAGTGTGCCATCTTGATATTTCAATAAAAATCTATTTTCACCAATGTGCTGATGAATTATAAATGGGCCTCTCCAAAGGGAGTCAAACTTTCCATGCATCACCTTTGGTTTTCTCATTTTGTCCCACAACAGGACTTGATCCCCAATCTAAAAATCACGATTTCTGGCCTTCTGGTCAAAGAGTTTCTTTACCAAACTTTGATGAACAACAATTCTATCTACCACCATAGTTCTTTGTTCCTCCAGCTCAGTCAGGCACATGATTCTTTTATCAAGAGAGCTGTCATATGTCTGATCCTCAATTGCCTTTACCAATTTCAAGGCTGGCAATTCTAAGGTGATTGGTATCTTAACATTGATACCATAAAAAATTTGAAAAGGAGACATACCAATTGCCCTCTTTGGTGTGATTCTATTTGCCCACAGAGCATCAACCAATGCTTTATGCCATGTTCTTTATTTGTCATCCGCTAACTTCTTGATAATAGTTACTAGATTCTTATTATTGGATTTAGCTTGTCCATTCCCTTGTAGAAAATAATCAGAAGAGTGAGAGAGTGTAATTCCATAATGGAAACAAAATTGTGTAATCTCCTGAGAGGTGAAACAAGCTACATTATCAGTAATAATTTTGATTGAAACTCCAAACTTAGAAATGATATTCTCTTTGAGAAAGTAGCATGCTTAGTTGGGTTTGCTTCTACCTACTTGGTGAAATAGTCAGTTGTTGTAAGAACATAATCATGTCCAGCACTTGAAGATGGGTTTATTGTTCCAATGAAATCAAGTCCCCATTGCTGGAAAGGTTCTTCTATGATCACTGGCTTGAGAGGCATAGCAGCTAACTTGGGTCTTTCAACAAATTGCTGACAGAGTTCGCATTTTCTTACCCATTTATGTGCATCTTGGAAAAGAGTTGGCCAATAATACCTAGCTTACAGAATCTTGTGAGTAGTCACAGGAGTAGAAAAATGTCCTCCACAGGCCAGATTGTGAAAAGATTTCAAAAGCTGGCTTTGTTGCTCTTTGTCTACATAGCGAAGGAATATTCCATCTATGCTTCTCTTATACAAGCCATTGTCCCAAAGGACAACATTTGTAGATTTCAATTTGATAGTCCTCTTTTCTTTGTAAGACAAATGAGCAGGACATTCACCATAAGTAAGGAAATGAGTGATACCTGAATACCACTCATTGGTAGTGGAGACAAAAATGACTATTGGTGTCTCTTTCACTTCAGTTTCTTCACGCTATGTGTCTTCTGGTTTATTGTTAGCAATTAATTGGCATAGGCCTTTACCCCTGACCAGTTTTGTTAGCTTGATGTCTAGATCAAACTCTTGGATATTTACAATCTAATTACCTTTTTTCATGCCAAACTCCTGCTGAGTTAATATAGACTTGGCTGTAGTGTTAGGCACTAGGGTAGTAGCATGTGAATTCAGAATATAGAAGCAAAATTGTTTGACTACTTTCACCAAGGCATAAGCATGCTTCTCTATATTTGAATATTTCATCTCATGGGTTTTGAGAGGGCAACTCAGGAAAGAGATAAGAGATTCCATACCTTATTTGTCCTATTGAACAAGAATTACTGAAAGAGTGTGTTTAGATGCATAGCTGTATATGATGAAATCTTTGTTGTAATCTAGGCAAACCAAGGTAGGGGCGTGAGCAATGGTGGTTTTGATATCCTAAAATGCTGATTTGCCTTCTTTAGTCTAGCTGAAGATGGTTTTCCCTTTCATCATGTTCACAATGTGTCTAGTTTTCTTAGCAAATTTGGGGATGAATCTCTGTAAGAAATTCACTTTTCCAAAGAAAGAATGAACAACATTCTTACTTGTAGGCAAATTAAGTTATTGAATAGACTTGACTCTGTCTGAGTCAATCTTTATGCCTTCTTTTGACACAATGTGTCCAAGGAGTTTTCCCTGTGTTACTCCAAAAATAGACTTTTTAGGATTTAAAGAAATACCATTCTGACGACAATGCTCTAGCACTTATTGTAGGTCGCGTACATGATCAGATCAATGCTTTGAAAAGATAGTCAAGTCATCAAGGTATACCACTATGAATTTACCAATCTCATCTTTGAAAGATAGATCTATTGCTCTCTGAAAAGTAGCACCAGCATTTATTAAACCAAAAGGCATTCTCCTATATGCAAATGTACCCCAAGGTGTGGTGAATGTAGTCTTGTGTTGGTTTGCTTCACCAACTTCAACTTGATTATAACCTGAGAAGCCATCCAATATTGATAACATCTCTACACCTGTCAATGTTTGAAGCACTTGATTCATAATTGGAAAAGGATAATTATCCTTCAAAGATGCTTGATTCAAATTTTTGAAATCTACACAAATGCAAATTTCACCATTCTTCTTCCTTATAGGTACTATGTTTGCAATCCATGTAGAATGATAGATTGGGAAGATGATTCTAGAATTTAACATTTTTTGTATCTCAGACAGAATAGTACCTAATTTTTTTTGGATTATACTGTTTGGATTTTTGCTTGTAGGGCATTGAGTCAACCTTGAGAAGAATCTCATGGCAGATTTCATCTGGTCTAAGAGACTTCAAGTCTTCATAAGAATATGCTAAGACATCCATGTATTGACAGAGTAAATAGGTGAACTTGAATCTTTCTTCAGGGCTACAACACTTACCAATATTGACCATCTTGGGATTTTCTTCAGTAGTCAAATTCACTTGATCAAATCCCTAAGAGAAACTAGAGTCTGTTTGTTGTTATTTGATGAATCTATCATGCTTTTCAAACAGCTTTTCAAGAGAAACCAGGCCTTTGGGAATTTTGTTTCCTTTTAGCTGTAAGAATTCTTCATTTATATCTAAGCTGGATTCAGACACAAATTCATTCTTCTGAGATTCACTGCCTTCAAAACATAGTTATTCAAAATTACCTTTTCGTTCTAAGAAAGCAATGATTTGATGATCATCATTGAATACTTGCCAATGATCAGCATTGTCAAGAACACTTGGTCTATAGACCAGCTCAATAGTATACCTGTCTTCTTTGAAATTTGAATGAGAAACTAAGAGAGTTCTTGAAAAAACAAGTGCATCAACTCTATCATTAGACTCTCTAGGTATAGCAAAAATGTTTAAAGCATCAAAGCTTTCAATTTGGTCTCAAACCAAGTTACGACAATGGCATAATATTTCATTCTTGGTTTGGTATAAGTTCCTCACTTGACAAACCACTAATTCCACATCCCTTTTGGCATGAAGAAACTTAATGCCTTTGTCTTGAGCAGCCTTCATGCCAAGCAATAGAGATTCATATTTAGCTATATTGTTAGTGTTGCTAAATTGTATTTTTTAAGATGAAGGGAACATTTCTCCTTGAGGAGATATCAAAACAATCCTAGCTCTTGAATCGGTAGAGGAATAAATACCATTAAATTCCAAAGTCCATATCTCACTTGATACTAATTTTTCTTTAGACTTTACTTCATCAAAGATGGAGGATCCTTCTTGGTCTGTACTGCAGCCTACTAGTTTTTCTGCTCTTCTTATTGAACTAATTTCTGAGATGACCCTTTCAAGAATTATATCAAGTGTTTCATACACTTCATCTATAGACAGAAAATAGTTACCCATATCTGTAGATTCAAAAAAAATTTGAGCTTTAGGGGTTGATGTCTGGGTGACCACATAATTTTCTTCCTTTTGAAGAAGCAACCTCTTCATTACACCTTGGATAGGGATTCTTGCCTCAGATAGATCCATGCTTAGTTCTCCTCCCACATCTTTATATAAATTTCATCCAAGCAAAATGCCATAGGATGCTGGGACATCAACCACCAAGACAATCATCTTGATTCTCTTGTCTGGAGAGGTTGTAAATGCAAATTAGGCATCTTTGATTTGCCCTAGCAATGGTACTTGCTTGTTTTCCATGGAGAAACATCTCCCAAATGTCTTGGTCAGTGTGAGACCAAGAGACTCAGCTACTTTAACAAGCATGACATTATCAGATGCACCTGAATCTATAATACAGTTACTCAACTTGTGGCCTTTAATTAATAGGGAAACATAGAAAGGTTTTATTTTTCTAGGAACAACTGGGGGAGTAATGACCAGATTATTTGGAATAGGCATGTTCTTTGAAGAATCAGAAGTTACCTTTTTAGCTTTTTGTCTTGCAGGAATAGTTTGGTTCTTGACATATTAGACTAGCTTATTCAATTGATCAGGATTGGACTGCAAATATTTGAACTCAAACATTTGTATTTTTGTCTTTTTGACATGATCGATTATGTCAAATGGCTGAATCAAAATAGGTACAGAGAAAGGTATTTCAAATTTTTGAGTTTTAGGAGGGATGGGAGGTGGGCTGGTTTGCGAATTTGAAATAGAAAGAGAAGGCACAATTGATGTATTTACCTTTTGGGTGATCATTGGATCCTTTAACTGAAAAGGCAGAATGGTTCCACGTTTAACAATTGTGACTACTAGTTGTGGTTGCTCTTTTGTCTTCTCTTTATCAGCTCGCTGGACTGATTAGTTCTTGGATTTGGTAAATACTGCATATGATCCATCAAAAGCTTCTCTTTTATTCTGGGTTCATCCTGATAATTTAAGAAACCAATGTGGGAGTCGCCAGCTGATTCTTCTTGATTGTCTTCAAGGAGATCAGTGTCATTTTCTTGATTCAATTCAGGATAGAAAGAGAATTCTAATTCTGCTTCAAGATATCCCATTGCTGAATTGGTTGGAGGAGCTTCTAAGGCAAGTTTCCCTTATGGGGGAGGAAGGTGATTCTATTGCCCTTGATTCTTGGCAGCATTGGCCTGATATGACTGATTTGGGAATGTCCTTCTATATGAAGGAGCAAAAGACATTCCTTGAGCCATTTTTTTTGAGAGCAAGCAACTCATTTGCCAATTTTTGTACCATTGGATCTGTGGTCCCTATAGATGCATATTTAGAAGATGATGAAGCTCTATTTCTATTTGCATCTCTTCTTATCTTCCATGCTACGATGAGATCATCTTCTACCTCAGTGGCCAAAATTTGAGCTACAACAAGATCTATTTGACCAGCACATCTCAAGAGAAAACTTACTTCAGGTAACTAAAATTAATGAAAAAGCATTTGAGATTCTCAGCTATAGGTTGAGCAATTACAGGGATTCTGTTTCTCAATTTGTCAAATTTGGCTATGAATTTTCTCATAGGCTCATGAGGCTCTTTCTTCATCTGTGTAAGTTGAGCTAGAAGTGTATTTGCATCTTCTGCAAGTTTGAATATGGCTTCAAACTTAGCTTTGAGAGTATTCCAATCAGTCACTAACCGAGCCTCTAGATGATAAAACCAATCTGCAACAGCACCTTGTAATGTTTCTACAAAAATCTTGACTACTACATCTTCAAATTCTACTTCAATTACTCCACAAGCTATGCTGAAAGTTGCAATGTGCTCATCAGGGTGAACTTTCCCATCACCATAGAATTTGGGGAAGTTCTTCCTTGAACTACGTGGAAGCTCATGTAGAGGTGGAGTAAGATTGAGAGGACTAAAAGCATTACCCCAGGGGCCTTGAACTACCATTGTAGGATTATGAAAAGGAGGGATAACAAATCTCAGAGGGGTAATTATAGGCAAAGCTTTATCAATAGCAGAAGTAGATACTTCATCTAGCAATGGAGATCTGACTTTAGTAGGAGGAAAGCTCTTGGTTTATTGGAGATGAGATGGTGAACGAAATAGATCAAAATCACTTTGCTGTACCAACTCGAATACAGGGTCAATGATACCTTTAGCCCTTTGGCTTTGTGTATACTTTGAATTTTCCAGATTGTGAAACAAAAATAGAAAAGAATTGACCTTGCTTCAGTTAAAGCTTGAGGCTTTAAACTGTGCATTCTTTTCCAGTTAATGTGGAGGTGAATGGATAGATTATAAATGGATAATGGGTATGTATCCCCAGTGGAGTCACCAAAAACTGTTGGTTGAATATTTTGTCAATCAGCGTACTGATAAACAAAATAGGTTTGATCAGCCAAAGTAGGAAGACTGGTTGTCCAAATGTGCAGTTTTTACCACATCAAAAAGGAGACTGATCTCTCTTCTCATCAAGGGGAGGTTTCCTATAGGTAGGCTATATATATATATATATATATATATATATATATATAGATATAGAAAATAATACTCAAGGGTAGGACAAACCATCCATCTCTCTTTCTTTAGAGATGATGTGTGCGGATCAAAGGAGAAACTAAAGGAAAATGATAGAAATCACTCCTCTCCTTTCAGAAGTACTATTCAACAAGCCACAAGAATACTCCAGGTAGTAATAGCAAAATGTAGCAAAAGATGTAATAACTAGCAAATCGAGATGCAACACAAAGTCTCCACTTGAAATGCTCAAGATTAAGATACGAAGGACAATGAGGGCACAAAGTCTTCCCAAAGTCCTTTACATAGAAATGAAAAGAAAACACACTGAAAGGAAATTATGGGGGTACAAAGTCTCTCCATAGTTGACTCTTTAGGACACCTTCTTGACTAATTTCACTAATCCTTCTTTTTGAATTAAAAGAATAGAGAATATATCAAGGAAAAAGACATAAGAATAGTTTCCCCAACAACAAAGATATCATAAGACAAAGTCTGAAAAATCACTTGCTTTCTTATTCCAATAACAAAATATGATCAACAAATTGAGCTCAAAGTCTTAGAAGTGCTTTTCAATTTGGGTAGAGTTTTGTTCTGATTGTCAAAAAAGAGATCCTTTTACAATAGAAGAGAGTCCCTTATATAGCCTCTTCAAGAAGGACTCAGGAATAGTAACACATCATGTTGCATTGGAATCTGTTAAGAAGACATGCTAGAACTTAGGGGCATTTTACTCATTTGATTTTATCAATGCAGAGAAACATGTCATGCTTATTGAAAGTTTACAACTTTCAATGTCCACCTAGCGATCTGATCTTACCTTCATCATTCCTCCTTTTTTGGTTAATTGAATCAGGTCCTATATTCAATTTGTTGTTTTATTCCTTCCTCACTTTCTGCTGGTCTTGGCCTTGAAGTCTGTGAATGCATTTGGGTCTATAGGTTTAAAGGATCAATGACTATTTTATGAGCTTTAAAATTGACATCGCGTGCCCGTCACTATGTTTTCAATGGCTAGTTTGCTGTGTTGAATTTGACGTCTTTGGGTGCGTCACCCCTTGGTCCTCTTTCAACTTTTCTATTTGGCACCTTTCCAAATTGAACTTGCCCTTTCAGGACTTAAGAAATGACCTGATTTGGGTTGGGAAGAGCCCCCCACAAGGGTATCTACCCTTCGAGCGGTCTTTTAATGGCCTTCGGGCTTCTTCAGGTGACCCTTCAGCTTCGGGGAAGCATTCTTCAAATTAGCAGCCGAGAGTCCCCCACAAGGGTATCTACCCTTCGGGGTCCTTCGGTGGCCTTTTGCAAATTCCCACGGATAATTCCCATGGGTATTTTCCTCAAGCTTTTCCCTAGGCAAATTCCTGTAGACAATTCTCCCAGACAAATTGTCCGCAGAAATTTCCTGCAGACAAAAAGTCTACAAAAATTATTTCGTTTACCATATATGTGAATTCCTTTGGGATTGACTCCTGTGACTTTTTATAATTCTTTCAGACTTTTGGTCTGAAGGAATTCCTTGAAACAAAAAGTCCGAAGGAATTGTGCCTTAAACTTGCCTTAGTCTTTTTGAAAATGACCCTTCCGAAGGGTATTTTCAATGACCAAGTGCCCTCCGCAAGGGCACTTGTCCTTCAGGAGGCTTCCTTGAACTAAGTCGATGATCCCATTTATTGAACCAAATGTTGAACCATTCCATTGAACCAAGTTGATGAACTGCTTGGTTGAACCAAACGTTGAACCAAGTGTTGGTTCAATCAGATGAACTGAGTATTGAACCACTTCATTTGAACCAGTCTTTGAACCAAGACTTTGAACCAATTTGTTGAACCAAGGATTTGAACCAAAATGGTTCAAGCTGATGAATTTAGCCTTTGAACCATTTGTTTGAACCAATTGTTGAACCAAGTTTTGGTTCAATGGTTCAAATGAAGCCTTGAGCCGATTGACGAACCATTTGATTGAACCAAAGGATGAACCAAATGAGTGAACCAAAAGCGTTGAACTGCTTGATTGAACCCACCTTTGAACCTTTTGATGTTGAACCAAAGGATGAACCAAACATTGAACTTGTTGCTGATGCTTGCCGATGGAGATTTCTGTTTGAACTAAGGCACTGAACCAATCCCAAAAATGACCAAGTGTTAAAAATTGATTCTTTTGGTTGAACCCGCCTGCAGAAACCTTTGAACCTGTAGAAATGAACCTGCCTACAAAGTTTGTAGAAACCAATTTCATAGTTTTCTTTAACCTTGAAAGAGTCTATAGAAATCAACTTATGAATCCCATTGAACTTGCCTTGTAGAGTCTGTAGATTTCTCTTCCTGCTGAGTTCGTAGATTTAAGCCTGCAGAGTCCATAGATTCAAGCCTGCAGAGTCTGTAGATTTAAACCTGTAGAGTCTGTAGATTTTTGAGAAGCTTGAAAAATGAAGAATTTGAATGCCCAAGACAAATTTTGAAAAAGGGAAGAGACAATTTTAGTCTGTAGGACCAAAATAGTTCAAGTGTTGTCCCAAAAATGAGTGATTTTTTTGGGGGACAACAAAACCTATATAAGCCCATAGGGAGGTCATTGATTTGTAGTTTCATACATTTTTATAATCACAGTTTTGAACCCATAGTGTATTAAAAGTATTTATTTAATCAAGGCATCAAATTAAGAGTTATGTAGGCAAAACTATTGGTGAGAAGTAGTCTGCAGATAATTGAGCGTCACCATATGGAAGATGGTTGCATGTATTGGATCCATGTTTTATGATTCATTGATATCAAGAGTAAATTACAAGTTTGATTTCAACTATTATATATTTATATTTTGAAGATACAACTATACGTGTAGAATGAATATCATGTATAGAAAAAAATGGATAGAAATATCATAATAGTATATCCCCTGAAAAAAAGCTAAGTGATAACATATAACATTATTGGGAAGAAAAGATTACATGAATGTGATATCTAACTTATCCTTGGATTTTTGCCCTAATAGGACATAGGTACAATAATACACTTAGGCATTGATTTAATACATAGTGTGAGCTAGTATATGTTTTGGGAATCACTACTATTTGTTTATTGAATTCTGTAGCAATATAAATGTACTTAGATAGTAAACCAAAACTGGGTAATGCTATATAGTTTGCATGAATGGTAATTTGAGTTAATTTAATGAAATTGTTCTACCTCATTACTAGCTATAAGCAAGCATTTAAGTTGTTGTATATTACTCTGGGATTGCTCATGATATTATTATTATTATTATTATTATTATTTTTAAGACGTTGTAGGTTGCTCATAAGGCATAACTATAACCTGCCATAATAGATATAAGACATGGCTTAACTTACACCTCTATTGAAGGGTATGTCTATATACCTAAAATTATCACTGCTTAATTTAAGCATGAGCAACACAAGTATTATTGGGTATGGACATGGTATATATATTATAATATAGCATAATTAAGTTAATATGATTTGAGAATCCCTTTAATACCATAATATTAATTGCTCAGATATATTATATTATATATAGTATACTCATTAGGTCAATATATTATTCAAGGTTGTTAAGTTAATTAGGAATAACATATGCTATCCTTTCCATGTGTATATTATTCAAGAATCCTTGTGTCCTAGGCTTAACTTATAGAATCCTCTTGGTATATTGAAGGGTATGTCTATATACCTATAGTGCACCTAAGTTAGATAAGTCATGGCTTAACTTACACAATCGATTTGGTTAAATATTGAGGTTAAGTATTGTAGTATGTGGTGAATTTTATATATTTATTTAAAAGTTTAAATATATATCCAGACTAGGGATGTGAGTATAGTGTAGAAACATATTGTCGATTCCTTATATTTTAGGCATACTTTGAAGTTGGCCAATTCTAGGAGAATATGTCTATCTTTAAAAAAGGAAGAGAAACTATTAAAATATTGTGATGGAGCCGTATGCTTCTCTTTATATATATATATATATAATGGTCATTTATATTAATGGTATACAAGACTATATTCATATAAATAGTCATGTAAAACTGTTAAACTAAAACATGTAGGTATAAAAGTAACATAAAAATAAGTTACGAGATACCTAATACAAAAACATAATGGTTGAATAAATTCATAAAAAATGCCTTTGAGAATATTGTTATTCATAGGTGTTTATACAACTAATAGTGTACCTATATGCATAAGGGTGTATTTCTATAGTTTCATTCCTCAGGTGGATTATGATAACATAAAAAATACTAGTTTGAAATTTACTCTATGGTTGTGGAAAATGGAATTATTGTTCTAGCTATTAAATTTTAATGTATGTTTCTATGTGTTATGACTACTTTAATAGGCTGATAGCAAAATCTAGTAATTATGCTTAAAAACACTAGACCATGGTAATATGGGTTGCCATAAGGTGTAGTTAACTGGAAAGAAATTATATTGTTGAACTTTGCAGTTAATTGTGTTTTACCCAGGTGGTATAATTGTAGTCATTATTTTTAGTATGGAATAAAATATAATGTAAGATTCATGCATATGTTTGATGGATTAAATGTATGTTATTGTTACTCCTATGTTTAGCATGCCATGTGATGTATTTGCTAGTAGGATGTAAGTTGGGTGAATATTGTGGTTGAATTGTATTTGACCAATCTACATTGTTAATGTAGAGTAATGAGTGAGATGGACATCAATGGCTTACTAGTATTGCAATTTCAGATGAAGGCAGTCCAATCATGTGGTGTGTATAAATTTGATTGATCTATAGATCACTTTTATATTACTATTTATAAAGCTTTGACCAAAGTATGTTTAGTGAGACATTATGATTTCATGACTATGGTTTACATGTATGTATGATATCTTGAAATAGATAGAATTTTCTATGATACATTGCATGTTTAGTTTAGTTCAAAATCGTATAACACATGCGTACTTGCTTGTATCTCTGAATTTCCATGCCATCACTATCTACTCATCCATGAAGGGAGAGCCATTTAATGATGGGATTAATGTGGAGGATCATTGGTCCGTGATTGGTGTTGAAAATCATTCAGATGATTCTCTCCCTCCCCACAATAGTACTACTAATTGAGATGACACTTGAGATTGCCACATATACTTGAAATTTAGAAACTATCTTTGGAGAAGCCAAGTATATTATTTATACATTGTAATATATTATACTTATTATTGAAAATCATCATGAAGAGTTGTAATTATTTGTTATTACACATTGATAGTGGTGATTGTATATTTGTATTGACCATGGCTAAGTTATTATAATTACTTTCTATATTTTGCTTTGACATACTCTCATGATGTTAGAGATCCATGATTTATATTGTTGATATTATCATGCATGTGTAATTTAAATAATCTCTATTATATTTTTTGAATGTAATCTATTTTGGTATATGTGTTTAATTATAAAAATCATGCTTTTTTAGGTAGATCCCAATAGGGATGTAACATGTGGTATTAGAGCTATAACTCAAAATCTATGAACTAATGATTCCAATGATGTTTTCATATCCTTCTGTTGAAAAAAAGAAGGATGGTGAAAGTGAGAGTTTCTAGAGAGGTTCAATTGAATGCTAATGACAACAACCCTTCATTTGATTTTAATCAATTTTTTGTTAAGTAGTTAGTGAAGATAGACTAGACTCTCATAGTCATGAATGAGACTAGAGATCAAATTATAGCTATGGAGTAGGTGGCTCATGGCCATAAGGAATAATAATAGAAAGATGAACTTGAAGAACATCTTGCTAAGCAAAAAAATCCTTAGGATGCTAGAGCATAGGTTGATATGGAGTTGGACATAGACATAAAGAAGGTGAACCCACCTAAGTTTGATGGGACTATTCTGGGTGATGGATCTAAGGCATGGATAATTGAGATGGAGAAATATTTCAAAATTAGAAACTACTTAGAGGTCACCAAGATAGTTTGGGGAACATACTAGTTAGCTATAAAAATAACTACATGATGCACCAACAAAATGTTGGAAATGAATCTGAATTAAAGCACCACCACTTGGGATCAGTTTATGGTTTTATTTAGATCATGGTGACTTTCATAGATTTATTTTGATTAGAATCTCATATATTTTTAAAATTTAAATTAGGGTGACATGTTAGTGAATGAGTATTGGGAGTAGTTCACTAAACTATTGAAGTACATACCTTAGTATCAGGGAGATAAGCAGTTCAGGATCAAACAATTTATTATGGGTTTGATTCTCTAGATTGGTGGAGAGGTAGATGTTCATGGACCTTCCACCATGGACCACGTCTTTGAGAAGGTGGTCAAATAGGAGTAAAATTTGAGGTCTTTATTACAGGTTAAAGATAAGTTCAAGAAAAGGTTTGGAAACTCTAAATCAACCTTCAAGAAGAAGAATTATAAACAGAGGAGTGGAGACTCGAAGAAATAGTTTAAAAACTAGAATGATAAGTTCAACAATGGTTTTGGAAACAAGAAATAGGGCAATGAATCTAAAGATAGTTTTAAGGGAAACCTATAGAATGTTAGGAAAGGACCTTCAAGAGGATGTTTCATTTGTAGAGAGGATCATTATACTCATGATTGTACTTAGGATAATTTAAAGGGCAAGGGCCCTAATCCTCAATAGGGTGGTTTTTAGCAGTGGATTCATGTAGCAGTTGATAATCATCAAGTTGAATATCAGGTATTACCTATTGAGCTATCAAGTACTTTGTTTGACCATATAGTTTCTATTTTAATAGATACAAGATCCACTGAATGTTTTATAGCTCCTAGGATGCTTAGTAATTTCACTATAAGCGCTGATGTAATGGTAAAAAAATGGTCAATATAGTAGGGGAATGGCACAAAATTCATAGTAGATAGGTGTTTAGTTGAAGTGGAGATTAGGTTGCCTGAATTCACAACAATTGTGGATTTATATGTAACACCTCTAAGATCATATGATGTGATCTTATGAGTCAGCTGGCTCACAAATCATGAAGCCAAGGTTGACTGTTACCTAAAGAAGGTTGAGTGTCTTGATGATTTTAGAAATCAAACACAAATTCAAGGTGAGAAGAGAGATTTGAAGTTTAGGTAGATTTTAGCTTTATAGCTTAAGAAGTCTTAGGGAAAAGAGTGCCAAGCATTTATCATCAAGATAAATGAAATGGAGGAACCTAAGGATCTATCTCTCAAAGATTACCCATTTCTTAGATATTTTTATGATGTTTTTATAAAAGAGTTGTTGGGTTTACCTCCTAGATGTGAGTTTGATTTTTCTATCGACATCATACCTAGTTCAAAACACAATCTAAGGCACTATATAGGATGACAACCACTGAGTTGGTTAAACTAAAGGCTCAAATTCAAGAAATATTGGCTAAGGGGTTGATCAAGCCAATTGTGTCAACATGGGGTGCATTGGTTGTCTTTGTCAAGATTAAGGATACCCTTTGACTATGCATTGATTATAGAATGTTGAACAAGGCAACCATCAAAATAGGTATCTACTACCTCGTATAGATGATATTTTTGATCAAATGTGAGGAGAAATAATATTTTCTAATATTGATCTTCTATCAAGATACCATCAGTTGAGGATTCAATATGAGGACATTCTAAAAATAATATTCAAAACTCAGTACGGGCACTATAAGTTAATAGTGTTACCATTTGGAGTGACTAATGCTTCAAAAACATTCATGAATCTCATGAACAATGTATTCAAAGATTACCTTGACCACTTTGTTCTAGTTTTTCTAGATGACATTCTTATCTATTAAAAGAGTGAAGAAGAACACCTTTAATATTTTGAATTAATTATGCAAAAGTTGTGGAAGCATAAGCTGTATGGTAGATTATCCAAGTGTGAATTTTTCCAAAAAAGGGTGTAGTATTTGAGACACATTATCTTCACAGACAATATCTTTGTATATCTAGGGAGTATTATAGCCATTATGGAATGGTTAGCACTAAATAATGTGCATGAGGTTAGAAGCTTCATGGGGTTGGTAGGCTACTATAGGAAGTTCATTCTAAACTTTTCCAAAATAGCTAACCCAATTACTTACTTACATTGAAATAGCTACAAGTTTCTTTGATCAGAGAAGTGTGAACTAGATTTCCAAGAGTTGAAGAGAAGGCTTATGTTGGTACCAGTGTTGAGAGTTATGAACCCCAATGGTTAGTTTTTAGTGGTCATAAATGCATCAGGTGATGGACTAGGTGGAGTCTTTATGCAGGATGATGCAGTAGTGGCTTATGAGTCACAAAAGTTAAATCCATATGAAGTGAATTATACCCATCATTATTTGGAACTTACAATGATTGTTCACACTTTGCAAGTGTGGAAGCATTACTTGTTGGAAAAACCTTTTAAGCTCAAGATGGATAAGTTGGGACTCAAGTATATTTTTACTCAACCTAATTTAAATGCTTGTTAGAGATGTTAGATTGAGTTTTTATCTAACTATAATTTTGATATCAGTTATATCAAAGGCAAGGAGAATAGAGTAGTTGATGCCCTTAGTCATAGAAGGTACATAGCAGCTATAACTACCATCAAGAGTACCATTAGGGATTAGGTAATTGAGTTCTCTCTAGGAGATGAATTTTATGATCAAGATAAAAAAATATTATTAGAGAATGCTCAGAATCCTTAATATAAAGGATTCAATTTGGAGAGTGATGGTATATTTCTTTACAATAAATGGATGTATGTACCACATCATGAGAATATATGAAGCAAAATTCTATAAGAAATGCACAATAACCCTTATTTGGGACATTAAGGTGTAACCAAGCTCATGGTAGAGATTAGACCACTATATTTCTAGAAATGAATCAAGAAAGATGTAGCTAATTATGTGTCACATTGTCTTGAGTGTTAGCGAGTGAAAGTTGAGCATGTGCATCTGACTATATTATTATATTCACATGATATCCAAGAATGGAAATGATAGGTGATCAACATGGACTTTATCCAAGGGTTATCAATGTTGTAGAATAGTCACAATATGATCTTGGTAGTTGTTGACAAACTGACCTAGGTGACTCACTTCATACCAACAAATTTGACATATGATGTACCTACCCTTGTGAAGAGATTTATAAAAGAAGCATATAGGTTGCATGGTTTTATAGAGAAGATCATTTTGGATTGTGATCCAAAGATGACTTTGAGGTTTTGGATGACTCTAAATTTAGGTTTGGGTAGGTAACTTAATTTTAGTATAACTTACCATCTAGAGACTGACAGATAGACTAAGAGAGTTAATCAGGTGCTGGAGGATCTTATCTAAATGTATTGCATGGAGCAATAGTATAAGTGATAAGATTATCTTCCATTGGTTGAGTTTTCATATAATAACTCATACTAGTCAGCATTGAAGATGACACCATTTGAGGCACTTTATGGGAGAAGGTGTAGGACACCCATTAGTTGAGACAAGTTAGAGGATAGGGTAGTATTCAGACCCGAGATGATCTAAGAGATAGAAGATCAAGTTAGAATAGTCAGATAGAGGTTGGTCAAGGCCAATGATAGACATAAGATTTATACAGATGTGAAGATGATAGAAAGGCACTTTATAGTTGGTGATAAAGTGTTTTTATGGGTAAAGCCATAGAAGAGATTGATTAAATTTGGGAAGTCTGCAAAATTATCACTGAGATATGGGGGACCTTTAGAGGTGTTAGAAGTGGTCAATCTATTGTGTATAAGATTGGATTTCCACCAACTCTAATTCTTTTACATAATGTCTTCCATGTTTCATATCTTAAGAAATATATAGCTGATCCTAAACATGTGTTGGATTAGAATGATTTGTAGGTTCTTGATCTTGGGGTGGTCATAGTAGAACCAATCAAGGCAATTGACACACACAAAATTCATTTCATAACAAAGAGATGTCATAATGTAAGGTCCAGTGGGATCAATACTTTGAGGATAGTGATACATGGGAGGACTATGATAAGTTTTTCAAAAAATTTCCACACTTATTTGCTTGATTAGATACTATTATATTATTTTATTTTCATTTGAATAATATTTTTATTTTAGAATAGATATTTGAATAAGAGTCATCCAGGATGATGACTAGCTTTAGGGTGGAAGGATGTTGCATCCTTATTCCTTGCTAAGCAAACTATTTAACTATTCATAGATATTTATAGTGGACACACATGATACTAGTTATATTTCTGACTAAGCTTGAGATTTATGTTATTATAGGATATTAGAATGTTGCTTAGTTAGATGATGATACATGATTGCTTATTATAAGTTGGTTTATTTATGTGTTTACATTTAAGCATATTAATATATTATTTTAGTTATATTAATTCTTTATGTTTATCATGTTATATGATCTAATTACCTACATGTTGGGAGGTGGACTTAGGAGAATCATCCCTCGAGTGTACTGGAGGGAGAGCATCATTGGAGAGGGTGATGTAGATGGAGATGTTGAAGGTCTACAAAGAGCTGACAAAACCCTACACACATCACAGTAGATAATACATGGTAGAAATGCATTAAAAATAATTTCTTATGGTGTATTTATTTCTTGCTTGGGTTATTACTATATCTGGCTTGCTAGTATAGGTAAATGTTGTAATGAATTCTTTTGTGCATGTGACATGTTCTTATCATTAATAATGAAAGGAACAATTTGTCAAGGGTAAATTTAAAATATGGGTTATTTATAAATTTATAAATTGCCATTTAGAATTATTAAAATATATTTGGGTGCTAATTTAATTTAATAAAATTTGGTAGTTCAACA
The DNA here is from genome assembly GCA_037957365.1 of Torreya grandis. Taxonomy (NCBI): domain Eukaryota; kingdom Viridiplantae; phylum Streptophyta; class Pinopsida; order Cupressales; family Taxaceae; genus Torreya; species Torreya grandis. Next base: position 61,775 of record JARHVA010002714.1, on the reverse strand, counting down.
TTCCAAATTTAAAACATATTAAAACATGTTAAAAATATGGAATTTGGGTATTTCATATTAAAATATAAAAAAGGAAATTATCTTGAAAAAGAAAAAAAATTTAAATAAAATAAATATTTAAAAACTTAGAAAAATAAAAAAAAGAATTAAAGGTAATAAAATTCGTAAAAAAACAAAAAACAAAAAAACAAACAAATAAAAATCTAAAAAAAGGAGAGCTACGCCTATTTTTAGTTAAGGGAAAGACTTGAAGGGGGGAGGATCTTATGCATTAGAGAAGAAAAGGAGAAGGGCACAACTGTGGACAGAAGATTAGAGAAGAAGCAAGGGATGAAATTTTGAAAAAGAGGATAGAGAATTACCAATTAGGTGTTGTAATTCGATTGTTAAATCCCTTAAACCTGTAGTATGCTTTGTGAATAATAAATACTGGTAACACTAAAAATGTCTATAGTCTTAATGCTATGATTCCTACAACATACCTTCTTTTACCAGGCATCACACATTAGTGGATAGATGCTCAAATAGCATCATACTTTAACAATTTCTAGCTAAATGGATTTCATTAAAAATATCCATCTTGTTTGAAACTTGTATAAGCCCATAGGGAGGTCGTTGATTTGTAGTTTTGTATATTTTATACAAAAATTAGACTCTATAATCATAGTTTCAAACCCATGCGTATTAAAGTATTTATTTAAGGCATCAAATTAGGAGTTATTTAGGCAAAACTATTGGTGAGTAGTTTGTAGATAATCGAGCACCACCATATGGAAGATGGTTGCATGTATTTGATTTGTGTTCTATGATTTGTTGATATCATTAGTAAATTATAAATCTGATTTCAACTGTTATATATTTATATTCCAAAGATACAACTATGCATGTAGAATGAATATCATGTATGGAAAAAAAATTGGATAGAAATATCATAATAATATATGCCTTGAATAAAAGCTAAGCGATAACATATAACATTATTAGGAATAACAAATTATATGAATATGATATTTGATTTATCCTTTGATCCAAAAATTGAAAGCTTTGGTTGAAATATAATTCAAAAAATAAGAACAAGACAATTCAAATAATGCTATCTCTGAGAATAGATGTTTTATTGATCAAATTTACAGACCCAAACATATGCTTATCTCTGAGAAGAGATGTCTGATTTCTATTTCGGGTTACATTTTCATTTATACATGTTTTGAAGGTGTGGGGAGGATGTGGAAGGTCACCGATCTCGAGGGAGATGAATTGGTTTGACTTCCATGATTTACAACAATACAAAATTCAAGGAATTACTATTTTTAGAAACTTATTATTTTTAGACTGTACTACTAAAATTGAATTATGGGGCACTTCTATTAGGTTTTTGGGAGACAAACTTCATCAAGCAAAGCTACATGCCATCTAATGATGCTCCCCTCATTATTATCTTTCCAACGGTTCAAATGGTGAGTCAATTGGAGCTACAATGCAAAAGTTATGGCTCCTTGAAGTTTTGTCATCAATTGGGGTAGACCCGTCATCCGAATTGTCACCTAAATTGTTGCCTGGATCATCCTTAGATTTGTGCCCTAATAGGACATAGGTGCAATAATACACTTAGGCATTGATTTAATACATAGTATCAGCCAGTATATGTTTTAGGAATCATTGCTATTACCTTATTGAATTCTATAGGAATATAAATGTACTTAGATAGTAAACCAAAACTAGACAATGCTATATAGTTTGCATGAATGGTAATCTGAGCTAATTTAATGAAATTTCCCTAACTCATTGCTAGCTATATGTAGACATTTAAGTCACTAAAGATTACTTAGGGATTGCTCATGATATATATATATATATATATATATATATTTTAAGATGTTGTAGGTTGCTCATAAGGCATCACTACAGCCTACCATAACAGATATAAGCCATGGCTTAACTTACACCTATGTTGAAGGGTATGCATATATACCTAAAACTATCACTACTTAATTTGAACATGAAAAATGTAAGTATTAATGGGTATGGACATGGTATATATATTATAATATAACATAATTAAGTTAATATAATTTGAGAATCCCTTTAATATCATAACATTAATTGCTTGAATATATTATATTATATATAATATACTCATTAGGTTAATATATTATTCAAGGTTGTGAAGTTAATTAGAAATAACATATGCGCATCCTTTCCATGTGTATATTATTCAAGAATCCTTGTGTCCTAGGATTAATTTATAGAATCCTCTTGGTATATTGAATGGTATGTCTATATACCTTTATTGCACCTGTTGCAGAGCTAGAATTGCACCCTTTGTGGGATAGTTTCTCAAGCTCTCTCACTCCTAGCTATAAGCATTGGGATAACCTTAGGCTGTGGGTATCCTATAGTGAGGTTGAACCTCTGGAGAAGGCTAGCTTCCTCTTTGATGCTCACCTAAACTAATGATAAACTAATGATTCATAAGAAAAAGGGTTAGAAAGGGGATAAGGGATCCTAAGAAAGATAACTAGGTGATGCACAAAAGTAAAATGGACACTCATCTATGCTTGAACTCACACTAGATCAGTCATAAGATAACTATGGCTTACACAATCTTGAGATTGAGTAAACACACTGGAAGAGGTTCAGGCATAATACTAATCTAGACCTGTAAGATCTTGAAGATACATTAAAGAGGCAAGCAAAAGGATGATAGACTAGGAATAATATCCTTCACATATCCACCAAGCACAAACATACTAAGGCACTAATCAATGACAAGATATAGGCAGAATAATCATCTTATTACATCAAGAGGTAGTTCTTACAATAGACTTGACAGGGTTGAGCCTAATCAAGTGAAGCATACTTTGTAGTATCTTAATGAATGTATGTCTCCTAGAAAGATGAAAAAAGGTCTAAAAACTAGGAACCCTTACCAAATGAAAAAAAGGGGATATAAAGAAGAGGGAAGATAAAAAGAGAGAGAAAGGAGAGGGGAACATTGTCCACGATCATTAAATGAACTCCACCTTTCAAGGGATGCCCCACCACCATTTTGTCTAATCATAACAAATCCATCATCAACATTTTTTCTTTTATAGCTCCAGTTAGTTCTCAAGTCCTTTTCATTGGCCCAAAAAAGTGCACTAGAGGACAAACATTTGTTTTATATGGTGAGTCATGATCCTTTCAAGGAGAAAAAATATTTGAAGGTTTTGATCATTATTGGATGCTCCAACTATCTCTCCAATCTCTCAAATTTACTCTGTGAAATCTCGCCATACCTTCCACTTGGCTTCATTATGACGACAAGGTCCTCATATCTTTTAAACTGATAGAGCTATGCCATGTGTGCTTTAAGTGACGGTTTTTCAAAAACATGGCCTAGGTCACTCTTCATTGAATTCACTAACCTAATTTACAAAAGTAGGTGTGAATAATCCACTTGTGTCTTTGAGGGGTCTTGCTTCTACAGAGCCTTACTAGTGACATTTGGTCTTTTTATGCATCTGGCCCAACTCAGGTCTACTTGAGCTCCCTTTCACATTAAAGACATGCCACTATTTTGATTACGTGATAAACCATCCAAGATCACCAATGATCTCCTCGAGCCTTTCATGCATTCAAATCCTTCTTTGGGACTGACAGAGCCATGTTAGAGGTGAGAGCCATATCACATGACAAAGGCTTCTCTATCAATTCATACCTACCATCTCCTACCAGTCACTTGTACTTTAATTTAATTTTACTTTGCCTTAGTCAAAAATCCTCCTCCTTTGACCTTCGTTGAAAGTCTTGGGCCTGCTCTCACATTATCGATCGTGATTTGCATGATCAATCATGGTTCGTTGATCTTGAACCTAAGCTAACATGGCTTTGACACTTGACACCCTCATGTTTACACTCAAGATCTACTAAATTGTTAACCCATTGTGCTTGTGCCATGTGGTGGCTTGTGCTCAGTTTGAGCCTTATTGGATTTTTGATCCTTCTGACCCTCACTCATCATTGATCTATTATGCATGATTAAATACATTTCATTGATCTACTTGAACCCATAGATCTATCAGTCACCGCTCACCATTGGATCTTTTGTATGATTGAATGTGAGTCATTGATCCTATTTTTTAAATTAAATGGCTATTTGTTGGGGCAATATTTTGACATTTATGGGCCCATCATAGGATACTTGAATCCCAACGACTATTTTTTTAGACTTTTTGCTTTGAATAATTCCTTCGAACGTTTTGTCTGAAGGAATTAGGTCTTCAAGTTTTTTGCAATGGATAATTTCTATAGATAATTTGTCTACAGGGATTTAAAGAAATGACCCTCCAACTTTGTTGAAAAGGACTTTTTGAAGGGAAAGATACCCTTCATACTTTTGGAAAGTGACCTTCCCAAAAGGAAAAATACCCTTTAGGAATTTTGAAATGGTCCTTTAAAGTTTTGAAATGAGCCTTCAGCAAAAATGCAACGGTCCATTTCCCTTTGAAGAAATACCTTAAAAAAAGTTACAATGATCCACTTCTCCAAAGAAAGTGCCCTTCAAATTTTTTGAAGTGGACTACTTTGTCGAGAAAAGTGCCCTTTGACTTTCCTAAAATGGTCCATTTCTTACGGATAATTCTTCCAAAAGAATTTGCTTAGATAATTTTTTTGAAAGAATTAACTCTTTGACTTTGACTTGAAAGAACCTTCAGATTTTTGAAAAGTGCCCTTGCTTACTTTTTTTTTTCATGACTCAAAAATTAGTCTTCCACTTTATACTTTTGTATATGCTAATGGAGTCCGTAGATTTTCAAATCAGTCTAAATTTTAGTATGTGGGCCAAAAATGGCCAACAACACCTAAGTTAGATAAGTTGTGGCTTAACTTACACAATCGATTTGGTTAAATATTGAGGTTAAGTATTATAGTCTATGGTAAATTTAATATATTTATTTAAAATTTTAAATATATATCTAGACTAGGGATGCGAGTATAGTGTAGAAACATATTGTCAATTCCTTATATTTTAGGCATACTTCAAATTTGGCCAATTCTAAGAGATTATGTCTATCTTTAAAAAAAAGAGAAATTATTAAACCATGGTGCTGGAGCCATATGCTTCCCTCTCTCTCTCTCTCTCTATATATATATATATATATATGATCACATTATATATGGGTCTTTAAAAGCTTAGTAAAACATTAAACACATGAAAAGCTATTTGAATATATGTGTGTGTGTGTGTGTGTGTGTGTGTGTGTGTGTGTGTGTGTGTGTGTGTGTGTGTGTGTGTGTGTGTGTGTCTTTAAAAGCTTAGTATAACATTAAACATGTGAAAAGCTATATATATATATATATAATGGTCATTTATATTAATGGATATATGGGACTATATTCAAGTAACTAGTCATGTAAAACTGGTAAATTAAAATATGTAGGTATGAAAATGGCATAAAAATAAGTTATGAGATACCTAATGCAAAAACATAATGGTTGAATAATTTCACAAAAATTACCTTTGAGAATATTGGTATTCATAGGTGTCTATACAACTGATAGCATACCTATATGCATAAGGGTGTATTTCTATAGTTCCATTCTTCAGGTGGATTATAGCAAGATAACAAATGCAAGTTTGAAATTTACTCTATGGTTGTGGAAAATGGAATTGTTGTTCTATCTATTAAATTTGAATGCCTGTTTCCATGTGTTATGAATACTTTAATAGCCTAGTAGCAGATCTAGTAAATATGCTTAAAAACACTGGACTGTGGTAATATAGGTTGTCATAGGGTGTAGTTAACTGGAAAAAAAATATATTGTTGAACTTTGTAGTTAATTATGTTTTACCCAGGTGGTATAACTTTAGTCATTATTTCTAGTACGGGATAGAATATAATGTAAGATTCATGCATATGTTTGATAGATTAAATGTATGTTATTGTTACTCCTATATTTAGAATGCCATGTGATGTATTTATTAGTAGGATGTAAGTTGGGTGAATCTTGTGGTTGAATTGTATTTGACTAATCTACATTGCTAATGTAGAGTAAGGAGTGAGATGGACTTCACTAGCTTACTAGTATTGCAATTTTAGATGAAGGCAGTCCGATCATGTGGTGTGTATGAATTTGATTGATCTATAGATCAATTTTATATTACTATTCATAAAGCTTTGGCTAAAGTATGTTTTGTGAGACATTATCATTTCATGAGTATGGTTCACATGTATGCGTGATATCTTGTAATAGATTGAGTTTTTTATGATGCACCACATGTTTAGTTTAGTTGGAAATCATATAGCACATGGGTACTTGCTTATCTCTCTAGATTCCCATACCTTCACTATCTACTCATTTGTAAAGGGAGGACCATTTCCTGATGGGATTAATATAAGGGATTATTGGTCTGTGGTTGGTGTGTAAAAGTTCTCATATGATGCTCTCTCCCCATAGTAGTACTACTAATCGAGATGACGCTTGAGATTTCCACACATACTTGAAGTTTGAGAACTATGATTTGGGGAAGCTAAGGATCTTATTTGTACGTTATAATATATTGTATTGTAATTATAATTTTTATTACACAATAATAGTGGTGACTGTATATTTGTATCAATCATAGTTAAGTTATTATAATTACTTTCTATATTGTGCTTTGACATACTCTCATGATGTTAGAGATCCTTGATTCATATTTTTGCTATTATCATGCATGTGTACTTTAAATGATCTCTGTTAGATTCTTGAGATGTAATCTATTTTGTTATATGTGTTTAATTAAAAAAATCATGCTTTTTTAGGTAGATCCTAGTGGGGATGTAACATGTGGTATCAAAGCTACAGTTCAAACTCTAGGACCTAATGAGTCCACTAACATTTTCATATCTTTCTATTGATAGAAAGAAGGATGGTGAAAGTAAGAGTTTATAGAGAGGGTACTTAAAATTATAATGATGTCAACACTCCATTTGATCCTAGCTAATTCACTTGATGGACCAAATTCTCGCAGTCATGAATGAGACCTGAGATTAGATTATAACTCTGGAGTAGGTAGTTCATGGCCATGAAGAAAAAGAATAGCAAGATGAACCTAAAAAGCATCTAACTGAGTAGGAAAATCCTTAGGATACTAGAGCACAGGTTGATGTGGAGTTAACTAGAGACATGATGAAGGTGAACCCAACTATGTTTGATGTGACTATTTTGGGTGATGAAGCTGAGGCATAGCTATTAGAGATGCAAAAATATATCAAAATTTGAAACTACTCCAAGGACACCAAGGTCATTTGGGGAGCATACCAGTTGTATGGTGAGGCAACTACATGGAGGGATAATAAAAGGTTGGAAATGAATCTAAATTCAATCACCACCATTTGGGATTAGTTTTTATCTTTATTTAGATCATGGTGGCTTCCATAGCTTTATTTTAATCAAAAACTCATAGATTTTTAGAATCTAAAACAGGGTGACATGTTGATGAATGAGTATTGGGAGTAGTTTAATAAAATACTAAAGTAAATACCTTAGTATTAGGGAGATGAGTGGTTCAAGATCAAGAAATTTATCATGGATTTGAGGCCCCATATTGTTGGAGAGGTATATGTTCATGGACCTTCCACCATGGACTAGGTCTTTGAGAAGGTAGTCAAATAGGAACACAAGTTGAGAAATTTATCACAGGCTAAGGATAAATTTAATAAAAGGTTTGGAAACTCTAATTAGAATTTTAAGAAGAAGAATTGGAAATAGAGGAGTGGAGACTTTAGGAAATAGTTTAAAAACTAGAATGCCAAGTTCAACAACAGTTCTAGTAACAAGATATAGGATAATGAATCCAAAGACAATTTTTAGGGAAACCAATAGAATGTTAGGAAAGGAACTCCAAGAGGCTATTTCATTTTTAGATAGGATCATTATGATCATGATTATCCTCTAGACAAGTCAAAGGATAAGGGTCCTAATCATTAGTAGGGTAGTTTTCATTAGTGGATCCATGCAACAGTCGATAATCGTTAGGTTGAATATCAGACATTACCTATTGAGCTATTAAGTACTTTATTTGACCATCCAATTTCCATTTTAATAGATACAAGAATGACTTAATGTTTTGTAGCTCCTAGTATGCTTAGTAAGTTCACTAGAAGAGATGATGTAATGACAAACACATGGTCAATATAATATAAGAATAACACAAAAGTCATGGTAGATAGGTGTTTAATTGAAGTAGAGAGATTAGGTTGCCCAAATTCACAATAGTTGTGGATTTATATGTAGTACCTCTAGGATCATATGATGTGATTTTAGGAGTCTAATGACTCACAAAACTTAAAGCTATGGTTGATTATTACCTGAAGAAGGTTGAGTATCTTGATGATTTTGGGAATCAGACATAAATTCAAGGTGAAAAGAGAGAGTTGAAGCTTAGATAGATTTTATATTTATAGCTTAAGAAGGATTAGAGAAAAGGATTATAGGTATTTATCATCAAGATAAATAAAATAGAGGAACCTACGGAACCATATCTTGAAGATTACCCATTTTTAAGATATTTTCATGATGTGTTTCTAGAAGAGTTATTAGGTTTGCCTCCTAGACATGAATTTATTTTTTCTATCGACATCATACCTAGTTGAGAACCATAGTCTAAGGCACCATATAGGATGAAAACCACTGATTTGGTTGAAATTAAGGCTCAAATTCAAGAATTATTAGCTAAGAGGTTGATCAGGCTAAGTGTGTCACCATGGGGTGTATCAGTTATCTTTATTAAGAAGGATGGTACCCTTTGACTATGCATTGATTACAGAATGTTGAACAAGTAACCATAAAAAATAGGTATCCACTACCTCATATAGATGATATTTTTGATCAAATGCGAGGAGAAATAATATTTTCTAAGACTGATCTTAAGCAAGATACCATTAGTTGAGGATTTGGGATGAGGACATTCTGAAAATAATGTTCAGAACTTAGTATGAGCACTATGAGTTTATAGTGTTATCATTTGGATTGACTAATGCTCCAACAACATTCATGAATATCATAAATAATGTATTTAGAGATTACCTTGACCACTTTATTTTAGTTTTTTGGATGACATTCTTATTTATTCAAAGAATGAAGAGTAGCACCTTCAACATTTAGAATTAATTCTGCAACAATTGTGAAAGAATAAGTTGTATAGCAAGTTATCTAAGTGTGAATTTTTATAGAAAAAGGGTGTAGTATTTGGGACAAATTATCTCCATAGATGGTATCTCTATAGATCTAGGGAAGATTAGAGCCATTATAGAATGGCTGGCACTAAAGAATGTGCATGAGGTTAGAAGCTTCATGGGGTTGGCAAGCTATTATAAGAACTTCATTCTAAACTTTTCCAAGATAGTTAACCCAATTACTTCCTTACAATGGAAGAACCATAAGTTTGTTTGGTCAGAGAAGTTCAAACTAGATTTTCAGGAGTTGAAGATAAGGCTTACATCAGCACTAGTGTTGAGAGTTTCAAACCCCAATAGTCAGTTTTTAGTGGTCATAGATGCATCAGATGATGGACTAGGTGGAGTCCTTATGCATGATGGTGTAGCAATGGCTTATGAGTCAAAAAATTTAAATTCATATGAGGTGAATTATGCCCCTTAGGATTTAGAGCTTGCAATTATTGTTTATGCTTTTCAAGTGTGGTAGCATTAATTGTTGGGAAAACCTTTTGAGCTCAAGATGAATAACTTGGGACTCAAGTATATTTTCACCCAACCTAATTTAAATGATCATTAAAGATGTTGGATTGATTTTTTTTCTAACTATGGTTTTGATATCATTTATATCAAAGGCAAGGAAAATAGAGTAATTGATGCCCTCAGTTATAGAAAGTACATGTAGAAACTATAGCTACCATCAAGAGAACCTTCATGGATTAGATGATTGAGTTATCTCTAGTAGATGGATTTTATGATCAGGTCAGAAAAGTATTATCAGAGAATGCTCAGAATCCTCAGTACAAAGGATATAGTTTGGAGAGTGATGGTCTATTGCATTACAATAGATAGATATATGTGTCAGATCATGAAAATATGTGAAGTACAGTGCTAAAGGAAATACACAATTCCCCTTATTTAGGATATCTAGGTGTAACCAAGCTCATGGTAGAGTTTAAACCACTATATTTCTAGAAAGTAATCAAGAAAGATGTAGTTGATTATGTGTCATATTGTCCAGAGTGTTAGCGAGTGAAAGCTGAGCATGTGCATCTGATTGGATTATTATATCCACATGATATCCCATAATGGAAATGATCAGTGATCAACATGGACTTTATCCAAGTGTTACCGATGTCATATAATAGGCATGATATTATCTTGGTAGTTGTTGACAAACTGACCAAGGTGGCTCAATTCATACCAAGTAATTTGAGGGATGATGCACCTACCCTTGCAAAGAGATTTGTAAAGGAAGTGTATAGGTTGCATGGTTTTCTAGAGAAGATAATTTTATATCATGATCTGAAGATGACTTTGTGGTTTTGGACAAATCTAAATTTAGATTTGGGTACTTAACTTAATTTCAATATAGCTTACCATCTAGAGATTGACATATAGACTGAGAGAGTTAATCAGGTGCTTGAGGACCTTCTCTGAATGTATTGCATGGATCAACAATATAAGTGGGGATATTATCTTTCATTGGTTGATTTTGCATATAGAAACTTATACCAGTTAGCATTAAAGATGGTACCATTTGAGGTGCTTTATTATAGAAGGTTTATGACACCCATTAGTTGGGACATGTTAGAGGATAGGGTAGTCTTCGGACCCAAAATAATCTTAGAGATGGAAGATCAAGTTAGACTAATCAAGTAGAGGTTGGTCAAGGCCAATGATAAATATAATAATTATGCAAATTTGAAGAGGATAGAAAGGTACTTTACATTTGATGATAAAGTGTTTTTACAAGTAAAGATATAGAAGAGCTCGATTAAATTTGGGAAGTTTGAAAAATTATCATCGAGATATGTGGGACACTTTAAGGTGTTAGAAGTGGTCAATCCTATTGTGTATAGGCTTGTGTTACTACCAACACTAGCTCTTTTACATAATGTCTTCCATGTTTCATATCTTACTAAATATATAGCTGATCCTACATATGTGTTGGATTGGAATGCTTTGTAGGTTCTTGATCCAAGGGTGGTCATAATATAACCAATTAGGGTAATTGATAAATAAAAAATTCATTTGCATAATAGAGAGATGTCATAATGTAAGGTCTAGTGGGACCAATACTTTGAGGATAGTGATACATGGGAGGACTATGATGAGTTTTTCAAGAGATTTCCATATTTATTTGCTTGATTAGATACTATTATATTATGCTATTTTTAGTTGAATAATGTTTTTATTTTAGAATATATGTTTGAATAAGAGTCATTCGGGATGATGACTAGCTTTAGGGGGGAAGGATGTTGCATCTTGATTCTTTGTTGAGAAAACTATTTGACTATTCATGGATATTTATAGTGGACACACATGATATTGGTTATATTTCTGACTAAGATTGAGATTTATGTTATTATGGGATAGTAGAATGTTTTTTAGTTAGATGATGATACATGATTGCTTACTATAAGTTAGTTAATGTATTGTTTCTGTTATATTATTGCTTTATGTTTATTATGTGATATGATCTAATTATCTATATGTTGTGAGGTAAATGTAGGAGAATTCATCCCTCAATCATGTCGGAGGGAGAGCATCATCAGAGAGGATGATGTAGATGAAAACATTGAAGGTCTACAAAAAGCTGATGAAACCCTACACACACCACAATAGATAGTATACGGTAGAAATACATTAAAAATAATTGCTTATGGTGTGTTTATTTCTTACTTGGGATATTAATTTATGTGGTTTGCCAATATAGGTAAATGTTGTAATGATTTTTTTTGTGAATATGACACATCTTATCAATAATATTGGAAGGAACAATTTGGCAAGGGTAAATTTAAAATACAGGGTATTTATAAATTTTAAAATTGCCATTTAAAATTATTATAATATATTTGAGTGCTAATTTGATTTAGTAACATTTGGGAGTTTAGCATTCCAAATTTAAAACATATTAAAAATATAGAATTTGGCATTTCATATTAAAATATAAAAAAAGGAATTATCTTGAAAAAGAAAAAGAAAATTAAATTAAAGAAAAAAATAATTAAAAACTTAGAAAAATAAAAAAATGAATTAAAGGTATTAAAATTAGTAAAAACAAAAAAATAAAACAAAAAAAAATGGAAAAAGGAGAACTACGCCTATTTTTACTTAAGGGAAAGAGTTGAGGGGGGAGGATCTTATGCATTGGAGAAGAAAAGGAGAAAGGCACAACTTTGGATAGAAGATTAGAGAAGAAGTGATGTAATTTCTGAAAAGAGGACAGAGAATTACCAAGTAGGTGTTGTAATTCAATTGTTAATATTTACTCAACCCTTTGATTTGTGTGTTTATTGGAAAGCTTGAATGTTTGCTTTCTACATACTCGAGTCATAATTAATTCATGTAAAAAATGAAAACATATATATAAACTTCCTTAAACCTGTAGTATGCTTTGTGAAAAATATATAATGGTAACACTATGAACATGTGCAGTCTTAATGCCATAATTCCTCCAACATACCTTCTTTTACCAAGTGTCACACATTGGTGGATAACTGCTCAAATCACATCATATTTTAATAATTTCCTTCTAAATAGATTTCATTAACAAGATCTATCTTGTTTGAAACATATATAAGAGGGAGGTTGTTGATTTGTAGTTTTGTATATTTTATACAAAAATTAGACTCTACAATCACACTTTTGAATCCATAGCATATTAAAAGTATTTAATCAAGCAAGGTGTTGGATTAGGAGTTATGTAGGCAAAATTGTTAGTGAGAAATACTCTATAGATAATTGGGCACCACCATATGGAAGATGGTTTCATGTATTGGATCTGTATTTTATGATTCATTGATATCATCAGTAAATTACAAATCTAATTTAAACTATTATATATTTATATTATGAAGATACAATGATGCATGTAGAATGAATGTCATGTATGGAAAAAAATTGGATAAAAATATCATAATAGTATATCCCCTAAATAAAAACTAAGCGACAACTAATAATATTATTAGAAAGAATAGATTACATGAATGTGATATCTGATTTATCCTTAACTTTGTGCCCTAATATGACATAGGTACAATAATACACTTAGGCATCGATTTAATACACAGTGTCAGCCAATATATGTTTTGGGAATCATTGCTATTCCTTTATTGAATTCTACAACAATATAAATGTACTTAGATAGTAAACCAAAACTGGGCAATGCTATATAGTTTGTATGAATGGTAATCTGAGCTAATTTAATGAAATCACCCTACTTCATTTCTAACTATAAGCAGACATTTAAGTCATTATAGATTACTCAAGGATTTCTCATATATATATATATATATAAAGATGCTATAGGTTGCTCATAAGGCATCACTATAGCCTACCATAATAGATATAAGCCATGGCTTAACTTACACCTATGCTGAAGGGTATGTCTATATACCTGAAATTATCATTGCTAAATTTGAACATGAGCAATGCAAGTATTAACGGGTATGGACATGGTATATATATTATAATAAAACATAAGTAAGTTAATATAATTAGAGAATCCATTTAATACCATAATATTAATTACTCAAATATATTATTATATATAATATACTCATTAGGTTAATATATTATCAGGGTTGTTAAGTTAATTAGGAATAACATATGCTCATCATTTCCATGTGTATATTATTTGAGAATCCATGTGTCCTAGGCTTAACTTATAAAATCCTCTTGGTATATTAAAGGGTACGTCTATATATCTATATTGCACCTAAGTTAGATAAGTTGTGGCTTAACTTACACAACCAATTTGGTTAAATATTGAGGTTAAGTATTTTGTGCTATGGTGAATTTTATATATTTATTTAAAAGTTTAAATATATATTCAGACTAGGGATGTGAGTATAGTGTAGAAACATATTGTCAATTCCTTATATTTTAGGCATACTTCAAATTTGGCCAATTCTAGGAGAATATGTCTATCTTTAAAAAAAAAGAGAAACTAATAAACTAATGTGCTGGAGCTAAATGCTTCTATTTATATATATATATATATATATATATATATATGATCACTTTATATGTCTTTAAAATATTAGTATAACATTAAACACAGGAAAATTATATATGTGTCTTCAAATATCTTTTCCTGTGTTTAATGTTATACTAAGCTTTTAAAGACACATATAATTCGATCATATATATATATATATATGATCAAATTATATATGTGTCTTTAAAAGCTTAGTATAACATTAAACACAGGAAAAGATATTTGAAGACACATATATAATTTTCCTGTGTTTAATGTTATACTAATATTATATATATATATATAATGGTCATTTATATTAAGGGATATACGAGACTATATTCGGGCAACTAGTCATATAAAACTGATAAATTAAAATATGTAGGTATACAAGTAACATAAAAATAAGTTACCAGATACCTAATGCGAAAACATAATGGTTGAATAATTTCATAAAAATTGCCTTCAAGAATATTGGTATTTGTAGGTGTCTATACAACTGATAGTGTACCTATATGCATAAGGGTATATTTTTATAGTTCTGTTCCTTGGGTAGATTATGACAAGATAACAAATGCTAGTTTGAAATTTACTCTATGGGTGTGGAAAATGGAATTGTTGTTCTAGCTATTAAATTTAAATGTATGTTTCCATGTGTTATGACACTTTAATAGCCTGGTAGCAGAATCTAGTAATCATAATTAAGACACTAAACTGTGATAATATGGGTTACCATAGGGTGTAGTTAACTGAAAACAAATTGTATTGTTAAACTTTGCAGTTAATTACGCTTTACCTGGGTGGTATAACTAGAGTCATTATTTATAGTATGGGATAGAATATAATGTAAGATTCATGCATATGTTTGATGAATTAAATGTATGCTATTGTTAATCCTATATTTAGCATGCCACGTGATGTATTTGCTAATAGGATGTAAGTTGGATGAATCTTATGGTTGAATTGTATTTGACCAATCTACATTGCTAATGCGGAGTAAGGAGCGAGATGAACTTCACTGGCTTACTAGTATTGCAATGCCAGATTAGGACAGTTTGATTAAGTGGTGTGTATGATTTGATTGATCTATAGATTGATTTTATATTACTATTCATAAAGCTTTGGATAAAGTATGTTTAATGAGACATTGTTATTTCATGATTATGGTTTATATGTATGTGCAATATCTTGTAATAAATTGATTTTTTTATGATACATTGCATGTTTAGTTTAGTTATAAATCATACCACACATGGGTACTTACTTGTCTCTCTGTATTCCTTCACCATCACTAACTACTCATCCATGAAGGGAGGGCCATTTACTGATAGTATTAGTGTAGGGGATCATTATTTATTTGTTGGTATGGAAATGTGCTTAGATGATGCTCTCCCTCCCCACAACAATACTACTAATCAAGACGACACTTGAGATTGCCACAGATACTTGAAGTTTGAGAAATATGCTCCAAGGAAGCCAAGTATATTATTTGTACATTGTAATATATTATACTTATTATTGAAAATATTTATGAAGAGTTGTAATTATTTATTATTACACATTGATAGTGGTGATTGTATATTTGTATCATCCATGGCTGAGTTATTATAATTACTTTCTATATTGTGCTTTGACATACTCTCATGATGTTAGAGATCCATTATTTATATTATTGCTATTATCACACATGTGTAATTTAAATGATATTTGTTAGATTCTTAGGATGTAATCTATTTTGGTATATGTGTTTAATTTAAAAAAATCATGCTTTTCTAGGTAGATCCCAATGGGGATGTAACAATAGGGTTCAATAATTTATTGTTAGGGTTTAGGGTTTAGTGTTTTAAGTCTAAATTAAAGTGTAATGAGGCTTATACCACTGTGATTATCTCAATGAGATGAATCCAATGACTACTATTCTACACAAGGCTATAAATTTGTTTTCTTGGACAATTGAAATAAACCTCTAGCAATACAATGATGACAAAAAAATTAAATCAAACCAATTCTCTAGAGTATAATACTATATATAGAGAAAATCCAATAGTATATCAACAATAATATATTACAATAATAGGTGAATAATAGATAAAATCCACACCCATTGTTTAAATTAGAGTAGAATACTAGAAATATATGGTTGAGCCACTTTGAGGGCTAAACCTACACAACTATGCAATAAGAACATAAATTGTAATATGATACTCAAGAAATAAGCACTACCTTAGATATATACCCTACTTAGGCTATCGTTACTCTATAGGCTTACCCTACTAACAATATGAAAACATAGAGAAATGGGACATGATAAGGTAAAAGGTTATGTAAGCCACAAATTAGACACACACACACACACACACACACACACACACACACACACACACACACACACACACACACAC
This sequence comes from Torreya grandis, assembly GCA_037957365.1. Taxonomy (NCBI): domain Eukaryota; kingdom Viridiplantae; phylum Streptophyta; class Pinopsida; order Cupressales; family Taxaceae; genus Torreya; species Torreya grandis. The sequence continues at coordinate 45,207 of JARHVA010002714.1, read as the reverse complement.
AATAGGTTAAACACATAACAGAGAATACTTGTGATAAATATTTTATACCCATGTTTAGGGTACATGATGAGATAACACCTATGAATGATTATTTCCAAATTGAATGCATTCATATTATCCATATAGTTTCCATGATGCATGCATTACGTGAACTTTGAAATAATGTTATTGATTTATCTTTAGAGTCTAACTCATATAATGCTAAGTTTGATAATATGTCATACTAAGGCAACCTATCATGCAAAGGGTATTTAATTATCCTTATCCTAAAATATTATTTATTACCACACTTAATTTATTTTATGGACATGGAGATCTTCATGCCCACATTAAAAAAACTATGTACTCTTTTGTAGAACATTCATGTGATTGGAAATTATTATCAAAATCATTTCATTTAAGTCTAGTAGGTAAAGCCTAGTGGGTATATAACTTTCTTTGTAAAACTAGAAGAGGATTTACTATCTCATTTTTATAAAATTATAAGTCCTATATTAACATTACAACATCTCCAAAGCCTTCAAAAAGGTCATGATGAACCTATAAAATTTTACATTTTAAGGTTTAAAACTACATTACACCATTTAATTTATTAACCAACTGATTTATAAAAGTAGTTAATCTTTAGTAAAGGTATTTTACCTCCACTTAGGGAAAGATAAATTTAAAATACTTTTCCTTATTTTGAATTAATATTATTTGATGTTTATGATTATGAGTGTGATCATGTACATGCATGTACTTGTGCCTTTGATTCTAATAGTTCTCAAAAGCCAACAACCTTAAATTTCTAAAATAAATCTCCACCTAAAAAGGAAGTTACAAATAAGATAATTAATAAGAAAACTCCCATGAGTCCTAATTCTTAAATTATGGATCAACGCATTTGATTTTGTAGTCTCAAGGATAAATCAAGTGATATTTTATGAATTCTCCTTGGAAATAAGTTGATCACATTTATTTCTAATCAAAACCACCCTACACCTCATAAAAAATGAGTGGTGTAAATTTTATTTTATAACTATCATAGTACCAATGGGCATAGAGATAACAATTATTATGCATTTAAAAATAAAATTGATAATATTATGGATAAGGGTGTTATTAAATTTGAAAAATCTAACAATAATATCACAAAGTTGGCCCCTCCATTTTCTTCTAATTCCTAGTCTATGAAGGTTGATGTATACTAGACATTATTAAAAAAGAACCTATGGTCACTCAAGATCGTATAGAAGCTGAACATAAAAAATGAATTATTATAAATGACAAGGTAAAATTATATGCATGCCCAATTTGTTTCCCCTAAGAACTATGATATAATGAGAGTAAGTTAAAACATACGAGAACCCATGAGGAATCAATAGGGAATATTACCATACCGATTTATTTTGGGCCTAATGTGGTGGAGACATTATTTTATATGAAGCCTACCATTTAAAAATTCAATGTAATACTTGGAAAATAATTGTTAAATCAAATGAAATAAATTTTGGATAATATTAATATTACTATTTCATTTGATATCTAAGGTGGCTTGCAAGCATATCAAAGAGATAGAACATTTGAAAATAAAATTACTTTTCAGAGTAAAAATTACATATTGAAGCATGCATGGATGGGTACCAAAGTAAAATAAGAAAAGTACAAGTCAATAAACTAAGCAAGCAGTGAGTACTCAAACTCCACATAAAGATAAAGAAAATAAATAATCTCTAACTATTACTATTGGCAAAGTATCACTACATGCATTACCCCAAGTTGGTTAAATATAAGTATTTATGAAAATATATGTATTCCTAAGAGTTAAGAACCAAACTTATATCCACAAGATTCACTTACTCATGAGATAAATCAATATCATGATATTTATGACAATGAATTATTATATACAAATGGTTGGTGAGACATTTCCATCCCAATCATTTTTTATATTGTGATGAGATCATTGGTTAGTTCAATTGAGACATATGTTGTGTTTCAATACTATATCATTCACATGTCATTTTTTTTGTGACCAACATGCCACATTTTAAAATTTTCAAATGATGACCCTCTTTAAGCTTAAATTACATGTTCAAGGCTTGTTGTGGAATGAATCAATCCAAGTCTAAACTAAAATTAATTATCTTAAGTTTGAGTTTTTTATTTGTAATGAAGTCTTGATCTAATTCTAAAGTGACTGAGTGTTCCCAAAATACTCTAGTAGTTTGATTGATATTTGATTCTAAAGGTTGAAATGGACACATTTATTGAAGTTATTTTATGCATATGTTTGGATTTTAGTGCTATGACATTAATCAAATTTAGATTTTGACTTTATAGACTAATTGAGCTAACTTAATATTTGCCTAAGGTTGTTTGTTCTTCTCAGTATTATTATAGCTTCATGGAACAACCTCAAAAAAGCTTATTTTATCCAACTTATAATTATCCTCTATAGAATGAATGAATTTTCATACTTAGTCATTTTGTTGAAGTTTCCTTGCACAAAGATTCACCACACATCTATTTTGCACTTGAAGCAACTGTCAAATTTAAGAGCAATTAGGTCCCTACAGTTCAAAATCCAACATATAAAACCCAAACTTTGATATCATTCCACATGTTAGCACCAACTTCCTCGTGAAGGTTTTTCAAAATGACTAAGTCTTTTTATTCATCAAGTATCTAGGTTCACAGGATTGAGATGCATGTTTTCATCTCACTTCTCAATGACTTATGAGGCAATGGTTCTAGTCCTTTTCAACTAATCACCCAAGAACTCAAAAACTACCATTATTCCATGTGTCTTCATCTTGGTTACTCACTTATATCAACTCAACTAGATAAGATAAGGAATCTATGAGACCCTAATCTCCAAGATCATTCCACATGTCAACACCCAGTTTCCTCATGAAGGATTTTTGAAACGACTAATTATTTTTCTTTGATAAGTATTCAGGTTCACAAGGTGGAGATGCGTGTCTTCATCTCACTTATCTATGGCTTATGAGGTAATGGTTCTAAGTCTTTTTCACCTAAATGTTTGAGAAACTAGGATTGTGCCACATGTATTCATCTCAATTACTCAATTCTATCAACTCTAATGGATAAAGTAAAGGCTCTATAAGCATATGAATTAATGATATTGAGTAATGTGTCTCCATATTTTTATTTCATAGTAAAATAGTAAAATAGTGAAGTGTCCAAGTCCTGATCATATAGATAATCGAGATCATGCCATGTGGCATGATCCCACTCATCCATGATTAAAAAAGTAGGATCAAGTCTTGAGGTCCATAGATTATCCAAACAAGTGAGAGCTGTCTATGTGGTAGCATAACACTCATCCAGCCTATAGGTAGAGGCACACATTTTAAATATAGGCGATCATTTATACAAATGAGGGCCACCCACATGGCTCATATCACTAAATGTAGCTTATTGATGGAGAAAAATAAAATATAGAGCCCATGAGCCCCTTGATTAACAAGATTATGCCATGTGTTTACATCCTACTTATTCATGGCTAAAGTCTTAGGGTACATGATCCAAGGCTCAACAACTAAGTAAAATGATGGGACTAGGCCATATGTCTATATCTCACTAAATCATAATCAAAAGACCAATGACATAGTAAGTGTTAACCATTTTTTGGTCTTGTGGGAAAAAAATCAGTCTCCCTTTTCTTTTCTTTCCATTTTTATGCCCAGACATGAAGGATAATATAGAAATATGCTTTTGCAATTCATTTTTTCTCTTGGCATGCAAAAGGCTCAACTTCAAGCATTTGGTATAGAGAGTACAGGTAGGGTTGGAAGGAGTGATTATGCAAGAGTTTGCAAAAGAAAAAGTAAAAATACTTTAGAAGGCTTTTTACCAGAAAAATAAACCAAGTTCAAAGGGCCAAAAGATCACTTTCAAAAGCCCGAAGGGTAGGTGCTCTTGTGGGGGGCACCTAGACGAGAAGTAGGGCCTTTGTAACTCTTTCAAAAGGCAATTTTGGAGACTAGGCAACCCTTACAGAGGGTAGGAAACACTTAAAGAGGGACCAAAGAAAGAGGGCCAGAAGGCAAATTTTTCCTTTGTAGAAAGATAAGGCAAAAGATAAAAGATTCCTTCAGACTTTTGTCTGAAGGAAATCCAAAGAAAAAACAAAGGTTGAATTTCTTCGAACAAAATGCCTGAAAGAATTCCTTCAGACATTTTGTTTGAAGAAATTCACAAGGCAAGGAGCCAAACAGAAGATCACCGGTACTTTAGAAAGAAATCCATGGCAAAATGGCAAAGGCAAATTCCTTCAGATAAAAGTCTGAAGGAATTCCTTTGGAGATTTTGTCTGAAGGAATTTGTCCAAAGGAAAAGACTGACTGAAAGAAAGAAAGGGGCTAAGGCATGAAGGTAAGGTTTACTTCAGGGAAAATGTTTGAAGGAATTCCTTCAGACATTTTATTCGAAGGAATTGAGAAGCCAAGGTAGCCTGAAGGGCAAGTGCCCTTGCGGGGGACTCTCAGCTACCAAAAGGGGGACCTTTTCCAAGCTCTGAAGGGACACCTTCCCTTCGGGAGGGTTCAATGATAAAAGGCTGATGGAATTGTGAAAAAGTTGAAGGAATTACCAAAGGGGTGACATGCCCAAAGATGCCAAATTTAGCATCGTGAACTAGTCATTGGAATTCAAACGTCCCCGCAGACATCAAATTCAAGATAATGGAATAGCCGTTGGCTTTTAAATGGCGACAGGCGTGCAAATGTCAAATTTTTAGTAATGAAATAACTATTGATCTTTAAATGCTTGAGATGAAGACCCAAAATATTTCAAAGGCCTTAAGGCCAAAAGGAAGAGACCATCGAGAAAGGAGCCTGAAGAGCCAAGGATTGATAGAAGATAGCCCTGAGGGCTGAAAGAGCCAAGAAAAGACAAAAGATAGGAAAAGACAAAAGCCAAGAGTGAACTCAGTGACCCACTGAGAAAGGAGCCTAAAGAGCCAAGTGTAGAAACTGACAAAATAGTGTAGGTGGAAAAAGAAGGCGTCAACACAAGGAGTTATTATAGTGGTTGGAACAATCCCTATAAAATGGTCATCAAGGAGCGCAAATAGTGAATGGCGTAGCCTATTTTTCCTCATTTTGCATTAATGAGAAGACAACAGTGTGATTGTCTTTAAGAAGTGGTCTTGTTTGTAGACAAAATGGCATGGCCCATGCTTTCACAATGATGTCTAATATAATTTAAATGCCAAAGTCAAGACTGGAAACTACCACAACATGTGTCTTTCAATGACTTTCTCTTCCCAATGTATTCATTGCAACATGGGCCACTTGTAGAAAAGGGTGCCATTGCTTTCTCTTTCTCTATATATTATAAACTCTCATTTTTGGGAAAGACATCTCTCAACTTATATGGTGAAGCCCTGTAGGATTTTACCTTGAATCAAGACATATCATTTTTACCTCCATTTTGAGTTTTTACTTTTGCATATGTCTATGGTTTTGTCTTGTGTTAAGTCATTTTCTTTCATGCTTTCATAGAATGATTCCAGCATGTCTAGTGTATTATGAGTTCTTCTTTTGTAGGTCAGCCAAAAGTGTTCACAGTAGAGTATAGGTGCATGTGAACAAGTTGCCATAGTGTGTCTTAGAACACCTCTGGTAGTTCCTCCTCCTTGTATCTCCAGAGGACCCTTAGCTCACTGATGCAGAAGAGTTTTTTGTATCAAATGAAGTGTATATCAGCTTGTGCTTGGTGTAAAGTGTATGTCAAAGCTAAGTAGATCAACCATTTTGGTGTATCACTAATTTAGTTTAGGTTCTATTTTTAGTAATCCTTATCTCTTTTCATCCCCCCCATTATTAGCAGTAGAAAATACAAGACCACATATATGCATCAAAGGGAGCTAGCCCTTATCTAGAGATTCTCCCCTCAATTTTTCCATACCCATAGCAACAGGAGAGTCTCCATTGTGCCACGTGGAAGACAAAAGCTTAGCCTTTTGTCAAGGGTGAAATCCACAGTGTCAACAATAAGCAAAATTAATTTCAGGTGAAGAAGCAAGAGTAGACCAAGTATTATGCTATGAGTAAAGTAGTTTAAACAAATAAAGTAGGGTATAGGTGCATGAAGAATATACATGAAGAAGATGGATTCAGTGACATTATACCACATGTTTCCTTCAATACAAAGCAAATATGAGACATGAAAATGGTCCCCAAAATAATGGAGTGATTATGCAGGAGTTTGCAAAAGAATAAGTAAAAATGATTTAGAAGGCTTTTTACCAGAAAAATAAACCAAGTTCAAAGGGCCAAAAGATCACTTTCAAAAGCCCAAAGGGTAGGTGCTCTTGTGGGGGGCACCCAGATGACAAGCAGGGTCTTTGTAACTCTTCTAAAAGACAATTTTGGAGAAAAATCAGCCCTTGCAGAGGGCAGGAAACACTTAAAAAGGGACCAAAGAGAGAGGGCTGAAAGGCAAAGTTTTCCTTTGGAGAAAGATAAGGAAAATGATAAAAGATTCTTTTAGACTTTTGTCTAAAGGAAATCTAAGGAAAAAATAAAGTTTGAATTTCTTCAGACATTTTGTCCGAAGAAATTCACAAGGCGAAGAGCCAAATGAAAGATCACCGGTACTTTGGAAAGAAATCTGCAGCAAAATGGCAAAGGCAAATTCCTTCAGACATTTTGTCAAAAGGAAAATACCGAATGAAAGAAAGAAATGGGGTAAGGCATGAAGGAAGGTTTCCTTGGGGAAAAAATGTCTAAAGGAATTCCTTCGAACATTTTGTCTGAAGGAATTGAGAAGCCTAGGCAACCCAAAGGGCAAGTGCCCTTGTGGGGGAATCTCAGTTGCCAAAAGGGGGACCTTTTCCAAGATCTAAAAGGACACCTTCCCTTTGGGTGGGTTCAATGACAAAAGACTGATGGAATTGAAAAAAATCTAAAGGAATTACCAAAGGGGTGACGGGCCCAATGATGTCAAATTCAACATTGCAAACTAGCCATTGGAATTCAAACATCCAACAATGTCCCCGCAAACGTCAAATTCCGAACAATGGAATAGCCGTTGGCTTTAAAATGGCAGTAGGTGCATGAATTTCAAAATTTTATCAATGAAATAACCATTGATCTTTAAATGCTTGAGATGAAGACCTGAAGGAATTCAAACACCTTAAGGCCAAAAGGAAGAGACTTTCGAGAAAGGAGCTCGAAGAGCTAAGGATTAACAGAAGATAGACCTGAGGGCTGAAAGAGCCAGGAAAAGACAAAAGCTGGGAAAAGACAAAAGCCAAGAGTGAAATCAGTGACCCATTGAGAAAGGATCCTGAAGAGCCAAGCATAAAAGTAGACAAAATATTCTAGGTGGAATAAGAAGGTGTCATCATAAGGAGTTATTACAGCGATTGGAATAGTCCCTATGAAATGGTCATCAAGGAGCACAAATAGTGAATGGCATGGCCTATTTTTCCTCATTTTGCATTAATGAGTAGACAACCGCATGATTGTATTTAAGAAGTTGTCTTATTTGCAGACAAAAGGGCATAGCCCATGCTTTCACAATGATGTTAATATAATTTAAATGCCAAAGTCAAGACTGGAAACTACCACAACATGTGTCTTTCAGTGACTTCCTCTTCTCAATGTATTCAATGTAGTATGGGCCACTTGTGGAAAAGGGCACCATTGATTTCTCTTTCTCTATATATTGTAAACTCTCATTTTTGGGAAAGACATCTCTTAGCTTGTATGGTGAAGCCCTGCAGGATTTTACCTTGAATCAAGATATAGCATTTTTACGTCCATTTTGAGTTTGCACTTTTGCATATGTCTATGGTTTTGTCTTGTGTTAAGTCATTTTCTTTCATGCTTTTACAAAATGATTCCAACATGTCTAGTGTATTGTGAGTAGTTCTTTTGTAGGTCAGCTAGAAGTGTCCATAGTAGAGTATAGGTGCATGTGAGCAAGCTACCATAGTGTGTCTTAGAACACCTCTGGTAGTTCTTCCTCGTATCTCTAGAGGACCCCTAACTCACTAATGCAGAAGAGTTTCTCATATCAAATGAAGTGTATATCAGCTTGTTCTTGTTGTAAAGTGTATGCCAAAGCTAAGTAGATAAACCATTTTAGTGTATCACTGATTTAGTTTAGGTTCTATTTTCAGTAATCCTTTTCTCTTTTCATCCCCCCGCATTGTTAGCAGTAGAAAATCTAGGACCACAGAGATGCATCAAAGGGAGCTAGCCCTTATCTAGAGATTTTCCCCTTACTTTTTCCATACCCACAGTAAGAGGGGAGTCTCTATTGTGCTATGTGGAAGATATAAGCTCAGCCTTCTATCAAGGGTGCAATCCATAACGTCAATAGTAAGCAAAATTGATTTTAGGTGAAGAAGCAAGAGTAGACCAAGTATCATGCTACGAGTAAATTAGTTTAGACAAATAGAGTAGGGCATAGGTGCATGAAGAATATACATGAAGAAGATGGATTCAGTGACATTATGCCACATGTTTCCTTCAATACAAAGCAACTATGAGACATGAAAATGGTCCCCAAAATAATTATAGCAAGACATTTGTCATTTTAAAAAATGACTATGTAGTCAAAGACATTAACAAAGCACCATGAATCTAATCCCTTATTTATAGTACCACAAAGGAAAAAGAAATGTGTGCTCCCCACACTTCTTACACATAATAGCTCTAGAAAAGACACTCCTCCATGAGTCATTTTTTATCTTGTATAGGCTTGACCTTGTTGACTAATCACTGGTAGCTTAGTAAATTTTGTTAGAACTGTTAAGATGTTATCCACACCATACCTCTCCTAGATGCTCTTTGGTGGGCCATGGAATTCCATTCTATCTTATCTATTTTAGAATAAGGAATCTTATAACATAATTATATTTTACCATTTCAATCCATGAGTACCAAGAGTGGGATATCATGCCTCTTGGAGACTAGACCCATATCTGTCATTTATATATACTACTGTCTAGTATCTAAAAGGTTGAGTCTATTTACAAACAAACATTATCAGAATAATGCATTTTTTTGTGTAAATACATCTAGTTGATTTGAATGTCTTCCAATTTGTTTTTTCTTTAATAGATTAACACTAATGTTATAAGACTATAATTTGTGCTTTTATATAGAGTTTATGCATTAACTAGGATGTGCTTTCGTTATTTTAGTTAGGTTCTTTGATTCCTTTTGATTTATTTAAAGTTTGTAAGGATCTATGTGTAATTAAATACATAGCTATTTTTAGTTCATTCGTTAAAGGGATCTTATAATTAATCATTTTACCTTACTCAGACTCTCTCCCTATGTGACTGAAGTCTAAGCCATCATGAAACATGACATACATTGGTGCAACTATAGCTAGGCACATTTTTGTCATGGAAGTTATATTTCCACTTTAATTATAAAAAATTATTTATACCTTACCCTCCCTCTCTTTTAATGTTTATTTGTGAACAAGTGTTATTTCCCTTTATTTAGAAATAGTGAAGTGAAGCAAAGTAGATCTCTAAATTCAATATGTTATAATTTATCTATGTTGGGGAATCCAAGAACAACACACCTATTCTGATCCCACTTGTTAGGATCTTGCTCCTCAGAAAGAGCATAATATGATTACCAAACACAAGCAATTAAACATGCGGAAATACCCAGAAGTAACAAGTAACTAGAATTCACAAATAACACAAAATATGAGAGACAATATACAATCTTGTATTAATACTTGTACAGAAAAGAATAAAATAAAGAGACGCCACCCTCTTCCACCTTACAGAGGCTTGCCACACCTCAAGTATACAATAATTCTTCTTCAAAACACTCTCCTACCAAAAACGGTCCCAACACACAACTCACACATAGAATTGGTGTTCACCTCTCCAACCAGTCAGTAATAACCCTGCCAGTACACCAAGCACTCTAAAGTACTTTAAGTAGATCTCCCATGAACCTGTAACCTGCAATTCAACAGACCATACTTACACATGTAGATCTCCTATGAGCTTGCAACAACCTGCAACTCAATGATCTTACAATGGAAGGATCTTCCTTGCCTTCCATTCCAGCTTATAATTACAATACATGCCAATGGGTCTATAAATAGATCCCAAACTTAAACAATAACTTAGACTCTTAGTTTACTATAATTATCCACGCAGTTCAAGACTCGAAATAGCCTTTACATGTAAACACTCAGTTCAACAAACTAACTGTTCGTGCAACAAATAGTTTTGGAACACACAGGTGACCGACATCGGTCCCTATCTAACTGGTGTTGACCAACATTGACCAACTTCTTGCCGATGCCGGTTGCCTTCTGCATTGATCATGACTGACGTTGGTCATACTACCAACACTGGTACTTCTAGAACTTTAGCAACCTCCTCTTCGTCTGCATAGTTGAAGCTTTTAGCTCCACAACCTAACAATCTCCCACTTGGAGATAAATAGCTACAACTATACCTGTACATGTACACCATCTAGTTTGTTCCCTTGGCTTTGTATCCCTCTTCAAGATCACTCTTGAAGACCAACCACCACAAATACTGTGGTGCAACACCTGTCATCCAAATCACCTGCCACATCCACATCTACAAACCCATGTAGAAAATAACTTGACCCTACATAGCATGTGCACCTGCTGCTGGTCCCTCTAAGAATCCACTGAACTACCCTCCAATGCTTCTTTCCTAGATTGGCTCCTAACTTGTGACAACTCCCATTGCTTGGGAAAACTCAGGTCTAGTACACACCATGCACTTAACCTCATTATGTGAATCAAGACACTATTCTGTGAACTGTCCAACCATTGGCATGCTAATCGGTCTCACACAATCATCCTAAAACAAAGTCAACCTGTGACCTTCCATGTCTCTAGAACACATTCATGTCAAAGAATCTTGCTGCTCCCAGATTCCTCATGACACATCTCTGAACTAGCTTTACCTTTAGTTTAGCAACTCCCTGTATATGTAACCCTGCAACAAGCACATCATATAGTAATAGGATAATATAGCTAATATTATCAAACTTGGTAAAGAGAAACACAATGATCAAACCTCCATTGCCTTGCAGCTTATTCAAGACCATATACCCTGGCCTTCTGTCTCACGTATCCATTTCCGCTCTTCTTCATCCTGAACATCCATTCGTCTCTCAGTGCTTTTTTCTAGCTAGCAACTCCACCCAAAACTCTTGTTTGGTTCTCTTCTAAGGAATCACATCCTTCATCCATGCCAAGCTCCCACTATTTCCTAGATCTACCTGCTCTGCTTCTTTAATAACTTCCTAGTTCTTTACCATAAGTGAGTAACAAGTAGTGTAAAGAAGGAAACTGATGAATTTGAGGCTTACATACCCTTTAAGTCCTCCATATGGGCACTTGAGACTCCTTGATAGCTTGCTGTCCACCTAAAATTTGTCTCAATAACTGATGCCAGTCCCATCTCAGTCTGCACCCGACCGATGTCAGTTCCCTGCAACTACCTCACTGTCGACATTGGTTTCCCCTGACTGACACTAGTGTTTATCTACCTTGAGTCATCGATGTCAGGCTGCACATAGCTGACATCAGTCCTTGTCTAGATGCCAATGCCAGTTTTCTAGCCGACGTTAGTTTCTATGTTTTTCTTATGAGAACTGACTTTTACCCGTGAGCTCTTTTTGGATCAAACCCTTGTCCAAATCACCCTTTCTCTACTTAGAATTCTTCTGCCCCTTGTGCTGAACTCTATCTGTCACCTTCTCCTTAAAATCCAAGGCTTTCCTGTTCTTGTCACTAACATTGGATTCCTCAAGAAACGTCACTTTCTTCTTCTGCATATAGAAACCTCGATCTATGCTCTTCAAATCTGAAAGCATACCCTTTGACTCAAGAACATGCATCTCCTTCTTATTCATGTGACCAAGCCTATTAAGCCACATCTTCGAATCTACAGCTAAAGTAGATAACCCAGAAAGAGAATCAATAATACAAGTAGATAGATAAAGTGTACCTACTTTCTTACCTCTTGCTACAACAAGTGCACCCTTGGTAACCTTCCAAGAGTCCGCTATGAGAGTTACTGTGCAACCCTCATCACCTAAACTTCTTACAGAAATCAAATTCCACTCCAAAACTGGGACATGCATGACCTCCTTCAACACCCATGTGTTACCTGTCTGCAATTTCAGCTTCACTTTCCCTTTGCCAACCATTTGAAAAGGCTTACCATCCCCTAAACAAATTTCTCCAAAGTCTCCCTAGACATACTCATGAAAAAATTCCCTATTTGGGGATGCATAAAAAGAGGCACCAAAATCTAAAACCCAAGATTCTACTTTATCCAAAGAACATACCAGAGCATCCTGTGTAACGAAATCTGCAACATCTGCTTCTTCTTCATGTCCTTCATGCTGATCTTCACCCGACCTGTAATCTCTCTTTAAGTGCCCTTGCTTTCCACATTTCTAGCAGGTTATTTTGCCTTACTTGGACTTGGATCTCCTGCCTATCTTTGACCTTGATCTCCCACGCTCTATCTTCTCTCTTTGCCTTCCTCTGCCTTCCACACTCAAAGCATTCCCTGATGATTCACCTGTGTTTTTCCTGCGTATCTCTTCATTCAAGATCACACTCATAATATCATCCACTTTTAAGATTTTTGAAGCAGACGCAGTATTGCTAATTGCCATTACCAAACTCTCCCAACTTTCAGGTAATGAACACAAGATTAAGAGAGCTTTAATTTCATCATCAAAAACAATATTGACTGAATTTAACTGGTTTACCAAACCATGGAAATCACTAAGATGACTATGTACAGATCCACCTTCCAACATTTGCAAATTAAATAATTGCTTCATAAGAAATACCTTATTCGAAGCTGAGGGTTTTTCATATAAATTTGCCAAAGATTCCATCAACTCTACCATTGTCTTCGCATGTGATAATTTGGAAATCACAGATGATGCAAGACTCAACCTTATAGATCCCAGAGCCTTCCGATCAAGAACCTCCCATTCTTCATCCTTCATATCCCAGGGCTTGCATGCAACCCCACCCAACAGTAAGTAAAAATCTTTCTGATATAGATAATCTTCAATTTGCATCCTCCATAATTGGTAGTTCTTACCATTAAACTTCTCCATTCATAGCTTACTGTCTTCTGCCATTGCTCTACTCCCACTCAAATAGAAACCCCTATGAGTAACCTATAATCAACACACACTAACCAGATCTAATCCAACCTGTTAGTATCCCAACCTAAAAGCTCTAATACTAGTTGTCAGGGAATCCAAGAACAACACACCTATTCTGATCCCAATTGTTAGGATCTTGCTCCTCAAAAAGAGCACAATATGATTACCAAACACAAGCAATTAAACATGCGGAAATACCCAGAAGTAACAAGTAACTAGAATTCACAAATAACACAGAATATGAGAGACAATATACAATCTTGTATTAATACTTGTACAGAAAAGAATACAATAAAGAGACGCCACCCTCTTCCACCTTACAGAGGCTTGCCACACCTCAAGTGCATAGTAATTCTTCTTCAAAACACTCTCCTACCAAAAATGGTCCCAACACACAACTCACACACAGAATTGTTCACCTCTCCAACCAGTCAGTAATAACCCTGCTAGTACACCAAGCACTCTAAAGTACTTTAAGTAGATCTCCCATGAACCTGCAACCTACAACTCAATAGACCATACTTACACATGTATATCTCCTATGAGCTTGCAACAACCTGCAACTCAATGATCTTACAATGGAAGGATCTTCCTTGCCTTCCTTTCTAGCTCATAATTATAATACATGCCAATGGGTCTATAAATAGATCCCAGACTTAAACAATAACTTAGACTCTTAGTTTACTATAATTATCCACAAAACTCAAAACTCGAAATAGCCTTTACATGTAAACACTCAGTTCAACAAACTAACTGTTTGTGCAACGAACAGTTCTGGAACACACAGGCGACCGACGTTGGTCCCTATCTAACTGGTGCTGACCGATGTCAGCTGACTTCCTGCAGATGTCGATTGCCTTCTGCATTGATCATGATCGATGTCGGTCATACTACCGATGCCGGTACTTCTAGAACTTCAACAACCTCCTCTTCATCTGCATAGTTGAAGCTTTTAGCTCCACAACCTAACAATCTAGCTATAAGTGTAGAAGTTTTGTGAGTCAGTGATAAAACTAGTATTGGACCTCTAGTGTTAGCACTACATCTCTTGGAGATCTATCCCAAGAATAATATTTAATGGAGCCCCATTCCTGAAACTTTTTCCCTAGATTATCTTAATTACAATCCTAAAATGAGAGGATGCAATTCCCCCAAATGTTCTTGATCTCACTTAGTGCATCTAATATAATAGGTGCAATTAAACTAAGATCTTGTCTTGAACAATATCTAGTGCTAAAAGGAGGGCCTTGAGAAGAATATTATTTCCCATGCTTTATGTTTTCCCAATTTGTTACATGTATAAATCTAGAACAACAAATGGTGTTAGGAGGTAATCCCTTCTCACTATCTAAAAATTATTTAATCTATTAGCCTACCTACATGCAACTTGGAGCCTACTATGTGGATCAATAGATATCAAGTTGGTCTTAGATGACTAATAATATCCCCAATAAAATTCCATTGGAGAACTAAAACTACTAGAGGGAGACTAATACTTGTGGTTACACTTACTAGTTCATCCTCTTAGTTTGTCCCTAATATACCTCCACCTATGACTGCACCTATGGCATGGTTGGCTAGGTTTGTTATCAAAATTCTTGGAGTTGTCCATGATTTACCCAAGAACATAGAAAGATACCTCCTAATACCCACACTAGGTGTGGAGCATACTACTGGGGAACATGTAACCTCATAAAAAACTACTCTAAGGCTTATAAGTGTCAAACATGAGGATATTAACTTTAGGATTTTACAATCCACTCTAATCAATGTGGCATATGTTTAGTTCCTAAACTTTATTGAAATATCTATCACAAGTTGGAACTAATTTAATAACATGTTCGTCACCCATTTTGGGCAAGTCATCGATCAAAGTGTGTTATATCAACAATTCTCCTGCATCTAAAGGGAACCCAATGATGCCATAAGAAATTAAAATTCTAGGTTTTTAAATATGTATAGCTGAATCACTATGCTCTATAATCTAGATGCCCAAATAAATCTTGAAATGTACAAGAACACACTAGATCCTTGGACTACTATGTTCCTACACATATATCCTTTAAGGGTAGACTTACCTCTAGCTTATGTTGATACCATCAAATTAGATAGACAATTGAATCCTCAAGGTATGTTGGAATTATCCATATCAAATATTCTTCCAAGTATGCCTAATTTGAACCCCCTCTTTACCACTATCCAAAATATACCCACACCAGAATCTGCACCAATGACTAGCCAACTTCTTTGAAACATGATGCTCCTAATTAACCCCTAGGCTTCCTTAGCCCAATTAAAAATGAATTATCATCTTAAGATCATAATCCAACAATGGTCTCCATTTTGAATAATGTCCAAAGTGTGCCCCAAGAGTCCACCAATAATGATTTTGATGTTATACATCACGTGGTACATAAGATCAAGAAAGACTTCTTGGGCCTCTACAGATAGGTTGAGGACAATGGTGGTGAGAGTTAAAATAATAATTTAACCTAATATAAATATTATCACCCCCCTAATATTTATAATAAACAACCATATCCCTCACCTAATAATCTCCTTGAGATCAACATATGAGTTTTCCTTGCCTAACTAGTGTCATGTACACAATATAACCCAACATGGTGACCTTGAATGCATTGAGTTATGAAATACATTAGAAATAATTTATAAATTTATGGAAGAGTATGATGTAGTCCCAAACCACTCCAAGGATACTAATGATACTGATACCTCTAATACTCCAAGTTCCCTAAGCACTGCCATGGTATTAGAGACATTGAACCTAGTCAACCATGAATATAATCAACTAGAAGATGCCACCAATGAGGTGCAGGATTTCCAAAAATTTCAAATGAGTAACTAGATTCTTAGGAACCAAACACATCAAAAAACCCTTACGACATCAACCCCTCTAACAATGGTTTCACTCCTGATCTAAGTAAAAATAATGGCCTTCCACCTCCAAAAGAAAATAATCGTAAGCCAATTGAAGGTACCTATCTTACCACTAACAAGACTAGGTATAACATTATAGAGGACATGAATAAGATCAAGGAAAATATCACTTTTCACGAGTTTTCCTAGACCACTAAGAAAATAGATATTCTCCTAAAGTCAATCATAGATAAAATAGTTCACCTAAAACCCAACCCTATGCATAATCACGTACCGATACACAAAAATAAGGCAAAATCCCTAACTTTATTCCTTATGATTAATATATTTGTGAAGAATATTCATAACTATCTAGTTGATTTAGGAGCCTCTATGAATATCTTGCCTATTAGAATTTGTCATAAATTGGGACTAACACCTATTAAATCAGATAAAATAGTGGTCCATTTGGATAAGTATGAAGTTAAGGTAGTGGGAAAGCTCTTGAATGTCCATATGAAGTTGGAATTTGAGCCCAGGGTCTAACATTTTATGGATATTCAAGTAGTGGAGATATTGAAGTCTTATGGGATCCTACTTAGTAGACGTTGGTCTAAAATCTTGAATAAATACTTTGCTATAGACGTATCCCATATGTGGTTGTGTTGGATAGGTGTAGTTAATTAGATCCATGTTGATAGAGAACCTAAAAATAAATACATGATCATTAAATATAATGTATTCAATGAAAGAGTGAACTTATTATCCTCTAAAATAGGTGTTTATACTTTTTATACACATTGTATTGAAAACCAAGTTGATAAAGATCCTAAATTACTAGGTTTATGGTTATTGTAATTTGATGGGGCCCATTTCAAACAAGGTTCTAGAGCAATAATTATTCTCATTAACCCATTAGGGAAAAAATACCTAGATTCATATAGGTTCCAATTCCCTTACACCAATAAATTGGAGGAATATGAAGCCCTGATCCTAGGACTATAGTTTGCTTTGAAATATAAGGTCAAATAATTGAGAGTGATTAAAGATTCTAAAATATAAGTTAACTAGGTCAGGAGAAAGTTCCAATATAGGTTATCTTATTTGAAAAAGTACAAACATAGGGCATGGGATTTTATATAAATGTTAAATGCTTTCAATACCATACCCATTCCTAGTGAATAAAATTAGGTGGAAGATTCATTGGTAACTACTGATGCAAAATTGACACCCCTACATGACTTAGAGATGTAATTTTTTTTGTAGAGCTCATCCCATGTCCCTCAATGCCAAATAATGTGAATAATTTATAAGTCTTTGAAGATGAACACCACATTTTAGAATTCCTTAATAAATCAAGGGTATTTGAGACCTAAATTATAGATAAGGTGTAAAGATAAGACCCTATAAATGAAGAATTTGACCATGAACACATTATGAACTTGAAATTAATTTTTTTTCTAAAAAGATGATATCCCTTGAGAGAGACTTTGACCTTGACAAGCCCACACACAAAACCTAAAAATCCAAACACTTAGACCAAAAGTCTAGAATGATTAATTTAGGATCATCAGACCAGTAATAACTCGAGGGTATTTGAGACCTAAATTATAGATAAGGTGAAAATATAAGACCCTATAAATTAAGAATTTGACCAAGATGACATTATGAACTTGAAATAAAAATAAGTTCCAAAAGGGATGATATCCCTTGAGAGAGAGTTTGACCTTGACAAGCCCACACATAGACCTGAAAAGTCAATACACTTAGACCAAAAGTATAGAATGATTAATTTGGGATCATCAGATTAACCCCAAGATGCTCATATTGGTATGAATTAAGCTTCTATTAAAGATGAACAACTCAAAAATCTATTGCTATAATATCGAGACATTATTGATTGGGCCTATGGATACCTTAAGGTATTCAACATGAAGATAATTACCCATACTATCCCACTCAGGTAAAACCAACAACCTTTCAGATGGAGGTAGTGACTCATGAACCCAATCATATAACCACTTATTCATAAAGAGGTCCATAAATTCCTCTTCACTAGGATCATCTTCCCAATTCATCATTCTACCTGGGTAGCAACTTAGTGTCAATTTGTAAACATAATGAATAAATTTGGCTGTGTGTATATTTGAAAAATATAAATTGAGATTCTAAAAAAGATAAATATCCTTTTCCTTCTTTAGATGATGTAATACAAATGGTAAGTGGATCCTATATGATGTCCTTCCTAGAAGGATTATTAGGATATAATCAGGTTCTGGTAGACCCAGAAGATTGAGCCAAGACTACATTTACAACCAATTGGGGCACCTTCACTTAAAAATAAAATAATTTTTTCCTTATTAATGTAGGATCCACCTTTCAGAGAGATATGGAATTTGATTTCAAAGGTCTAATAGGTAAATGCATTGTTATTTACATGGGTGACTTGAATGTTTTTTTCAAAATATAGGTTTGATCATATTCACCATCTTTAAAAGATATTCAAAATGTGTATAAGGTATGGTATCTCACTTAACCCAAATAAAATCATATTTAGTGTTATTGAAAATAAGATTCTCAGTCACATTATCATGAAGGAAGGCATTTATATTGACCCTAAGCATGCCATTATGATTTCCAAGATACCTTTACCTAATAGGAAAAATGATCATTCTTTGGTAAGATTAACTTTATATGAAAATTCGTATCTAGTTTTGATGAAATTATTAAAGACAACAAAGGTGGAGTGGACTCATACAACTAGGGAAGCCTTCCAAGAAATCAAAGAATCTATCATCCAAGCATCAATATTAATCAACCTAGACTACATGAAGGACTTCCACCTCTGTTCATTCACATCATAGCACACCATAGTTGCAGTGCTCATCCAAAAATTGGATGAATATGAGCACCTAATCAATTTAATGAGCATAAAATTGAAGGATGAAGAGATAAAGTATTCCACCTTGTAAAAACATGACTATGCCCTATTCAAGGATATGAATAAAAAACACTACATTATCAAAAATAATGTGCGCACCATCATCCCAGACATAGACATAAAGCTAATGCTGGGGTAGAATGAGCTAGGATAACATAGAGATTGATGTATGGCTAAGCTATAAGAGTATGGCCTTGAGATAAAACCTATCAAGGTGGTATAAGGCCAAGGTATTACTCAATTGATTATTGAAATTGATCCAAAGATCATAGTGGTGTAATTTGACCATTCAAAAATGGTCCTTTAAGAATGGTATGATCCAATTTTCCACTACCTCATTTATGGAAACCCTCCTCCAGGACTCAATTAGATGTAAAAAATATCTCTCAAACTGAAGGTATCCCACTACATGTTGAATAACATAGTGCTCTGTAGAAATAACTATAAAGGCATCTATCTCAAATGTTTATTTGAACAAGAAGCTAAGGAATTAATGAATAACTTCCATGAGAAATTAGGTGGTGGCCATCCTTTAGGAAATACAATTGTGAAAAAAATTATATGAGATAGTTGCTATTGGCACATTGTCTTTAAAGATGTAGACACCCATGTGTGTTAATGCCATTAGTGTTAGAACTCTACCAAGAAGGATGTTCATGCTATAATGCCTTTTTAGCCTAGGATACAAGTGTCCTTTCATTAAATGGGAACTTGAATTCATTAGAATCATTAACCTAAACTCATGAATTGGCCATAAATTCATACTTAAAATGACTAATTATTGCATAAGATGGATATAGGTAGTGGTGACCAAGAATAACACAACCAAGGAAGTCATCAAGTTCTTTAAGGAAAATGTAACAACATGGTTTGGTAGCCCAACCTATTTATTATATGATAAAGGGCCTACATATTAGTTAATTGAGATCTTTGAATGGGATTGAAAATGAGATTACCTTGAATTTCTCATCAATCTAATACTTGTAAGGTAATAGTTTGGCTAAATAAACCAACAAGAAACTAATCTATGCCATCAAGAAGTTTACAAAAAAAAAAAATCCTAGAGATCAACATTCATTATTGAAATATGCTCTTTGGGATAACTGCACCAAATATAAGTAAGCCCTCAAAATATCTCATTTTCTATTTGTATATGGGTTAGAACCCATTTTCCCAATAATCCTTAAGTTGCCAACTTACAAGTTTATGCAAGAGTACATAGAAGACACTAGGAAGGAAAACTCAAGGCTAATGGACATTATCCAATTGGATGATGTACAAGAAGAGGATTTATAGAACTTTTATTTTCAAACTTAGTCCCAGTATGGGACAAAACACATGATAAGAAAGGTTAACACTCCAAACTTGACACAATCTAGATTGGCCCATACAAGATCTCTAAATTGTGGGGGTAGAAGGCATTTTAATCAAAAGACTTTGAAGGGAATGACCTCTAACTACCTATGAATGGATAGTTCTTAAATAATTACTTCTCAACTGTCCCTTCCAATGCAAATTTATAATAAACCTCAGGTTAAAGGTAGGTGATATAAATATTAGATTAGTATTAACTAGTTTACTTTAGTTATGTGTTTTCTTATGTTTTGTTATAATTTTACTTTCTTGTTCCCACTTTATATTGTTTTAGCATGTATTGTTTTTGATTTGGGGATTCTTATAGTTTTCCCATTATTCACCCTTGTTAAACTTATAATGGTTGTACCTTTTTCCCATGATTCAAATTAAGAAATAGCTAAGCTAGTCCTGATAAGATAGAGTCCAATCTAAATTTTGGTTCCCATCCTTGCAAGTTTGATCAATTCAAAATTAACAAGGCACTAGAAACACAATCCAAAAATTGGAAGGTAGAATGTGGGCCCCCATTATTGAACAATGTGATAAGTAAAGGAACTTATTTTGAGACACTAAAATGATTAAGAGTCACTGGTTCCAAATTGAGCAAGTGAATCGATACAAACCCTATTTTAATAAAGGTCATCACAACACTTAAAAGGAACATATCAATCATAGTCAAATCATTGAGAAAATATAGGACCTTATCGGTGTAAAGAGTTAATTGAACCATTCCTACACCTTGGATATATTGGTCCCCAACCCTCTTGTATGAAGCAAAATAAACATCAAAATGAAAAGAAGTCTGAATCTTATGAAAATGCAAGTTTCTTCCTAGGAAAGGGTGATTTGGGTAACCTCCATTGTAGGCTTTCCATCCTAGCTAAAAATGGAGCAAGTCCTTGAGTGGGACCAAAAACATATCTATCAGGGCTATAGATGACTGGATAGAAATAAATCAATGCCCAAGCTTTCATTTGCTTATCTAAATTTTGTAAATAAATTACCTTTCAAATAGCCCTGAGTACCTAAGATATGTCTAAGCTTGCCTAGTGGATTCAAAATAAAATAAAATTAATCTTTGCACATAATGACCTTTGAAGGAATTAGGGCCCAATATGTTATTTTTTGAAGCAGAATTGAACACTCTCTTTTCCTCTAAGTTCATCTAAAGAGAGATTTAATTGATTATCTCAGAGTTTAGTAATAGAGGCCCACAATATGGATTCTAAATGTTGAGGTGAGATTTTCCACATAATAGTCACAATTTTTTATGACCAATTCCCCCATTTTAAAATTTTCAAATGAGGACCTTATTTGATCTTAAATTCCATGTTCAAGTCTTGTTGTGAAATTAATCAGTCAAAGTCTAAGCTAAGTCATTATCTTAAGTCTATGTTTTATTATTTAGAATGAAGTCTCACTTTGATTCTAAACTAATCTAGTGTTCCCAAAGTACTCTATCAATGCAAAGGATACATGAGTTTAAAGGTTGAAATAGACATATTTAATGAATTTATTTTATGTATCTATTTGGATTTTAGTGTTATGACATTCATCAAATTTAAATTTTGGCTTTATGGACTAATTGAGATAACTTGATTTTTAACCAAGGTTATTTTTTCTTCTTAGGATTATTTTAGCTCTATGGATCAACCTTGCCAAATCATACTTGATCCATCTCAAAAAGATCCTTTGAAGTATGAGTGAATTTTCATACTTAATTGTTTTGTTGAAGTTTCCTTGCACAAACCTTTCCCACACATCTCTTTTGCACCTAAAGCAATTGTCAAATTTAAGAGCAACAAGGTCCTTGCAGTTCAAACTCCAATGGTTAGATCTCAATCTCCAAGATCATTCCATGTGTCAATACCCAACTTCCTTGTGAAGGATTTTCAAAATGACTAAGTATTTTTCTTTGATAAGTATCCAAGTTCATAAGATTGAAACATATTTATTCATATTGATTCTCTATTAATTATGATGCACTAGTTCTAGGTCATTTTTACCTGAGCACCTGAGCAACTAGGATTGTGTAATGTGTCCTCATCCTAGTTACTCACTTATATCAACTCAAATAACTAAGAAAAGGACTTCAAGAAACTTTGAGCTCTTAGATCATTCCATGTGTTGGTCTCAAGCTTCCTTATGAAGGATTTTAAAAATGACAGTCTTTTTTTTTGAAAAGTATCTGGGTTCATATAATTGAGACACATGCCTTCATTTCACTTCTCCATGACTTATGAGAAAATGGTTCTAAGCAATTTTTAGTTGAGCACCTAAGCAAATAGGATTGTCCTACATGTCTTCATCTTATTTACTCACTTCTATCAACTCTAATGGATAACACAAGGACTATGTGAGCATCCATATTAATAAGAATGAACTGCATGTCTCCCCATTTATCTAGAGAAAAATAATGAAACAAAAAATTATTGATCATACAGATAAGTGAGACCATGCCATATGGAATTATCCCACTCATCTATGGCTAACAAGATCAGACCCAAGTCTTGATGTCCCCAAATCATCTAGATATGTGAGGGTTATCCATATGGAAACATCTTGCTCATTTGGAACCTCTAGGTAGGGGCACAATTCCAAAGATAGGTGATCATATGGAGAAGTGAGGGCTGTCGACATGGTATCATCCCCTAAATTGTATCCTAAAAACAAATCAAAAGATAATATATAGCCTAAAATCACCCAGTTTAAAAAAATTATGCCATGTGTTGACATCTCACTTATCTATGGCCAAAGTCCCAATGCACATGTTATAAGGCTAAAAAACTAATAAAAATAATGAGACCAAGCCACATGTTTATATATTGATAAATAATGATCAAAAGGTTAATGCATAGTAAGAAAAGTAAATTTTAGTTGAATAAATTAGAGTAGACCAAGTGTCACACTATGAGTAAATTATCCTAGATAAATAAAGCATGGACCAGGTGCACAAAGAATATACACAAATGAGTTGGAATTAGTGACATTATGACATGTGTTTTCCTCAATATAAATTAGATTTAAGACATGAAGTAAATAGTCAAGACATTGGTAAAGCACCATGTGGCCAGTCCCTCAGTCATTCATAATACCACAGAGGCAAAAGAGGAATGTGCTCCCCACACTTCTTGCATATAATAGATATAGAAAATACACTCATCCATGAGTCATTTTTTAGCTTCCATAGGTTCTACCTCTTCAAATGATCATTGGAAGCTCAGTGGAGCTTACTAGAACCATTGAGATGTAGTCCACATCTTACCTCTCCTCTATGCTCCTTGGTGAGCCATGGAATCTCATTCTATATTATTATTTTTAGAATGGGGAATCTTATAACATAATTATATTTTACCATTTTAGGCCATAAGGGCCAAACATGGGATCTCATGGATTTTGAAGGGCATAACCATATCTCTCTTCTATATATACTTCTATCTAGTATGTTAGAAGGGTTAATTCTATTTGTAAATAAATGTTGTTGAAATAATGCAAAATTTATTTTCTATGTAAATGCATCTAGTTTCCTTGAAGGTCTTCCACTTTCTTTCTACTTTAATGGATTAACACTAATGTTATAGTATTATAATTTATGATTTTATGTAGATTTTATGCATTAACTAGGATGTTCTACCACTATTTTAGTTAGGCTTTTTGATTCCTTTCACTTTATTTGAAATACATAAGGAACTATGTTTAATTAAATATAGATATGTTTGTAGTTAATTCATTAAATTAGTCTTAGAATTAAGCAATTTTCATTATTTTTGAGAATATCTCCTTGTATGACTAAAACCTGAACCATCAAAAAACTTAGCATACAGTGGTGCAACTGTAGCTAGGCATATTTTAGCCTCGAAAGAATTTGTTTTGCCCCTTTGATCAGAATGTTTTACTTATGACTTACCATGCCTCTCTTTTGATGTTTATTTATGAACAAATGATCTTTCCCTCTCTTAATAAATAGTTAAATGAAGCAAAGTAGAGATCTAAAATTCAATATGTTGTAATTGGTCTAGATAGAAGTGTAGAAGTTCTGTGAGTTAGTGAGATAATTGTATCTCTGGTGGTAAAACTACATCTCTTGGAGATATATTACAAGCATGATATTTAATGGAGCCCTATATGTGTAACTCATGCCTTGGATTGTCTTAGCTACAATCCTAAAACGAGAGGATCCGAGTCCCCCAATTGTTCGTAAGCTCACTTAGTGAATCTAATCCAATAGATGCTACTGGGACCAAGATCTTGGTATAAATAATAATTTATATATATTATATTTAAAATATAAAAATTAAATATATTAATAAGACATAAATAATTAAAACACCTTATCACATATCTAACATAGATGAAATAGACACATATAAAGCATAATAAAAGATCATATATAAAATATATGATAAATATTTATGATGAGAATATTGTATACAATCTCTCAAGTATATTAACATTAATGTTGACCATTTTTGGTCCTATAGGCCAAAAATTGGTCTCCCCTTTCTTTCCTTACTATCCCAGTATTTAATGTCTTCACCTTTCTACCAATGTGCTTTCCCCCTTTTGAACAGGCCTATTTCTGTAAAGAACCAAATGACTTGAGTCTTGTAGACATCTCGGGTTAATCCATAGGCTTATCCTACTTCAAACAATTGGTTTGCATGAGCCTTTCGGTAAAGGAATGGGCTGGTTTCAAAGGGATGCACGTTTGTTAGTAGGCTCTAGAAGACAACTTGGGGCCTAGATGCCCTTGTGGAGGGTAGGGAACCCTTGCAGAGGGACCAAAGAAGAGGGATGAAAGGTAAGGTTTTCTTCAGAAAAAAGACTAAGGCAAAGGAAGGATTTCCTTTAGACTTTTGTCTGAAGAATAAATCTGAAGAAAGTCTAATGGGATTTAATGTGAATTCTTTCAAAAAAAGTGCCCGAAGGAATTCCTTCAGACATTTTTTCTGAATTAATTCACAAAGGCAAAGAGCCAAATAGAAATTACCCTTCAGAAAGGAATCCAAGGCAAAGGTCAAAGGTCCTTCAGACTTTTTGTCTGAAGGAAAAGACAAGGAAATCCAAAGGATGAATTCCTTTGGAAAAAATGCTTGAAGGAATTCCTTTAGACATTTTTTCTGAAGGCATTTGTCAAAGGATTTTCCTGAAAGAAAGAAAGGGCCGAACATGAAGGAAACATTTCCTTTAGGCAAAATGTCTAAAGGAATTGAGAAGCCAAGGCAGCCCAAAGGAGCCCGAAGGGTAGGTACCCTTGCAAGGGACTCTCGACTACCAAAAGGAGAACCTTTTCCAAGCTCTAAAGGGACACCTTCCCTTTAGGAGGGTTTAATGATAGAAGGTTGAAGGAATGTAAAAGACTGAGGAAATTACCAAAGGGATGACAGGCCCGAAGATGTCAATCTTAATGAAGTGGAATAGATGTTGGCTTTCAAATGGTGACATCCTCGTAGATGCAAAATTTATGGCAATGAAATAACCATTGATATTTAAATTCTTGAGTGTGAACTCAAAGGAATTCAAAAGCCTTAAGGCCAAAAGGAAGAGACCGCCGAGGAAGGAGCTCGGAGAGCCAATGATTGAGAGAAGATAGCCCTAAGGGCCAAAAGAGCCAAAAAAAGACAAAAGATGGGAAAATATAAAAGAAAAGAGTGAGCTCAGTGACCCACCAAGAAAAGAGCCCAAAGAGCCAAGCACAGAAGTAGACAAAACATTCCAGGTGGCAAAAGAAGGTGTCGACATAAGGAGTTATTACTGTGGATGAAACAATCTCCACCAAGTGGTCATCAAAGAGCATGAACATTAAAGAGGGCAGCCCATTTTTATTTGTTTGGCATTAATAGGTGGAAATCTACATGAACTTTCATGGAAGGATGGATTTGTTAGTTACAGAAAGGTGTGACCCATGATTTTACATGACATTTAATGTGATTTAAGTGCCAAAGTCAAGACTTGGACTGCCACAACATGGTTTCCTTCACCGAACTTCCTCTTCCCAATGAGTTAAATGCAACATGGTCTACTTGTGGAAAGAGGCACCATTGATTTCTCTTTCTCTATTTATTTTAAACTCTCATTTGGAGAAAGACATCTCTCAGCTTGTATGGCCAAGCCCTACAGGATTTTACCTTGAGTCAAGACATAGCATTTTTACCTCTATTTTGAGTTTGCACTTTTACATATGTCTATGGTTTTATCTTGTGTTAAGTCATTTTATTTCACATTTTGATAGAATGATTCCAACATGTCTAGTGTATGATGAGTTCTTCTTTTGTAGGTCAGCCATAAGTGTCCACAGGAGAGTATAGGTGCATGTGAATAGGCTGCCATAGTGTGTCTTAGAACACCTCTGGTAGATCTTCCTCCTTGTATCTCTAGAGGACCCCTAGCTCATTGATGAAAAATAGTTTCTCATATCAAATGAAGTGTATATTAGCTTGTTCTTGGTGTAAAGTGTATGTCAAAGCTAAGTAGATCAACCATTTTGGTGTATCAATGATTTAGTTTAGGTTTTATTTTCAGTAATCCTTCTCTCTTTTCATCCCCCCATTGTTAGCAATAGAAAATCTAGGACCACAAAGATACATCAAAGGGAGCTAGCCCTTATCTAGAGATTCTCCCCTCAATTTTTCCATACCCACAGCTAGAGGGGAGTCTCCATTGTGTTGTGTGGAAGATAGAATCTCAGCCTTCTGTCAAGGGTGCAATCCACAGCATCAACAGTTTTTGGCATGCCTGGTGGGACTTGTTTTAATGCTCAAAAAAGTTTTAGGACTGGTGCTAGTCCTGTTACAGCAAGAATGAACCACTAATCCAACATATAAATTCTAAATAGGTGACTATGGGACCTATGTTGTCCAAATAGTTGAATAATCTTGGTGTGTTCTTCAACCCGCTATCCTTTAGAGGCTTTTTCATCAACACCAATGGTGACTCTGAGTTGAATCAGCTAGTTAAGTAGTCTTAGTGCCATCAAGAAATTATAGTTTGGTATGTATAATTCCATTGTTTAGAAGTATGGGCCTTGTGTTCCTTCATATAGTTTTGATCAAGCTCAGGTTGTCCATAGAATCACCTCAAGCAACAAGGATGCATACGATTATGAGTTTTACCCTTTATAGGTTGGTGAAACATTGTAGGCTTTGCCTCTTCCTCCTCAATTTGAGCAAGTCCTTGGCCAGCCTGGTTATGATCCTTACCAGCCTTGTGTTGATCCTTATCAAGTCCAATATGACTAGTCTCAGCCCTATCATGAGCTATATCAATCTTATGCCCAATCTTCTCAATGTGTTACTTCTCCTACTCAACCTAATCTTTTTGCCAATCAACCTATTTCCACCTTTAAACAAGCACTGTCGACGTATAAAAAGTATGTAGTGGAGCTTGACACTAGAAGGGGTTGTGGCTAAGAAATTCTTGATCATTTCATCCATCAAGTGAGAAATGCATTAGATAAGGTTAAGAGTGAATGGACTCTTATTGAAAGAGCCAATTGGCAAAGGCTTACAAATGAGATGCTGGATGTGAGTGGTTTAATTGCATCTTTGGAAGAGGAGCTGAGTATTCATGAGAGGTAGCCTTACCAAGTCTATCAACCTGCATACCCACTGCCCCAAGTTTCATATTAGCCATATGCAGCCCCTACTCATGAGCCAAGTCAAGCCTGTCAAAGTCCTTTCCCCAATCATGTTGAGGAGAGTTTTGAAATAATAAATCTTGTGTTTAAGGCCAATCTTGATAAGTAGATTGAATTAGCAAATATTCACATGCAACAATTTATGTTGGTAGCAAGGGAAGTGGAATCCAAAGACTCACTACCCTCTCACATCGCAACCCCATCACCCCAAAAGGAGACTTCTAGTCTTAAGATCATGAGCTGGAGTAAAATAGTTGAGTCATGGAGCAACAAGGAGGAGAAAGGCATTGTTTAAGAGTGTGAGGTACAAAATGAGGCTAGTCCTTCTCAAGTTCCTCCCACCCTTCCTCAAGAGGATTCTTGTACTACATGGCATCCTTCATGCACTCCCCATTTCCATGATAATTCCTATGAGCTCCAAGAAAGACTCTTTCAAGAAAATCTAGCTAAGCAAATTGAGGAATTAGAGGCAAATGTGAGATTGCTTAGTGAAAGAGAGATGGAAGTTTCAGACCTTAGAGAGGAGCCTATGAAAAAAGACACCCCTTCTACCAATCCTCAAGATAATTTTGATATTGATGAAGTGTTGGTCAAGTGGAGAGAATAAAATCAAGTGATTTTGGCCCAAGGTCTGCCCCCATTTTCTCATAAGTTTTCAAAAGGATCCCCTACTTTCCATTCCCAACCTGATTTTGACAATCCTTGTGTTCCACCTCCTTGCTTGGCAAATGAAGAATGTTTCTCTTGTACTGAGGAATCCATCTTGAAGGAAGCAAGTGAAGAGGAGTATGCTTAGTTAATGACTGATCAGGGAGTCTTCATGAGTGTAGATGAGGAAGAGATCACCATAGGTACCCCCTTTGATGAACAAGGAGACAAGTCACAAGCTTTTGCCTCTATCTATGATGAGGAAGAGATGATCTTTGACTCTTTTCTCACTTTGCAAGATGTCATGGAGGAGCACGGACAAATTCTTGATCATATTTTGAATGATTTGTTTGAAGTCATTAGGGCAGGTTACACTCTTCTTCAAGGAGGCTATGAGCTAGCTGAGGGTGGAGAAGGCAACATTGGGACTCAAATAAGTATGCAAAGGGGCTACAATCTTTCATATTTATCCTTTCAGGAGGTTGGTGAATCTGAAGATGATATTTTTAAAGTCATCAAGGAGGAACTTGTTTTGAAAGAGGCAAGTGAAGAAGAGAGGATCCAATTTATAGCTGATCAAGAAGCTATCATGGATGACAATGAGAAGGAAATCATCATGGATGCTCCTTTTAAAGACATCATCAACAATGGAGAAGACACAAGTCATGCATATATGCAGATGTTACATCAATATGAAGAGGAAAGTAAGCATGGTGAGCTCTCTCCTCCCTTGTTTGATGAACTTCCTTGTTGCTTTGATGAGGAGGATGACCATGCCATGGAACCTGAGTTGGAGGAGAATCAAGAGGATGTCTTTGAACAACTAGGGAGTTTGGTTTTTGAGCAAGAAAAGGAGAGGCCTGTCTATCTTGAGGAAAGCTTTGAAGAAGAGAGCCTTGAACAAGAAGGTGATGTTCTGTGGGATGAGCAATTAGTCTGTGATCTCATTTTAGATGTCACAACAGTCACCCTTATTCAAGAAAGCCATGATGAAGTAGAAGATCAGTTTGATAGTTTCTTCAATGAGGCAGAAGGGAACAAGTCAATCCATGATGCATATCAGGGGGTTTATGAGCTAGATGATCCCTATGATGATGAGCTAGTAGCCATTAAATTCTTGGTGAGATACATTAGCATGAAGGACCAACATTGAGCAAGATTCCAAGAGCAAGGTAAATACATATATGTTGGAAGCATGTTTGACTATGATCCACTCAGATACAAGCCAATCAAGGTGGTAGGCAAGAAGAGCAAGTCACCAAATCTCCATTCCATCTAGCCATTTGTCTGGCACCATAAGTTTTCTTGCCATGAAGGATACTTAAGAAGTTTTCCCTTTGATCTAGAAGGGAGGAAAATGTACTTGGTTAGCTGTACATAGTAGTTTGTTTTCAATTTTTCTTTCCCTATTTTTCCTAAGTGCTATTTACACGTGTGTGTATTTTTTTAGCCTTTGTTGTGTGTGTTTTCCTTTATGTTTGGGGTAAAATATTCATGATTGATTCTTGGATATCTCAAGGATGTTGCTAACTCTTTCAAAGCTACATCTTGACTCCATACCCAATGGACTTTGAGGCTACCAGTCTTCTTTAGCATAGCAAGCAATGCTTCCCCTGGGAATCGCCAAATTATTGACCATTTTTTGGTGTTATGGGCAAAAAATTAGTCTCCCTTTTCTTTTATTTTCATTTTTATGCCCAGACATGAAGGATAATACACAAATATGCTTATGCAACTCAATTTTTCTCTTGGCTTGTAGAAGGCTCAACTTTAAGCATCTGGTATGGAGAGTACAGGCAGGGTTGGAAGGAGTGATTATGCAAGAATTTGTAAAATAACATGTAAAAATACTTTAGAAATATTTTTACCAGTAAAATAAACCAAGTTCAAAGGACCAAAAGATCACTTTCAAAATCTTGAAGGGTAGGTGCTCTTGCGGGGGGCACCCAGACAATAAGCATGGCCTTTGTAACTCTTTCAAAAGGCAATTTTGGAGACCAAACAGCCTTTGCATAGGGCAAGAAACACTTAAAGAGGGACCAAAGAAAGAGGGCTGAAAGGCAAAGTTTTCCTTTAGAGAAAGATAAGGTAAAAGATAAAAAATTCCTTCAAACTTTTGTCCGAAGGAAATCCAAGGTAAAAATAAAGGTTGAATTTCTTCAAACTAAATGCCTAAAGGAATTCCTTCAGACATTTTGTCTGAAGAAATTCACAAGGCAAGGAGCCAAATAAAAGATCATCGATACTTTAGAAAGAAATTCATGACAAAATGGCAAAGGCAAATTTCTTCAGACATTTTGTTTGAAGGAAAAGACCGACCGAAAGAAAGAAAGGGGCTAAGGCATGAAATGGGCAAAATGTTTGAAGGAATTCCTTCAAA
The DNA here is from genome assembly GCA_037957365.1 of Torreya grandis. Lineage (NCBI taxonomy): Eukaryota > Viridiplantae > Streptophyta > Pinopsida > Cupressales > Taxaceae > Torreya > Torreya grandis. The sequence goes on along the minus strand of JARHVA010002714.1, from coordinate 14,191 downwards.
CATTTTGTTTGAAGGAATTGATAAGCCAAGGTACCCTGAAGGATCCTGAAGGGCAAGTACCCTTGCGGGGGACTCTCAATTGATAAAAGGGGGAGCTTTTCCAAGTTCCAAAGGGACACCTTCCCTTCGAGAGGGTTCAACGACAAAAGGCCGATGGAATTGTGAAAAAGATGAAGGAATTAACAAAGGGGTGATGAGCCCAAAGATGTCAAATTCAGCATCATGAACTAGCCATTAGAATCTAAACATCTAGTGACGTTAAATGCTTGAGTGCAAACCTGAAGGAATTCAAAGGCCTTAAGGCCAAAAGGAAGAGACTGCCAAGGAAGGAGCCCAAAGAGCCAAAGATTGAGAGAAGATATCCCCAAGGGCTGAAAGAGCCAAGAAAAGACAAAAGCTAGGAAAAGATAAAAGCCAAGAGTGAACTCAATGACCCACTGAGAAAAGAGCCCGAAGAGCCAAGCGCAGAAGCAAACAAAATATTCTAGGTGGCAAAATAAGGTGTCAGCACAAGGAGTTATTACTGTGGATGAGATAGTCTCCACCAAGTTGTCATTAAAGAGCATGAACATCCAAGAGGGTAACCCATTTTTTCTTTGTTTGGCATTAATAGGTGGACAATTACACAAACTTTCATGGAAGGATGGCTTTTTTGGTTACAAAAAGGTGTGACCCATGCTTTTGCATGCCATTTAATGTGATTTAAATGCCAAAGTGAAAATTTGGACTGCCACAACATGGTTTCCTTCACTAGACTTGCTCTTCCCAATGAATTGAATGCAGCATGGGTCACTTGTAGAAAGAGGCACCATTGCTTTCTCTTTCTCTATATATTGTAAACTCTCATTTGGAGAAAGACATCTCTCAGCTTGTATGGTGAAGCCCTACAAGATTTTACCTTGAATCAAGACATAACATTTTTACCTCCATTTTGAGTTTGCACTTTTGCATATGTCTATGGTTTTGTCTTGTGTTAAGTCATTTTATTTCATGCTTTCATATAATGATTCTAGCATGTCTAGTGTATTGTGAGTTCTTCTTTTGCAGGTTAGCCAAAAGTGTCCATAGTAGAGTATAGGTGCATGTGAATAGGCTGCCATAGTGTGTCTTTAAACACCTCTGGTAGTTCTTCCTCCCTATATCTCTAGAGGACCCCTAACTCACTGATGCAGAAGAGTTTCTTGTATCAAATGAAGTCTATATCAGCTTGTTCTTAGTGTAAAGTGTATGTCAAAGCTAAGTAGATCAACCATTTTGGTGTATCATTGATTTAGTTTAGGTTCTATTTTTAGTAATCCTTATCTCTTTTCATCCCCCACATTATTAGAAGTAGAAAATATAGGACCATAGAGATGCATCAAAGGGAGCTAGCCCTTATCTAGAGATTCTCCCCTCAATTTTTCCATACCCACAGCAAGAGGGGAAAATCCATTATGTCGCATGGAAGATAGAAGCTCAGCCTTTTGTCAAGGGTAGAATCCATAGCATCAACAATTAATCAATGATGGGCACATGCTAACCCCCACTGTATACATCAATATCATCATCTTGATCCCTAAGTATATGTACCTTTAGAGAGGAAGACTCATTATCATCTTACTAATATTATGATTGAGATCTACTATGTCTATCTTGATCCTTATAAATTGTTAGTCTAGCCTATAAATCAGTGTACTCTAATACTATCTTGTTGTGCTCACCATGGTGTCACACATAATATAAAAGATAGTTTGAGCTAGTTCTCTAATTAAAGTTGGAGGCATTTGATAGCTTGCTAACTAACCTCTCAACTATGTGACCTCTTTCTTGAGCTCATTAAATTCATTTGTAGTAGTAATATATGGAATTTTTACATGTGCCAAAGTATAAAAATGAGGTGCATTTACACTTTAGATGTCATTAACCATATATAATAATCAACAAGGGTGTGTTGAGTAAGAACCAGAATAGACACCTCAGTGATCATGGTCCAATGCTCATCACATGCATGACACATAACATTTTTAGAACATTAGAAAATTCTAAGAAAAATATGATAAAATTATTAAAAATCATAATATGATGTGTACATACCTTGAACAAAATAAGGGGAATTATTGTATACCCTATTGTCCCTCCTATTAATGCCTATCCATGGAAATGATAGGCTATACATCAACACTTACATTAGTTGGTTCTACAATAGCCTTAAATAGTTTTTCTTAGCATGACTGAGCCCACCATTAGGTGTACTCTATTTTAAAACCAACATCATCACTATCTAAAATGATAATTAGGTGATATATCCCCACAACCAAAATTAGAGCTAAATCTATATCACTAGGTAGACCTTTCTACCCTAGATGATGATCCACTCTATATGTGTGTGTTCATGCCATAGGCAATGGGGGATCGGCCTATATAATCCAAAAATATCTCATAATGCATTTTCTCTAGAAATACTCATATATACCAGGAAAATGATCATGAAACCAACATCTAAAATATATATGTCAAAACTGAACAAAATCTTTAGGACATACAACAAAGCCTTGATAGGGCTTCTATATGATAAAATTTTCTATCAATTAGTCTATTAAGATTTGATAGTCTATGGTAATATATATAGAATCATGTGGGATACTAATCCATATCTCTACTTACATTTATGGTTGTGCCCACTATTTAGATGGTTGACATACTAGACAAACTACATAAATGTGCTCATAAGCACAAATATGTAATAATATGGCTGAACCAAATTCACCACATAATAATACTCTCATGTTAACTAATATAAATATATATACAAGTGAGCCACCATAGTTCAACCTAGGAGGACATGGTGTCATGGGTCTCAATATACTCAATAATAGAATGCATAAAATATGATATAGCCACTCCACCTCCATCCATAATAATTAAAGACGAAAGTAGAATAATATTTGAATGAAAGATGGTATAATCATTAGGGGCGTACTATTCCCTCTTATATTTCCCACTCATAAATTTGTGAGCTCTCCATTTCAAGTCCAAAACATCTATATCCCATGACACTATATCACTACCCAAAACTAGAAGTAGTAATAATTACCCCACATCCTTTAAAGTAACTATCATCTCCTCAGTGGGGAGCTAAAAGTTAAAATTATATGAATTTTTCCTCTAAGATGATGCACTCATTAGATTCATATCATAGGGCGTCACCCATATCCTACCAACATATCTGAGTTCTACACTATTAATCAAAAGTTACTTAACATCACTAAGTGTAAGACCTAACATTGTATCCATATAGTACCCATGACAAAAATATCCCATGCTCATATCCCATAAAAACACATCAAAATGGAAAATTAAAGATAAAATATATAGTAAAAATAACCAAAAATATATTAGAAAGATGATATTTACATTACATTAACTTCTCATGTTTGATAGACATTGTAGTCATATAAAAGAAATTGGTAACTTGAGCATGGCTAAAAAAATTTGGTAACTGGACCCTAGGGTGTCCCCTTTTTAGCACTCTTGTCAAATCACATTTTGAGCCTAGGTTATCATTTTTATTTGATTCCTCTTATTCATTACGTTGACCTAGTCTGGTTTCATCTAACCCATGAGTAATAGATCCCTATAAAAGACAATTAAAAGATCATTTGAAATTTTTTGGCAAATATAATTCAAGCAAGCAAGAATACAAGCAAAACCACTCAAGAAATCTTCCCTATTCTCTACATACAACTAGCCTATACCCTTTCAATATAATTCAATTCTTTAGACTAGTCCCTAACCATCTCAAGCATACCTAGTTTTAACATTTCTTGCATATCATTCACTATTTGCACTAAGCACTCTTAAAGGGAGAAATACATATGGATTGATCCCTCTTTAGAGTATTGGTATGTAGGCATCGTGACCACACATGAGGTGTGAAGCACATCTAGTGCATCTTACACAGACTAACCCATTTTACCCATTTGCCAAAGTTTATTTCAATTTCATAGAAGATACAAGTATATGAAGAATCATCTCTATAGGGAGCTTTATTGATAGCAAGGACCTAAAAATTGGTACACAGGCTCACACTAAGTAGGAAAACAAAACCTAGAAAGCTTAGACCTTGAAGACAACATCATGGAATGAATACAATGTCAAAGCCTAGGGTGTCTAGTTCTGGTGCTCCTATCCAATCAAGAAATGAAGTTCAAGAACCTATTTGTGATAATGTCTCAATCCTACATGTAAATTGCCATACCCTATCTCAGTCAAAATAGTCCAGAATAAACTACGTTTAATTTTCTCTTTCTCACTACTATTTTTAGAAAAGGTCTAATTGCAATTCAATTTCACAATGTCTTTAATTAGGAATATTATTTACTAATTTATCCTACTTAGACTTGTTTATTAGATAAGAATAAAACTCCAGTATTCCCAAAAATAACAAATTATTTGGTAAACCTTGCTTACTTTGAATTTCTCGTAAAAACCCTAGAAACCCTAGGGTAAATTCCTAGTTGGTTTTTCACATTAATTTATAATTTTTTTCTTCAATATTAAAATAAAAAATTCCTCTCAAATTTTAGAATTTTGTAGTAAATTTTAAAATAAATTTATTTCAAACCCTAGTTACATACACTAGGTCCCAGTAATTTTCCAACATTAATCCAATAATTTCTTAATTTTTTGATTGCACATATAAATAAAAAATTCCTCTCAAATTTTAAAATTTTGTAGTAAATTTTAAAATAAATTTATTTCAAACCCTAGTTACATCAACTAGCTCCCAATAATTTTCTAGTAATTTTCCAATCATTTTCTGAATTTTAGTTGCATATTAAAATCAGAAAAACCACTTAAAATTTAAAAAATCCATAGTAATTTCAATTTTTTTAAAAACTCAAAACCCCAATTGCATCTACTAGATCCCATTAAATCAAAAATTTTCCCATAAATTTTTGAATTTTTACTTGCATACTTAACTCATAAATTCAATTTCAATTTCAAAAATTCATAGTATTTTGTAAAAATATTATTGTTAAATCCCTAGTTGCATATACTAGCACCTATTTGCTTTTTTAGGTATCACCTTACACTTATAATCAAATTTCCAAAATTATGCTCATTTATTTACAAACTTTTCTTACATTTATTACAAATAATAAGGAAACCATAATGGGTCCTATCATGTACATGAATGATGAAGTCTATCATATGTTAGCACAAAGCTTCATTCTTTGCATTTCATGCTTATTTTTCATTATATGGGATGATGTTAAGAAAGTTATTCTTGAACATGTTAATATATATTGCATCACCTCCCTTGGATCCTCTATCCCATGTCGAGTCATGTTGCATGGTCCATTTTTCTCTTCCCCAAGTCACTACCTATCATCAAAGAGCCTAGTTAACACCCTTTGTCCCTCCACCACCTCAAACTATTGATTATCTTCATTCTCCTCCTATAACTACTACTACTCCTATATGAATAGTAGATAATATGATTAGAGCTATTACTTGATGTGCCACTATACCTCCTCCACCTAGCTAGGAGCCCCATCACCCTTTTATTCCTACCTATCCCAGGCCCAACCCACCTACATAGGTATATTTACACAAGGCATATGACATTGTTGATCAGATGAGAAAAAATATAGCTAAGATTTCCATGTTAGAACTACTTCAAAAATCTAATGTATTCAAGGACATTCTTTATTAGGCACTCACTCAAACTTTTATGCCTACTAATTTAGAACCTTCTTATTTTGCATCAGTGGTCAACACTTTAAAAACTATAGAAGATGTAATTTATTTTGAAAATGAGGACATGCCTTTTTAGATAGTTATTGATCAAAATTTCCACTAATCATACAAGATCAAGTCAAAACTAGCACATCTAAGAGGGTTCTTGTTTATAGTGGTTTTGGACTAATATATGTAATATCACATTCTTATAGGCCATGGGCATATGTATGACATCAATGCAAAGATCATATAAGAACATTCAAGGATTTGATGATATACCATGACAGACATTGGGCACCATTAATTTGGATATCATAGTAGGACCCAAAACCCTCTTTACATAGTTTTAGGTCATGCCAGGTTCTCTCCACTATAATATTTTACTTGGATGACACTAGATACATACTATGGGGGTCACTCCTACTTTCCATTGATGTATTAAGTTTTTCCATGAGGGATATATATACACATGTCTAATAGACAACCAACCATTCAGATATTATCAAAATACAAAGTCATCTTTGACCATTTCACCAGATGGGGCACCTTATCTCATAGTATAGCCACCACCTCATTACATTTCTCTTGATCAGATACATACATATGAGGTTGGAGAGACTAGTACTTCTCTCATTCCTCCACTTATAGTTGTACCCCCATTTCTAGCTCCTCCACCAGTCATAACAGCTTTAACCATTCTATCTACTCTATCACTCATAGTTTTAACACCTATTACACATCCACAATCATTAATAGTAGTACCAACAGTTCCAGTTGATCCCATAGTTACTCCACCAGTTATAGATACTTTTATAATATTACTATTTTCTACTACTAAATATGATGAGACTCCTATATCATAGTTACCTCTTATGGTAAATTCAGAGTTACCACATGTACATGATGTTGATATAGATTCACAAGCTTATTTAGATGATGATACAACACCCACACTCATAGATGACTATTTGTGTAGATTAAGCTTTACACCAGTCAGTGTAAGAGAGTATTGAGATGACTCTAGAGCTCTCATTCTACATCCTACATCACTTTTGGAATATTGCACTACACTCTCAGGATATACTCCACACTCATGGCCATAGATAGATCACTTGGCACATATAGTTCACATGGTTACCTATATGGATATAGAGCTAGTTATTCAGATTTAGGTAGGTAACACATATCATCAACCATAATTTATGTTATAGATATTACTTGATCATGGATTGATCACATTACCTATAGTATGACATAGATATATTAGTAGATTATCACAATAGGATGGTCAACCATTTTATACTTTTCATAGGATTACAAGCCATTATATAAATTCATGTACATCTTTATAGCAAAGATTGGATAAACTATAGGATCGAGGTATTATATATATTATAGCACCACCAGTAGCACTAAATCCACCACATCCATTGAATTTGTCTACTAACAGGGCTAAACATCCCAGAGTAGAGTTAGCATCTCCACCACCAGAGCAACCTTCAATTTGCCTCTGACACGATGACACCATGAACACAACATCTGCAACATATGATGATACTTATGATGATGATTTTGAGGCATTTGATGATGACCATGACCCTTTCCTCCATTTCCATCTCCAATGGGCTCCATCCTTGGATCCCTTCCCCCCTTTAACCTAGTCTTTTATATCTTTATGTACATATTGTTTTATTTACATGCTTGTTCATAGTCTCTTTTTAGCTTTGCCTATACATAGTTTATTCTAATTAATTGTACATCATTCAAATATTCCAAAATACAAAAATAATATAGCATTTCAAAATCCAAAAACATTGAAATATAACAAAATACCAAAAATATTTTGATTATATGCATCATCCATGTTTTACATTGATAATGTCATACTAAGACTTACATTTGTTGTTTCATGATATTGAATGCCAATTTATCTACATTACCATGCTTCACTTGGTCTCCTTTGAGTGTGTGCACTGACATCTAACTACTTGATTGCTTCACTCTACCCATTGATGGGGTATTCTACTTCTACATTCGAGACACACATTGATATACATACCCACTGGGGGCATCTTCTACATGACTACACCATCCAGGTTATGTCATTCCTACACTACACACTCTAAGTTATCATGCTGATGTACATTACTTACTAGATTACATAGATTATTATATTGACATTTCACTAGTATCTAGCACTTGTGTATCTCTTATCATATGCCTAGTCTTGTACTAAACATGTCTTGCATACTTTTACTCTTACTTTGATTAGTTAGATATGATTCTGTCTTTTCAATTATTACATGCTTTCTCTTTTTGCTTAGCGTAGCTTGTTAGATTACATTTATAGTTCTTTCTTATCTCCTATATGTGCCTTCAAACATTTTCCAATGTCCTTCTCTTCTATTCATGTGTGTGTCTTAGGACATTTGCCAATGTCCTTTGCCTATACTCCTCTATGTGATTGTGGCTTCCATGCCAACTTGCTTATTTCAATTATATGTGTACGTGACATTTGAACATGCCTTATATGCTTATTTTCTAGTTTGATTGACATGTGCCCATGTCCCTTGTTTACTTGGCCCCTTGGCCACCCTTGTATGCATTTTGCTTCTTATTTTGAGTGCATGTTTATTTGATTGCATATTAAATTATTATAATACCATGATCTATATCATGAATTTTTCCTATTTTCTTAGATGCCATGATGGACACCATGTTATATTCCTCCAACTAACAACTAACAAACTAAAAATTAACACTTTTAGTTCTAGTTCAATACATTACACATGTTATTAAATTGTTACATCTATCTAGGCATACCATTGTTGATCTAACAATCTCTCAAATCAAACCATGTTATATCTTGTTGATTATCATTACTATATCATGTATATTTCTATCTTAACACACTTGTAGGGCTTCTTCTTCTGAGGGTAGTCATTGTAGGGTACCTATTCATACCCTCAAAAGAGGGGGCAACAAACAAGGGTTTTGATACAGAGATTAGAGCTCCTAAAAAATCTAGTTTCATAACAACTAGAACAACAATTAGTCATCAAACCACTCAAAATAAACTAGGTAGATAGTCAAGATTCTAGAATAGTGATTAGTTTCAGCCTAGGACAATAGTGCTAAGGTTGGAATATATTTTCAAACACCAGGGTTTCTATTTTTGGCATTCCTATCTAAATAGAAAAAAAACTAAGTTTTATAGAAGTAGGCAAAAAGGTAGGTTCAGTTATAGTTTTGCACAATTAGACCAGTTCAGATCAATAATTTTTAGTATAGTTTTCTCAAAGAATCTAGACATAGGGGGCATCATGCATAGCATGATTGGCCCTCAATTCCAATTTTAGATATGACAGTTGGCATAACTTATAGATTAGAATCCATGTTTTAGACACTAGTGATTAGGGGTAGATTACATAGCACTTTTACTTATTTTCTTTCAATTTTTAGCATTACCCATGCATTCTCAATAATTACATGCCTTATTCCATTTGTAGGTGGTTGGCATCATTTTTGAGTGGCTTTCATACAAGCCTAACCTCCACATTTATGAGTGGCTTCCACATAAGCCAAATTTTTAGTTTAGGAGTGGATTTCATACAATCTTAATCTCCATCTTTTCTGAGTTAGCCAACATTGGCCTAGTTTCTAGCATATATGCAGCTATCCACGCCACATTATTTGATTTATAGAACATTCATGGGCTTTAGGAGCCATCTTACATGACATACTTCTTCATACCAATATCAGTTTATAGCTTCACTTCATAGGGCAATGATGGAGCTAAAAGGCCAACCTTTGTATTCTTGAGCCACCTATTCAGAGGGATTGGACATAAAGTCCAAACACTAATTAACACATGCATGATCATCTAGCTTCACATAGTAGGTGACGATGGAACCAAAGCGATAGCCTTTACATTCTTGAGCCACTTTCTAGGGAATTGAGCTCTCAACTTTGTTTATGATATAAATTTTGGTACAACATCATCCAACACATCCAATATTACTCAACCTTACTTAGTATCATAATAATTTTTGTATTGGTTTACGTACCCAGTGAGGTGTATTCATTCCTTTTTCTTCCTCTTTCTTACCCAAATTTTTAAGTTCTTATTTTATATTACATATAATAGTAACTAATCTACTCTTTGTTTTCCTTTCATAGATTCACACTTACACAATGTGCTCTCTATGCACTATATATAATTACTCAGCATCAGAAGCTTCATGGGCTTTACCTTTACAAGTAAGTTTAGGTATACTTTCTATTTACCTTTATCCTAGTATTTCACTTTGCTACATCACTAGAATAATGGGGGGGGGGAATGTAGTCATATAAAATGGAAAAAATGGTAACTTGAGCATCGATAAAGACACTCAATCCTTAGGTCTCTCTTGCTTTCTCTCATGACCCTCTTAGGCTTGTTTTCACTGATTCCCAATCATCCATGGCATTCCATACTTGACCCCAGCTGAGACAGGACCCTCTCTTAATGAATAATCCATTCCCCTAGGTCTCATCTACTCAAGAAAATATCCCCAAAGTTGGACTATAGCACTGGACCCTAGGGTGTCCCATTTTTAACTCTCCTGTCCAATCACATTTTAAGCCCATGTTTTTTTATCTGATTCCTCTTGTTTATTATGTTGGCCTAGTCTTGTTTCATCTAACCCATGACCAATAGATACCTATAAAAACCCATTCAAAGATCATTTGTAAAGGGTTGGCAAATATCATTCAAGTAAGAAAGAATACAAGCAAGACCAATCAAGCAATCTTCCTTATTTTCTATATACAACTAGCCTATACACTTTCAAGCTAATTCAAGTCTTCAGACTAGTCCCTAGCCATCTAAATCATACTTAGTTTTAGCATTTATTGCATATCATTAACTATTTTCACCAAGCGCTCTTAAAGGGAGAACTACATATGGCTTGATCCCTCCTCGAAGTATTGGTATATAGGTAGCATGCCCATACATGGGGTGTGAAGCACATCCAGTGAATATTACACACACTAACCCCTTTTCCCCATTTACCAATGTTTATTTCAATTGCATAAAAGATAAAAGTAAATGAAGAATCAAATCTACAAGGATCTTTGTTGATAATGAGGACCTAAAAATTGGTACATAAGGTCACACTAAGCAGGCAAATGAAACCCAAAAAGCTTAGACCTTGAGGACAATAACATTAGGGAAGGACTATAACATCATAGCCTAAGGTGTCTAGTTCCAATGCTCCTATCCAATCAAGAAATGAAGTTCAAAACCTTGTTTATCATAATGTCCCAGTCTTACATGCAAATTTATAAACCCTGTCTCAGTCATAATAGTCCAAAATAAGCTAAGTTTAATTTTATCTCTCACTACTATTTTTAGAAAAGGTCTAATTGCAATTCAATTTCAAAAATTAGTGGATTTAATTAGTAATATTATTTACTAATTTATCCTACTCAGACTTGTTAATTAAATAGGAATAAAACTCCCTTATTACCAAAAATAGCAAATCAGACAATTATTATAGCAATAAAATGCTTATGACATACATTATCAACAAACTTTCAAATAGTGTTAGTAAGTGTCAAACACTATTGGTGTCCATAAGATGTTACCAATAAACAACTTAATATGTATAAAAGTGAATAAAATTTGAAGAAAATGACAATTTTTTTTAAATACTAAAAATAGAAGATTTTTTTCAGTTTTTTTGGGAAAAAATGCAAGGGCCAGTGGCTATTCTTCATGTAGAGAACTCTCTAACACTTGAACCACATAGGATAAAATATAATTGAGTCAAAATTTTGTAATTCAAAGCACAAAATCAATAATGAATGAGTATATAATGAATTCTAAAAATAGAATAGTCAACTTGTTTATAATAAATGGATGTTGGTGTTATAAATGCGTAAATAAAAACTTGATATTAATATAGCATAAGATGCAATGTGTGAGCTATAAAGGATCATGTATTCATTTTAATTCCATCAGTTATGTTAGAATGTATGGGACAATATTCAATATGGAAAAAAATAATGAATTCTTTTATTACTACCTTACAGTCTGGTATATTATATATTTATTTCTAGGATATACATAGTACATAATAACTATCACACAAATGATAGGGGAAAACTAATGAAAATTATGAAATGAATTGAAAATTACTATTTAACCAATTAGAGGACTCTATTTATTTTTAATGAGATAAGGGGTATGTTTCTACCTATTTTACTTTATTTTAGATTAATTCTAACCCTAATAAGATATAAATTATATGTGGATCTCTTCCTAAAATTTTGTGTTTGGCGCTTCACCGAGCCTATTTTGAGATGAATATCACACAAGTTTTTGTGCTCAAGGGGATGTCTATTAGGTCAAGAGAACATGAGAATTTTCTAGGTGAAGGGTTTGGAAATCAGGCTAGGGAAGATCAAGGGAAGAAATTAGAACCGTTGGTAAAGGGTGAGGGTTTCAGTTCAATAATGCAGCTGCTGCTTCTATCCCAGGTTGGTAATTATAAATCTTTTAAGTCTTTGATAGAAGTGAGAGTTTGTAAGGAGGAAATAGGAGGCTTATAATTGACCCCATCTAGGTTATATCAAGAGGTCATGGCATCCTTTAATTTCATATAATTTGATTGGTCGAGGGTTGTGGCAAAAAATCTTTTAGTGGTCAATTTTAAAGGTAAATCTCTAGAGGAGATTTTTGAGAGTGAAGATTGGTTTTTAGAGAGGGGTCTGATCTACTACTTTGATAGGTTTTGGAAATCTCTTTTTGATCTACATAAGTGGCTTTCACATTCCTAAAAACCTTTGTTGGAAGGCAATATGGAAATTTATCCATGTGCAAAAGGATTTTTTATTATGGCTTTTGATTACTTGATTGATCATAATAAGTTTTTTCAAGCTAAATCTTGGAGTCTTGATAATAACCTTATTTTGTTGAAACCTTGGTTTACTACTTTTAACCCTTTAACTAAAAATCTTTCTATTTAACCTATCTAGTTAAGGCTATTGTATCTTCCTTTACAATTCTGGAATGAATATGGGCTTATAGTTATTAGTAAAGATTTGGGGGAATAATTGGAAATTGATGCCTCTTAACTCAATTTTTCCCAAACAAACCTTTGATATAATGCTAGTTTGTTTAGATATCTCTCAAGATTTATTGAATAAGATTGAATTAAAAGTAAAAGAGAGGTGTTGCTTTCAATCTATTGATTTTTAAGGGATTCCTTTTAGATGCAAAAAAATGCTTTCAAATTGGTCATGATCCAGCTTCATGTATTAAATCCAAGAGAAAATTAGTCTCTTCTTGGGGGAAGGAGAATAAATAAGAGCTTCTACAAATTATTCTAGTTTTCAAGCCTAGTTTGCATTCAACAACTATTGTAGAGCCTTTTTTAGAAAAGGTTTTAGAATTTAGTAAAAAACCTATTGTGCTCTCTTCTCCAAATTTTGAGATCGTTGGATCTAATGGTAAGAGAGAAAGGGACTTGAGCCATAAGAATAAATTAGATAAAGGTAAACCCAAAAAAGGGGGTGGTTTGGAAAATTGGGTCTCATAGAAATTAAGTAATCAATAATAATGGAAGGTTGTTAGAAATAGAAAAAAAGGTCACCTCATTCCTAATTCTCCTACAAGGACATTGAGTTCTAATGGCTGATGAATGATGGTAGAGTAGTATTTTTGACATTTTATGTTTTATTTTATGTTTATTTGGATTGAAAGTAATTTTAAAACTTTCAGATGTTTATCACTTTTGTATTTAGTTAGATATACACCTTGACAGTTAATCCATTAAGCCAGGCTATTTTTGAATTTTGAATGACTATGCTTTTGGAAAAATGACACGTTCAAACCCTGGCATCGATCTAAAAAAAAGATAGTAATTATTTGTATAATTTATAAAAATTAGGCATAGATAAGATTATAAAGGACTAAAGTTGATTTAACAATTATACTTACTAAAAATAAAAATTACAACATAAGGATAATATACTTAGTGCTTAACTACTCTATGAGGGATTGAGATTATGCATAAGTTATAAAGCAAGGAGAAATATATAATTTGAATAGTTTTAGATCAGTATTTGGATATCTAGGCTCACATAGATGCTACCATTAGTCTCAATCATTATCATTAGTCATTATGTTTTGAGTTTGACAGTTATGTCTATGTAAATATTACACTTTTATTTTGGTATTGGATACTGTGAATGATTCTATTATGCCTGTGCGTAATATTAAGATCTAATTATGTGTGAAATACTCATAAAAATATATAATTCACTTGAAACCTAGGTTCAATTGAAATTATAAAATTATGCCTAAAAAATGAGAATAAAGGTGGGCTGAGCTGACCCCAACCACTCTCTATTGAACTATTGAGCACTACCTACATATCCAATACTCCAAAGAGAAAAGTCAAATCACATGTATTTCTCCCCA